>VSWD01000006.1:20058210-20658210 GCA_033119305.1 Pinctada imbricata
CCATAGCTGCATTTTGTACAAATATCAGAACTATGAAAACCACACCATGCCAGTAAAAGAAGATCCCTGACGATAATCTCAACAGCACTCACAATACAACACCAAATTAAGCATCGACGGAGCCCTAGCAAACTAAAGGTGGGACCAGGTGTCCGGGAGGAGTAAGCATCCCTTTCGGCTAGAAACACCCGTCGTCGATGTTCGCACACGAAAATGAAACTATATAAAATACATGCATTGTCTGAGGTTATGTCTATATAGAAACTGCTTTGGCAACAATGTCAGGGAACGATATTCAAAACACTTACTGTCAAACCCACAACACGATATTCGTCGGATTATGTGTAGTCTTTTGTGTTTGATGTTTACATGTCATGTGTCTCTTTTCAGTCTCGTGCTGTACTCGTCTTTTGTGTTTTTGCATCGGGTGTTTTGGTTTTTTTTTTCTGTTGATGCTGCAACGGGGTCTTGTTGGAGACCTCCTCCCTTCCTTTGCAATAGTAATTGGATATAGTATGTTAAATGTCTTTCAATTCAATAGCATCATTTAAAACCTGATAAATTTACAGCATGGACCAGACCTTTATCCTGAAAGTCGGTGCCAGAAATAGCTGATTTCAGTTTTGTTAAAAGATGAAAGCCTGATGAAGCAAGATGATCAGATCAATAAGGCGGATGCTGAATCAAATTATAGCAAAAATTATGAATGGAAGGCATGGCAATGACTTAACAGAAGCATTGTCCTGATGGAACATCATACCTTTTTTCTAGTGAACTTTCCGTAAGGCATGGCAATGACTTAACAGAAGCATTGTCCTGATGGAACATCATACCTTTTTTTCTAGTGAACTTTCCGTAATGCCTAAGTGTAATATTATATCCCATCATATCCCACCAATCCTGCTACGTATTTCGGTACACTTTTTCGACATAGTAACTTTCTGACTGTTTTGGTATATTACATTGTTTAGATTTAGGATCACTGATAAGGGTTATGTACCCGAAACGTGCATGTCTGGTCCACGTTGCCAATTTATCTGTTCCTAAATGATGCTATTCAATTTGAAGACGTTTACATTTATACCACTTGGTGAGTGTCACTGCTGGTGGACCGAGAGTCCCCGAGGGCACATGTAGCCAAGTTCGATCAATTTCGTTGATCGTTTCTTCAACGCATTCTAAATTTCTGTTATCAAAATTTCATGAAATTTCTAAAAAGCGGGTCATGTAGCATCATATCCCACCCATCCTGCTACGTCTTTCGGTACGCTTTTTCGACATAGTAACTTTCATACTTTTTGGCATATTACATTGTTTAGATTTTAGAATCACTGATGAGGGTTAAGTACCCGAAACGTGCATGTCTGATCCACGTTGCCAATTTATCTGTTCTTAAATGATGCTATTCAATTTGAAGACGTTTACATTTATACCACTTGGTGAGTGTCACTGCTGGTGGACCGAGAGTCCCCGAGGGCACATGTAGCCAAGTTCGATCAATTTCGTTGATCGTTTCTTCAACGCATTCTAAATTTCTGTTATCAAAATTTCATGAAATTTCTAAAAAGCGGGTCATGTAGCATCATATCCCACCCATCCTGCTACGTATTTCGGTACACTTTTTCGACATAGTAACTTTCTGACTGTTTTGGTATATGACATTGTTTAGATTTAGGATCACTGATGAGGGTTATGTACCCGAAACGTGCATGTCTGGTCCACGTTGCCAATTTATCTGTTCTTAAATGATGCTATTCAATTTGAAGACGTTTACATTTATACCACTTGGTGAGTGTCACTGCTGGTGGACCGAGAGTCCCCGAGGGCACATGTAGCCAAGTTCGATCAATTTCGTTGATCGCTTCTTCAACGCATTCTAAATTTCTGTTATCAAAATTTCATGAAATTTCTAAAAAGTGGGTCCTGTAGCATCATATCCCACCCATCCTGCTACGTATTTCGGTACACTTTTTCGACATAGTAACTTTCTGACTGCTTTGGTATATTACATTGTTTAGATTTAGGATCACTGATGAAGGTTAGGTACCCGAAACGTGCATGTCTTGTCCACGTTGCCAATTTATCTGTTCTTAAATGATGCTATTCAATTTGAAGACGTTTACATTGTCCCGTCCGTAACTTTGTCAGTATTGAAGCATAGTATGTGTCAATGATTATTTGTCATTTTTTGAGAGAACGTATCAGCAGAATACCTTATGCGTCCCGGAAAACCGAGGCTCACAATATATATTAATCACCCCTCGTAGCAATTCTGTTAACCATGAATATTTACAATCCTACAACCTTTCAGTTTATATGAAGGTACCAAATCAAATGTTGCTTTTATTCTCAATAAACGCATGAGGTTATAACGTTACTTAAGAACATACGCGGATTAAGTTGTCATTGAATGCCCATTTTATTTATTGCTGTAACTCAGATTCAAATTATGTATATTCCATTACAGAAAATATCATGTTTGGATGAGCGAACATAGCATTAGTGGATCACATATTCGATATTAAGGATGATGATTTGATCCACATGTGTCATTTATCAACAGCGAATAAATCTTTGGTTCTTATGGAATCATAATGTCAGGAAATATTTCGAGTATCAGCGATTCGTGCGAAATGTTGAGGTAAGTCATGAAAATATTGATCAAGTTTTCGCGTGTATGTATCGTTTTCCACAACTGTACTCGAAATTTGCATTATTCTAATTACTTCAGATAGCAATGCCAGGTAATTTTTCAAAGTTCAAAAAGTTGCTGCAAAAATTAAATCAATTGATAGAGCTCATTGCAAGCTTTCTAGAACATTTTTTTTGTTTAATAGCAATTCTCTATAACCATTTAAACGATTCCGGCACGCATGGTCTCCGATTTTCATGTAATTTCACATATACATTGTAGGGACGAATGAAAAAAGGAAAAATTTGACAAAAAATTTAGTTTTAGGTCATCTGGTTACCATGGCAACCGCCTTTAAAGTTGAGAAATTGGCAAAATTTAGCTAATTTGAAGCTCTATAATTTGGTCTATATACAACATTAATGGAAGATTTTTTTATGCATCCTAAAGAGTAGGACATAAAATTTATAATAAACTCACTAGTAGTGTCTGATATTGTAAAAAAGGTTGATTAACATGACAACATTATTAGCTAATTTTGATATATTGATTTCAAAATGCTGTTTTTATTTTCCAATTTTCCTTCTTTCTTGATGGATATATGATAAAGAAAAAGGACTTATTCTATCAAATGAGGAAATTCAAGATAAACCCATTTGTTGCTATGTTCATAAGTTACCTTGGCAACGGTAAATATGGTCTATAATATAACTAGTTTTGCATCTTCAGAGTCATTTTAAATTTTTTTTTGCGTCATGATGAACAGATAGAAATTGTTGGAAAATATTCAACTCAAAGAGCTCTTTCAAAAACCGTGAAAAAGTTGTAGGGAACATATGTTATCATGGCAACCATTTTCTGTTATTTTTATAAAACAGTAGTTATTAATCCCAGGAAGTTCAAATTCAATATCAATAAAGATCAAGTTAGCCTCTTTCAAAATACAATAAAAAAAACTTCAAATTATTAATGGTTGCTATAGTAATTTGGCCAAACATTATAAAAATAAGCATATTATGTTGTTTATCGAAGCCTTTTCCTAAAAAAAAAAAAAACAAAACAGGCTAACACAACATTTTTACATAGACGATTGAGCAAAGTATAAACTTTATTTTAGATTTAAAAAATTTCAGATTTCTTAATTTTTGATGCCCGTTTCCAATGACTCACCGTGGACCTATGTGCAATTTTACACAATCGCTCACATAGCAACGGGATATTTCCTGAATATTTTGTTTAAATTTTTCTTTCATGTAATGAAAGATCTACTTGAATACATTAATTAATTCCATCACTTTGAATTTAAATTCAATGATCTAGTAAAAAAGGACTCTAAATATTGTCCAAAATTGCTTTTATTTTTGCCATTTGAGGTCATATTGCCATAGCAACGAGCAGAAACTTTGTCCCAATGTGAATACTTATGTTTTATTTGCATAAAAAAAACTAAAAAATGTAAATAATTTTTAATTGAAATTTGAAAAAATGCCAAAAGCACTATTTTGATAGGGTACCTGTGTTGTTGCTATGGAAACATATAGATAAGACCATAAACCCAACATTATTATTACTTAACTTGAAAGAGCAATGACAGGGTACTGATAATTCATCAGTGTTTGTTTTAGATTACGCTGCATAAATGATGTATGCGACTTCAAAAACGCCCCAAAATGCATTTTGTTTCAATATTCAAAGTCCATTTCCATGGCAACCAGATGTGATATTAAGAAAATTTTTTACAACTTTTTATTTTTTGGTCAGACCCAACCTTATGAGTTAAAGAAGATCCTGACGATAATCTCAACAGCACTCACAATAGAGCACCAAATTGAGCATCGACGGACCCCTAGCAAGCTAGAGGTGGGACCAGGTGCCCGGAAGGAGTAAGCATCCCATGTTGGCTAGCCGCACCCACCGTCGATGTTCACGCACGAAAATGAAAAGAATATATAAAATGCATGCACTGTCTGAGGCTACGTCTATATAGAAAGTGCTATGGCGACAATGTCAGGGAAAAATATTCAAAACACTTACTGTCAAACCCCTCGCGGGGAACTTTTTTACAAGCTCCACACGGCAAAGGGCATATGTGTGACACAAATGAGTTAAAGAAGATCCTGACGATAATCTCAACAGCACTCACAATAGAGCACCAAATTGAGCATAGACGGACCCTTAGCAAGCTAGAGGTGGGACCAGGTGCCCGGAAGGAGTAAGCATCCCCTGTTGGCTAGCCGCACCCGCCGTCGATGTTCACGCACGAAAATTAAAAGAATATATAAAATACATGCGCTGTCTGAGGCCACGTCTATATAGAAAGTGCTATGGTGACAATGTCAGGGAATAATATTCAAAACACGTACTGTCAAACCCCTCGCGGGGAACTTTTTTATGAGCTCCACACGACAAAGGGCATAAGTGTGACACAAATGAGTTAAAGAAGATCATGACGATAATCTCAACAGCACTCACAATAGAGCACCAAATTGAGCATCGACGGATAGAATGACTTATGTACAAATTTGATCAAAATCTGAGACATGCCGTGCCATGCGTCCTTCATAAAAGTGCAAATGCTCACAGAGAATAGCTATAAAGATATCTTCATTAGAAAAAAGTTATGAAGTGTTGAAGGTCGTAAATTTGGGGAAATTTTCGGAAACATTACCTCTTAGTATTGCCTTATAAAGCTATCCAAGCTCGCGAAACCGAAATATGAAGAATTTTTGATACTTTTTGTCATAAATAGCTCAATTTTCAAGATTTCAACACCAAACTTGGTACAATTATGTAAAATGGTGTGCTGAATCCATTTCTGATTTTATCTATAGTGTATGATTACAGCAGAAAATGTAGATTGATATCCAATCTTAATAGGTTTTGTTTTTTCTTAGCGTCACTCATTTATTTTCCAAAAATGAAGAATTATTAAATCATTCTGATTGTTTTTCTTATTTTTAATTTCATGTGAATACACATTGTTCAACACAGGTTTTACCATACATGCAGGTATTAGTTGATAATTAGTTGATATATTATATGGATCATCTTCAAGATATCACATAAAATTTTATCAATATCAACAGCTTAGTAAATCAACCTGTGAATGAAAAAAAATAATTTTTCTAATGTATTGTACATTAGAAAGAAAGAAAGAAAGAAAAAAAGAACGAAAGAAAGAAAGACAATGAGAGATACACATGCACTAAGAGATTTGGAGAAGAAGAAAAAATTGCTGAAAATAGAAAAAAAGAAAGGATCAAAGAAAGAAAAGAGAAAAATTGGAAGAGAATGGAAAAAAGAAATGATATAAAGAAACTTATAGTTAGACAAAAAAGATAGACAGAAGAAAGAAAACTAAGAAAAGTTCATACTAAGATACAAGGACCTTTAAGAGAGACTCCAAGAAAAAATATTGAACAGAAAAAAAAGAAAAGACCAAAGAGAGAAAAATGAAAACTTTCAGAAAAAAGATTTAGACTTACTAAGTGAGAAAGAAAGAAAAAAAGATGGAGAGAAATAAAAAGAGAAAAAAAAATCAAGGAAAGAAAGTTGGAGAAAGAAAAAAAATGTAAAGAAAGACAAAATAATAGATACTATGAAGAAAGAAGAGAGTCAAAGTAAAAATTAAATGTTAACAAACTTTGTCGGAGCTAAAGAACGGAGAGATTGTAAAAATGGAACAAAAAAGGAAGAAAGAGCTACATAGAGAAACTAGACTATACGAAAGAGAAAGAAAAGAAAGGGAGAAACGTAGAAAGAAATGAAGGAACAAACTTCGAAATATTTTTAACGCTTATCAAACGAAAGGAATTTGACCGGGCAGCGAGGGGGGGGGGGTATAAGATAAGAGAGGATTAAAGAAATATGTTCTTCTTTTTATTTACTAATTTAAAATATAAACTTATGAAACGAGTGACCTTCAAGCAAATCGTAAACGATAACACGATAAGAAGCATTAATTTTGTCGATCTTTGTTGACCTGTTGACGTTCGACGAAAATTCAATATGGCGTCAACCCACGCTATCGTTCCTGTCCACGAATAGATAACAAATCATCTAATCAAAATGAATTTAAAGATGTTTCGGTTATTCATTCTTTCATAAATCCAGTAAAAATAGCATGTAATAACTAAATTGTTATTCGGTTTATTTAATGACTAGAACATTGCAAAATTACACTAAGTAATAGTACGATTCGTCCCCTCTACAAGTCCCGAGTTTTGCCATAAAACGCGTTGAACAAAGCCGTTCTTCTTACTGCAAAGTTGTCTAAATCTTTTTATTCTATAGAAAACAATCTTGAAAGAAAATATTCCTTGATGATTTATCATTATACGGTTTTATTCATGCATTCTTAATACAACTGAACAATGATATGGCCGCGAACATGACCGATCGTCGGCACGGGAAAAGTATAAGTCAATACATATATTTTTACTCAATATCAATAAAAACATCATGCAATTATACTTCAGAACCCATGTAAAAGGCCAATTATAAAGTTTTCTTGGTTTTATTTAGCGCAAACACGGTTATACAAAAGGCCGCCGATCAATGTAAACAGCGGCGGTGCATCTTGTCACAAACGTACAATCTGGTGCGAGTGGACAATTTCGATTAAAAAGCCGGTTGGTTAAATCTTTATCGATTTTGATGTATCATATATCAGAATAATCTGTAACACTTCTTCTGTTTAATTGTATGTGAAGAAAATTTATATTACCAATCACTTTCCATACAGTTGTTTTATATCATTAACTGTTCGATAATTTCTCTATTAATCAACTGATTAATTTCCTTCAAGATAGGTAATAAAGCTAAATCTTTTATCTAATTGGGTGCAAAATATTATGCTAATAAGTTACCTGCTTATCTGTCGGTATTTTATTTAAAAAGTACCTGTAAAAACAAAACCGGTCCGCCGATACGTACTTAGCGAGGTCGGCGAATTTTGGCGATGTTTCACACTTCAACTCGTAAAAATGTAATGTTTTTTGAATAAAAACATAAACACATATCATTGGATTATTTTTATTCCATTATCTTTCCGATGGTATATAAATCATTACAATCAATGCATGTTATGACCCCAGACAGACAATCTTAAAACGTCGACTCGCGATTTTTCACGTTTTCCGATCGCGTCAAGACGTTAGCTGGCATTGCTACTTCAGAAGAAACGATGTAATTTTACAGAAGTTTGTATAATGACACTGATTGACTTAATAGGTCATAACAGTGAGTTTTCAAATAGTTTCTCTCATGATAGTATGAACTATCTCTAGCTTAAAATCTTGCTCTTGGTCTGAATGATGTTGGACAAAAATCGCGAATTTTTACGATTCATTTTTTTCAGTTTTAATTGATATGTTCAAAATACGACCAAAAACAAAATTCAGTTTCTATTTTTTACAAAGTTTCCGTACTAAAGGTACAACTTAGAAGCTTGCAAAACATGTCGAACGTTCATTTGCTGTTGCGTCAAGTGAACTTCTCCTTCCGAGATGATATTTCAAAGATACATGCAGAGAACGGGATGAACAAAAGACAGAGAAAACTTAATTAACTCGTAAAATGTAATTATAAGGATTGTTTTCAGAGTTTGCACTTTATCGGTGTGTTTTGGCAGTAGGGAATGGAAAATAATATCATGAAACGCACTTCGTGCTTAAAGTTAACATATTTATTTTCTATTCTCTTCTGTCAATACACACCAGTAAAACGCAAAAGCTAACAAAATCAATACTTGAATGATGCAGGGTTTACATAACGACCTGATTTGCTGATAGGAGATTGCCGTCCAAATTTTGCACCGAGTGCCTTTGGTCTCATTCCTTTTATGTGTTGTCATTAATGATTGATGTTTCTTTGCGTCTGTGTCGATTGTCTTGTATGATGTTCCAGTAATTATTCTCGTGTATGTTTTCTGGTGTGTAGTTTTGTCTGGTGTCATTTACGTATCACGTATCACGAGATCATCCCCTTTTCTTTTACTTATCCACGATCACCGCGATTGCCTTGATTGAGTAGAATCGTCGGGAATGTGAGAATGCGTAAGATTTAATCGTGATGACCGTAAGAGAACGTCACGGTGGTGGAACTGTCAAATCCTAGGAAACCGCAGAGATCGTGGCAAATTTTGTGAGATTCAAATGCTAGGTTTACATGTACACTTAGCCACGATCGCTCTGATTGCTCCGAAAGAGGTGAATCATAAAGAAGAGAGCATGGTGTTTAATCGTGAAGATCGTGATGATCGTAGGAAATCGCAGAGTTCGTGGGAGAGTGACTATCAAACCAGGCGTCTGTTCGTCACAAGGAGTGTGATTTTTGGGGCATTAAAAACTTAGACTATCGATTCTGACGGAATTAAGAGGACCCCCTCTTCAAACACACAAGAAGAAATGAATCGGCTCACCATACTAATTTGTATCTCGTCTTCTCCCTACATTTTGAATTTCAAATTGTATCGCCTTAAAATGTTACATTTTCTCTGACAAAGGTACATATAACTTGCTTACTTGACACAATGAGCTCATAAGTAAAACACGTTCCTCTCCTCTATCCCTTCTATGTTTCCGTTGAATCGCATGTGTTAGTAACAAGTGGTATACATTAATTTCAATAATATCAAATTAATGTTTATATAAGTCCGTCTATACGGAATTTCATGTCCATTTACCCCTTTTTTCTGATAAAATCTGTTACTGTAATATTATATGTTATTATATTAATACATTAAATATGGCATTGGATACATGATTAAGTTATATGAAATTTTTTCCTTTTCAATGTTTCATTTGACTCTTTTTTATTACTGATATAAAAATTCTATATATCACTCATATCTAGAAAACCATTTCTAGTATGGAAGAGTCAGAAGATATATAGAATCCATTATTGATACTGAAACCAAAAGTAAAGGTGCTGTATGTATTTTTTTTGTCATAATTCTTAACATATATTCCAAGAAAACATATATTTTACTGACTTCATGTCAAACATGGATAATGAACATATCCCTATACATGTATACAGCACAAAATCGATAATGGAGAAAATTACAAACCGAAGGCATACAGAATCAGGGTAAAACAGGAACCAAAGCAAATAAACAAAAACCTCCAACACATGAAAAGAAGCAAACTCCCGTTATGAGAGTGAGACCAGGTGCCTAGGAAGAGTCAGCATCTCCTGTTTGCATGCGACAACCATGTTAATCTTTGGTTAAACATTTATTTCACATGAACCCTGTGTCCTCAAGAAATGTAAAAATAATTCAAAGAAAAAGACAAAAGCGGTCGTTACATTAATATCACATAAAACGTATGACTAGATATTTCCATATCCTGTATCGAAATGTGTGTTTCCCTTTTATTCATAATTTCAATAAGTTTGTTGTAGTGCTTCCTCCCCTTAAAGGGGTCGTACATTATATCAATTAAATACATGTACTACAAAATATATCCATTCCAAGCAAGATGCTTACATTTGCATGGATGTATTTCATCGGATGGTTTCTTTCAAAGTTACATTCTTTCGAGTGTAGAAGGTTTTTCAATGTAACACCGGTTCTAATGTGTCCTGTAATTGAATGTGAATGGGAGAAAAGGGAAGAATTTTTCCACTGCAAGAATCCATACACTTATCACTGTATCGCTATAAATAAGAGATTAGATGAAAGTGCAGAATTTTGTGGAAGGAGGGAAATGTTACGTCCCGAAGGTGCGTATGTTATTCATAGATCTTCCAATATAAGATGATTTTTTTTCTTGGACTGGTCCATTTTCAAAAGATAGGACGCAATACCCTTACTGAAACTGACATTAAATCACTTATTCACCATTTCACTATTTATCAGATACATTTTTATTTCATTGATAATTCTAAGAGAGTAAGGTCATGTTTTTATCACCTTATTCCTATTTATTTATTATCAGTTATTATATTTTTTTATGTTTTGAACAATTTATTTGTATATTTATTGAACTATTGACGATTAAGTTTATATAAAACAATGTATGGCTGCGATCTGTTTCATTTTAAATATCTATGTATTTGTTTATTAATTCTTTTCTTCCTTAATTCTTTGTTTTTAATGTGATTACTTTTTGTTAATATTTTTACCTGTATATTGATTTTCTTTCATACCTATATATTGTTAAACGTCTTTAAATTCGATAGCATCATTTCAAACCTGATAAATTTACAGCATGGACCAGACATGCACGTTTCTGGTACTAAACCCTCGTCAGTGATCTTTAGTCTAAACAATGTAATATGGCCAAAAGTATGAAAATGCCAAAAGTATGATAATTATCATGTCCAAAAATGTACCAAAAGACGTAGCAGAATGGGTGGTATATGATGCTACAGGACCCACGTTTTCGAAATTTCAAGAAATTTTGTAACAGAAGATTTCAAATGCGTTGAAGAGACAGACGATCAACGAAAGTTGATCGAACTTGGATACATGTGCCCTCGGTGACTCTTGGTCCACCAGCAGTGACACTCACCAAGTAGTTCAAATGTTAAACATCTTTAAATTCGATAGCATCATAGATAAGGTTTTCTATGAAAGAAAAGTATGAAGGAAATTCTTATCTTTCATATCACGTTATACCTTTATTCCATATGATGTGACACTATTGTTTGAATTGTTAACGTTTTGTAATTCACTGAATGGTCAATGACGTTGAGGCGTATTGAATGAGTTTTAATATGGCTTGCGTGGCAAATGTCGGCACCGATTGTCCATTGATCTCGTCGGTTTATGTGTAGTCTTTTGTGTTTAATGTTTATATGTCGTATGTCTCTTTTCCGTCTCATAGTATGCTCGTCTTTTGTGTTTTTGGTTTGGATGTTTTGCTGTTGGTGCTGCAAAAGGTTGTTGGACATCCCCTCCCTTCTTTGACAGCAAACATCTCTAGTATTCCTTTGTGGTTAATGATTTATCGCATTTCATAAGCCATAACCTATACATCCCTTTTTATGTAAATAATACGGAAATGTTCCAACTTAAAACCTTACCGAAGAAAATTTAAAACCAATATTTCTGCACCAGATAAGTGTTTCGGATATTAACTCTCATCAGTGATGCTTTTATCGAAAGTGATTTTAGACACAACAAAAACTTATTTTAGTAGCAACTCTGGATATATTTTTGAAACTTAAAAATTCGAAATTCGCAGAGAGAGAGTGCGGCTCAAAACTCATTATTTATACATATAGTATTAGATACTAATAGGATACTCATTTATAGATACTTCCTAAACATGAAACATCAAATTTCAGATGGATGTCCTTGGCTTGATATAAAGAACAAAACAGTTATCTATAGATATTCAAGGTGCCAGCGTAATTTTGGATGTCCAAAGTCAGGAGACAGACCCTATGTATCTACAAATATCAAAAAATGTAGGTATCTTTCATTTGATATATACAAGTTAACTAATAGATGTCACTAACTTCTTATTCTAATGCACTCCGTTTGTAACGCGCATTCTGATCGATCAGCTGAGCGTTAAAAAACTGCAAGGGTATTAACGTTTCACTGCAGTTTTTGCTATGACGTCACGAGTTGCCATGGCGACGTCCTTTAAAACAGACGTTTTCTATCTTCTTACTGACATAAGCATTAGAATAGGGTTTCCATAGCGATGTTTTACAAAAACTGACAGGGTATCGGCGAATACCTTATCAGAAATATTATTCAACAGTTTCGCCCTGCCTATACGGTTTCTTATTGTCTTGTTGATGGAGACTTACAAAGTTATGCCATAATAATTTACGTTGATCTTTGATTCCTGAACAACGATTGGCACTTCTTCTCGAAAAAAAAAACCTTTGTACATACATTCATTTCGGATTCTTTTATTTTCATCCAAAAATCTACTCTTTTAAGCCTATCAAGAAATCATATATGGGAAAGGTCGATTTTGTACACTATGAAATGATTCCAGTCGTTTAACTAAGCTAAAAGCTTATTTCAAACTTTTCATTTTAAAACAAACAATAATCAAAAAAATTGAAATTTGATTAACCATAGAATTGCATTATCTACCTACATGACAAATATAGATCATGGCCATATCCCTGTATACATCACAAAATCGATAATTCAGATAAATCAGAAACCTAATGCATGCAAAATCAGGATAAAACAGGAACCAAAGCAAACAACAACAAAAAACCACCAACATCATAAAAAGAAGCGAACTGCCGATATTCATATTCAAACATATATATATATGTCTTTTTCTGCACCGCTGATTGTTTCCAGATATGTTTTCACTTATCGCAAAGTTTGTGTGTGTCGAAAGTAAATAATTTTTTTTCTGGTAGACATTAATTCATTGATCTCCAAGATATTTGAGGTAAATATAGATTCTAGTCATCTTAATCTTTATATCGTTTTTCATTTTTGTTAATAATGTAACTCTTCCAGCCGTATTTGTGTTATGTACATTTGTAATATGTTTTTGATATATTTGTAATACAATTATATAATTTAGTTGTTGCAACCAAGCTGAATTAATATTTTCATTCAAGGAGATGATATCGTGAAATCTAACGAATTAAAGGAATATTTACACCATATCGCATGATTTAAAAGATAAATGGAAAAAAAAAACTATGACATCTGTAACATGTGTAAAATATCCTACCCTTCCCAATAACTATACCTCGATTCAAAACATTTTGATCAAAAGAAGAATTTTAGATGAATTTTTGAAATATTTAAAACAAATGATCTAGAATTTTAGTTCAAAATTGACACAGACTTTTGACCCTGACCTTGAACGCATTAGAAATGTTTGGTCAATAAACAAAATTTTCAACTTTGAAGCTCTCAGTTCAAATCGATTTGGTAGTTACTCTCTTTTCAGGACCAACTTAATAAACAGACGAGGGCATGTTCCCCTCCCTAAAATTATAAAATATAAGATGACATATATATATAGTTTAAAACACCTTACATACGTTAAAGATCATGTCTTCTCTTATATATACTCAAAGTTTGAAATCATTTTTACTACGAATAGATTTGCAACTAGAAAGGTTTCTTGTTGCGGTTGCAACAAGAGTGTCTTCCTCCTATACAATTTTTGGTTTGGAAATATGAAGGACGTCACATTACATGTATTTATATTATATATTTAAGTTTTCAAATAGCAGTAACATTAAATTTTCAAACCGATAATTGTTGGTGAGCAACCATTTGATTTGGGGGGGGGGGGGGGCAGGAATTCTATTGCCAGCCGGTAAAATTTTTTCAGCAATTTTCTGAGCAGGCCATTTTTTTCAGCCATTACCAGAGTCGGAGAAAAATTTTCGCCGGTTCTTCGGGCCGGATTTAAACAAATTGTCAAATGTTGTGAATGTCTGTGTAAGTTAAACTCCCCGCTGTTACAGAGTATGAGTTAATAACCGTTCCTTCAGATGTCTCTTTGCAATTAGCGAATTTCAGACAGATTGTATGATGTTTAAATAGAACCTTATCTAGATTTTTGTGCCTATGCGTATTAGGTCTCTGGTAGATACAGCTATGTGAACAGTTTGTATTTATATTAATTAATTTTTTGACTTTAAATTGTCTGGCACAAAGGGCCAGCAAAAATTTCCATATCATGCAATGTATCCTTACTTTTGCATGGTCCGGGAAAAAAAATTGCCGGCCCTTTGGGCCGGAATATTTTTTTTCAGCATTTTTCAGAGCCGGGATTTTTTTTTTGCAAATTCTTCCTGCCCCCTTCCCCCATAAAAAAGGCGAGCTCGTAGCTGTAGAACCAATTTTCTTGAGAAGAGAAATGGTAATAACAAGTTACGTTCAATATATATATATAAATACCATGAGGTTCTCGCTGTGCAGGTTCAAATTTGGACCCCCCCCCTTCCCTTTTTTCAAAGTTTATTTTGAATTTCCATCATGGCGACATCGTTCAATATAAACAGAACTGTTTTCGAAAAACGAGGGGAGGGAAGAATGTTGGAGAAATTGTTCATCAATTTGTAAATAAACCAACCGAAAATTATGTTCGAACGTTTGCTAGAATTAGAAATTAAACTTGATGTTCAAAATATAGTTATTGAAGTTTAGAAACAGGTTTGTAGGTTAAAAATCGGAATCAAACTACCACTTTTTGTGTGTAAATTCTGGTTTGTAGCTGATCTCTTCTAAATTAATCAACTGTTTTAAAATCAAATTGTGTATATCGAAATGTATTTATGAAATGCATATTCATCATTGCCGTGAAATCGGAATTTGAAAATCTCAACACTGCTTTTCTCGAGTCGGACTCGGACTACCAATTTTAGTGTGCGCCCGATCTGTTGGCGTGAAGGTGTATCGAAATACCCAACTCAAAATTTCGATGCTCAAATCTTTTCAACAGTAAGAGATAGGAAAAATCAGAAAGACTAAATAAGACAGATATATGGATAAAAAATAATAATATTGAAATTTTTAGGAAACTTCATAAGCTTAATTTTTGTTTACTATTATAAGCAAAAAAGTGTCTTCCTCCTATGAACTTCTGAATTTGGAAATATGAAGGACGGTGAAGGACGTCATCGTAATAAATCGTTACAGTGTGCATCTAGCATTTCATATCTTGCATGGCTGTCGACTTTCAAAAAGAATGGAAATTGTAGATAGCAAAATACGAGATATTTAAGCTTACAAATAGCAAAACATGAAATTTTCGGTCCTTTTGAGTAATTCGACGCTCCCGTCAAATATTTGAATCTACTAAAAAACATGATAAAAAAAATAACAGAGACCAAAAATAAAAAAAGACCAATCTAGCTTTTACTCCAAACGTAACGTTGGAGAACTTTCATTGTCCTAGCTTACAGGGTTCTTGAGAAATCGCTGATCCAATTTTCCACGGTTACGAAAACAATAGGTCTTCCGACGGAAGTCGGAAGACCTAATTAAAAATCAAATTCAAGGAATTCTGGTCCCCCGCTTTTGGGTGTTAGTCTAAACCTTATTCTTACGTTTTCATAATATATCTTGTGTATTATAAAAGTTCTAAATATCAAAAGATTAACCTTAAGGAAAAGTCAAAGGTCCAAGTTTTTGTTTTCTAGAAAAGGAATGCACGTGTGAAATATGAAACTCCTTTCATTTACCATCCAAAAGTTTTTGTTGAGGTTGAAGTTTTTAAATGTGGTTCATCCTGAAAGGACGTGGTCACTAGATCAGAATGTTGTCTCCAACGTAACGGTCCTGTCAAAAGGAATTCACAAGTGAAATATCAAAGCACAATTCCTTTCCATTCAAAACTTATGGGCAAGATTAAAGTTCCTGAAAAGTATGTCAAACACAAGGTCCAAGGTTAAAATTTTAGTTTCCATGGAAAGTAATTGTCACAAGGAACCTGTGAAATATATGAAAATTCTATCACTTACAATTCATACGTTTCTGACTGAGGGACTAACGGACAGACGGACGGACGGTTTTAATGCCCCCGCTTTTTCGAGAAAGCGAGGGACAGAACACTTTTATCAGAAAAAAAGTATCCCCTCCTAATTTCCTTTGACCTTTGACCAAGTTGATGTGAAACATTTGAGGCACGAGCGAAGATTTAATGTATAGCAAAAACATGATTAGCATATACAATTTTATTATAAGTGTATTGAGTAACCTGGGTCACATGACTTTGGATATAGGTGATCTGGGCCATGCAGTAAAGTTGTCAGTTCTTAAGTGATGCTATTGAATCTGAAGACATTTAACACCCAAACAAATGGTTCATGAGTAACAACAAACTGAAATATCAGTGATTCGATAAACGATACAAAAGTTATAGCCTGAACATAATGAGCATATACAGTTTCAAAACCGAATCAAGTACATTGGTCACGTGATCTCGGGACATGATAAAAATGTACAATTTAATTAAAAAGAAATAAATTACCTTGACCATGAACACATGTCATTGGGTAAAGGTGATGAGATTCACTTCAGTCATGAACAAACATCATACAATAGCATAGAAAATAATCCAGAATTCGATACAGATTCAAGATAGCGTGTATAATTACAATACAACATGTACAAAGTGTTCTTGATGTTATAACCAGAGGAGGATATATAACCAGCCCTTTATAAATGAAACAGTGAAATGGGAAAATCAATGGTGATAAAGATGTAACGAAATAATTTGTTTTTCTTAAAGATTAATCAAAATCTGACCCAAGAACAAGCTGAAGTAACTGAATTTGAGTTCAGAAAAACGACAAAAAACAAGTCAGCTAATACCCTGATTTCTTGAAATCGTCCTTTATAATTAACTCATATAGGTTTATTTCAGATCCATCATGCCTGTCTAGCGAATATTCAACAGAGGAATTGTTTAACAGGTCAGAATACTCAATTAATTTCTGTATAATGAGGAGAGAGGATATATTCTAGCAACTTGATGATCATAAAAATTAATGATTGTCTCTGTAGACTATATGGATCCTAGGATACTAACACAAATATTCAATATTTTATCATCACTTTTCATTTAATGAAAAAATATATTTCTACCAATTAACAAAAGAATAAACTAGAATTTTGTCAGGGAATGAAAGTCAATGCAGGAGACTATGTACAACACATCCTTATCGAATGCGCTTATATGGAATAAACATCAAAGAGGTACCTAACTGTTGGTCGTTTCTTCAAACGCATTTGAAAAAATTCTGTGCACAAAGTTTTCTGAAATTTCAGAGACCTGGGTCCTGTAGCATCATATCCCAGTCTTCCTGCTAAGTCTTTCGGTATTTTAGGACACAATTTTCACATATTTTGGGTGATATTTCATTGTTAAGATTGAGGATCACCGACGAGGGTTAAATACCCGAAACATGCATGGCTGGTCCATGCTGTAAATTTATCTGCCCTAAATAAGGCTAATGAATTTGAAGACGTTAAACATCTCGAAGTCGAGAAGGCAAGGCAAAATCGTGAGAATTCCCATCAAAACGGTTGCGAACCCCGGAATGAACAATATTCCGTTGTGAGACCAGGTGCCCGGGGAGAGTCAGCGTCTCCTGATTGCATGCAACACCCGTCCCAATAGCTCCATGGAAACCTGTCAAATTCGGTGATTGTATCGATGTACATGTTTGGTTATGACGGCAGCCATTCAATCACAATGTAGAATGTCACTTATCATTCTGGAAAGGGGGGAGATACGCACCAAACAAAGCATGATACGAATTAATCCACATAAATATCATAATATGGAGTGTGTTCCAAGTCTACACCTTCCGATATGAATTTCAAACCAATTTATTATGCACCAGACACGTGTCTCGGATATAAAATCCTCACCAGTGATTCTTTCATCCTAACTGAGTTTTAGAAACAGCCAAAATTCATTTAAGTAGCGCCCTCTGGTGATATTTTATAATCAAATTTGTGTAATTTGCAAAGAGTTCGCTGCTTAAATTTTCTGTAGGGTCGATTCAAATGCATGTTAATAACATCCATGATCGCAAAAGCATAGAAGGGATTGTGCTAAAATAATAATTTCCTTTCGTTTCGATGATCTTTTGTTAGGAAATGACAACTTTCCGACATAGCAAAATAATATTTATGACGTCAAATTGATTAAGTGCCAAAACAAAGCCTCTTTCATGCGACAGAGCTGGAAAGAATTAATTAATACACTTGAGAGACATCAATGGCATGGGAAGGAGCTTAATGGCTCCACACTGCAACAGGGTATAATTGTTTAATTGATAATGACATGAATATATAAGTGTTCATACTCACTTTCGATCTCTAAGCCTTTAACAACGCCTCGAGTTTTCTATCTTGTTTGTGTGGTCGTCTTTCAATGAGAAAACTTGTTAACAGAACGATTGTGATTCTCGAGACCACTGGGTAATCAGACAAGTGGAAAGGTTGTGCACAACTACCTGATATCCAGGCTATATGCTGATACTTTTTCACTGCTGGTGGACCAGGAGTCCCCGAGGGCACATGTAGCCAAGTTCGATCAATTTTGGTTGATCGTTTCTTCAACGCATTCCAAATTTCTGTTATCAAAATTTCTTGAAATTTAAAAAAAGTGGGTCCTGTAGCATCATATCCCACCAATCCTGCTACGTCTTTCGGTACGCTTTTTCGACATAGTAACTTTCATACTTTTTGGCATATTACATTGTTTAGATTTTAGAATCACTGATGAGGGTTAAGTACCCGAAACGTGCATGTCTGATCCACGTTGCCAATTTATCTGTTATTAAATGATTAAATGATTAAATTAATTGAAGACGTTTACATTTGTTAGAAGGTCGTTCTAAGAATTGATTTCATAGTTTGTTTCTTGTCCTTATGCGTCAATTGTATGTTGCTCTGAGCTACATATGGGGTATTTCGGCGTTTTTTCTTTGCGTTTTGCAAACGAGTATTGTCCTTTATTGATCACGGCTTTTTATACATAAGTTGTGTTGCTAAAGATATTTTTGTAACTCCGGTAACTCTGAAGTTGTGCGAATGTTATTCGCATCTGAAGTTGTATCAGTATTTTTCTGCATATCCCCGTATAGCATTATATTATAGACCGTTTGGATACAATATCCATTTTGGAAAGTAAAAAAAATAACAAAACTGCGTAATAAATCTCACTACTGGTATCAAAGCAGTTTCCGGACGTTTTTAGCGTTTTTTGGCTAATAACTTTTGAATAAAGTAAAATAATTGGATGAAATTTGGCAGATATAATGTTCCACTATTCATCTTTTGATTCATGTAAAAAAAATTACTGAAATCGATGTTGAAACACCCTAACGAGAGCCATATATACACTAGGAGTAAACGGCCATTTTTCAATGTTTTCTAAAGCAGTTCCCGGACGTGTCGTAAATTGCAAGAAATGAGGCTCAGCGCGGGGTCTCTGAGATATTAAACGATATTCAAACATAAGTCTTTTTGAGTGAATGTCTTGGCTTAGATGGTAAAAATTGGTTGTCAAATAGGTAAAATATGAAAGGGGGGGGGGTTACTGAAGGTTTATTTTGAATTAATTTTTCCCTCGTACAGATAATTTAGGCGGATTCAGAAAATTCTACCAGGGGAGCCGAGGGGTTCAATTCTTTGGGGATGATGTGGTGTTGTCTTTGGTTTTGAAAAAAAATATACACATACGTTTTTAAATGGGAAAAGTCTGCATTTTGGCAAAAAAAAGGGGGACCCCAAATACCTCCTATTTCTCGTGTACAAATTATCGACAAGATATCGATCCGTGCACGTGCATTTCCATATATTGAAAAAAATTCTAGTTTGATAGCAGACACTTTTAATAGCCATTCTCTGTAAGCATTTGCACTTTTATGAAGGAGGCATGGCACGGCATGTCTCGGATTTCGATAAAATTTCTACATAAGGTTTGGTCTGACCCAAAAGCAAAAAATTGCTTAAAATTTTCTTAATATCACATCCGGTTGCCATGGAAACGGAATTTGAATATTGAAAAAATGCATTTTTGGGCGTTTTTGAAGTCACATACATAATTTATGCAGCATAATCTAAAACAAACACTTATGAATTATCAGTACCCTATCATTGCTCTTTTTAGTTAAGTAATAATAATGTTGGGTTTATGGCCTTATCTATATGTTTCCATAGCAACAACACAGGAACCCTATCAAAATAGCATTTTTGGCATTTTTTCAAAATTCAACTATAAATTACTTACATTTTTGAGTTTATTATGCTAATAAAACAGAAGCATTTATATTGGGACAAAGTTTCTGTTCGTTGCTATGGCAACATGACCCTAAATCGCAAAAATGAAAGCAATTTTGGACAATATTTAGAGTCCTTTTTTCACTAGATCATTGAATTTAAATTCAAAGTGATGAAAATTAATTAATGTATTCAAGTAGATCTTTCATTACACGAAAGAAATATTTAAAAAAAATATTCAGGAAATAGCCCGTTGCTATGGGAACGATTGTTAAAAATTGCACATAGACCCACTTTGAGTCCTTGGATACGGGCATCAAAAGTTAAGTAATCTGAATTTTTTTAAATCTAAAATAAAGTTGAGACTTTGCTTTATCGTAAATGTAAAAAAGGTTGTGTAAGCCTGTCTCGTTTTTTTCAGGAAAAGGCTTCGAAAAACAACAAAAAATGCTTATTTTCATAATGTATGGCCAAATTACTATAGCAACCATTAATTATTTGAAACTTTTTTATTGTATTTTGATGGAGGCTTACTTGATCTTTATTGTTATTGAATTTGAACTTCCTGGGATTAATAATTACTGTTTTATGAAAATAATAAAAAATTGTTGTCATGGTAACATATGTTCCCCATAGCTTTATCACAGTTTTTGAAAGAGCACCTAGTGTTGGATATTTCCCAACAGTTTTTCTCTGTTCATCATGATGCAAAAAATGACTCTGAAGTTGCAAAATCAGTAATATTAAAGACCATAGTTACCGTTGCCAAGGTAACTTATGTACATAGCAATAATTGGGTTGATCTTGAATTTGCTCATTTTATAAAATAAATTCTATTTTCTTATCTTATACCCATCAAGAGAGAAGGAAAATTGGAAAATACAAACAGACCTAGAATTATTTTTTTTGGTCAAATTTTCCTTTTTTCATTGGTCCCTACTTATGTGTGAAATATCATGAAAATCGGAGACCATGCGTGCCGAACTTGTTTAAATGGTTACAGAGAGTTGATATTAATATTTAACGTAGGGGCGGGGGGGGGGGTACATAAGATTTCCGAAAAGGTGCTAGTAAGTTGAACGTTTAGCTGGATATATAGTCATAAAAAGAAGCCTTAGGTTATTCGACTCGTGGATATAAAACACCGTGACATTGTTCTCAAAATACCATCCATATAAAGTCAAGAGAATAATTTAAAATGATTCGTATGAATATTAAATTAAATCAATATTCATTAAGCAAGACCTGTACTTTGGAAATTGAAAATAATTGACCTGATTCATCGTGTTCATCACTTCTATTTCATTTACATGTAATTAAAAACTGTTGTTTCGATCCAAGTTATTTGACGGTTTATCACGGTTTTGCATGCAAAATCATCTATACCGATCGTTACATCGTGTGTAACCCCCGGGGTAGATCGTACCTCACAAACCCCATGGGACAAAAGAAACGAACACCTTTTAAAGATGTTACCTCTCATTGGTTAGCGATGTCTTCAGTGTTTTTTCGTGTTACAGTGTTACTATCTGCATTGAATCATGCAGTTCACGAGAGTGTGAATGGGGAATATATGTTTTGTGAAAAAAGCAATGACATTTCACAAGTTTTATTTCTTTCTAGAAAAATGTATTTAAGGTCATTTTTGTGTCGCCTGCGAACCATAGCGACACTTAGGGATCACTTTGCCTGCGAACCATAGCGACACTTAGGGATCACTTTGTCCGTTTGTCTGTCACACTTTTTGGTGTCACACCCTATAACTTTTGATTGGTAAGTGATAGGGCTATGATGTTTCACATGTGTATTCCTTGTGACAAGACCTTTAAACATACCCTAATTTTCGACTTTGATCTAGACATTCTCCAAAGTACAGGCTTTACCTTGATCTGGACATTTGACCTACTTTTCAAAAGAATTTACATTGGTAATTGATAAAGCATTAATATTTCACAAATGTATTTCGTATGATGAGTCCTTTTTCTTGTCACATAAAATTTTTACCAAGTGACCTTGACCTAGATGATTGACCTTCCTTTCTGAAAATTTGAGATTGACCATATCTTTTTATTGGTAAGGTAGAGCTTTAATATTTTGCATGTACATTTCATTTGACGAGACTTTCCTACCGATACAAATAATTTTGAACGAAGTGACCTTGGCCTACATATTTGATCCACATTTTCAAAATGAGCCGCTTCACAGGCGACACAAGCATTCCTTGGATTGCTTTTTATAAAGGTCTTTCTGCTGTGTACGGTAATATATGCCGCGGAAAGCTCAGTAGTCATAGGTGTGTTGTTCCATCAGCATGATCAGGACAATGCTCCTGTTCACAAGGCCGCCATTCATAATTGTGGCTCTAATTTGATTGAACATCCGCCTTTTTCTCCTGATCCTGCTCCATCAGACTTTCATCTATTCCCAAAACTGAAAGCAGCTATTTCTGACGCACACTTTCAGTCCGATGATGACGTCGTACTTGCAGTGGTTGGCTTTCTGACCAATCAAGATAAGTAGTTCTTTAAATCTGGTATTTAGGCCGGTGGCAAACGTTTATCTAGATATAAACGGAAGGGGATTGTGTAGAAAAAAAAATGCAAAATGTGTGATACAATTCAAATTCTTCAATACGACGCTCACAACAAATCAATTAGCCCTCATATTATATGCATTTAATGCAAAAAAAAATTGAGAGGTGCCCATCATACCCTCCAGGCATTGCCAAGGGGTCTCTTGTGAAATTCTTTTTAAAGGAAAGTATTGTTTCCATATAATGAAAGAATTAGAATAGTCAGAAATAGCCCTAAATTCACTCCAGATTCATTAGAGCTAGGAGCTGGAAATTCGGATTTACATGCAACGATAACTGACAGATTGTACGTGGTATATTTAATTGAAAAAAAATAAATTGAAAAGAAACAAAAATAATCATTGACCAGTCTGGCTTACCTTGATGATACTTGGACATCTCATGCAAAATTATCAATAAAATAACAGCACATGTCAAAATAAATTGGATTTACATTATGTTGTTTATCTTTTATGAACTGGATCCCTTCTAAAATCAGTACAACTACGTTATCATGAGGAAGCGGTTTATCAGTTCGCTTCAGTATTTTCTTTTTTCAAATTATACTTCGGGGAAACGCCCCCCCCCCCCCCTTTTTAAATGAGAGGGAAAACCCCTCCCATAGCTATTATATCCTCCTTGACCATCGCCATTGCAAGTCATCCGAAATAACCCCTGGATCAGCACCTGATTTCTGTAAAAAAATCATGACAGAGTATTTTCTTTGCGTCTGCATCTTCGTTGCAGGATATCCCCGGTCTTTTGTTTAATAAATAAATAATAAAAATAATAAAGAAAATTGGGAATATTTGGAACAGTTTGTTATCAAAATAAATCTGCATGTCTGTCCATTATAAGGCCATTTTTCTTGTTTTCTGGCCTTTGCAGAGGTCAACTAGTTGATCTCCAAGTAGAATTAATTCATGTTAACACAAATTGTACTCTATTAGGAATTTTTTTAATTTTTAGGAATCTAATGTCATTCTTTGGGGGAAAATAGTAGGAATTTCGCGGCGCTGGGAAAGGGCCGAATTTCGTCCCCAATTAGCTAGTACAAAATCACTGATTCTGTGAGTTAGATTAATTTACATATCATGTTTGCGATGAAAAAAAAACAAAGCTAAGCATGACCGTTTTATACTAAATAGCCAGAATTATGAAATAATACGGCCCCTTCCATATCGCTCAACTCGATGTCCTTGCCAGGTAATCAAATAGATTCTCCGTCTCGGAGGGGGGTGTCTTGGCGGCCATTGCATGTTTATATATTCAGCCAAATCCTGTATCCGCCCTTGTCGACGATGGTTAGACTTGACCATAACCATTTCTGATTAAGTGTCCTCCCAGTATTTCTAAGGTTCGATAGTCCGAGTATTTGATAAACCAAAGGTCCGATGTTTCAAACTGAGCTTGAGACATGGTCCGAACTTTGCGAAGACAGACAAAAAATTCTGCATAGAAATTGAATCGAATAGCCAGATGTGTAAAACAATAAATATCAATAGATCGTCATTATAATTAGATGACACATTAAAGAATATTCATAAATGATTTTTTTTCAATATTATAGGATAAAACATAATAACCCCCCCCCCCTTTCAGCTTGATCTGCCAACCAGACGTACGCAGTCATATTGGTAATTTTTTTTATTTTTGATATTTCTCAAGTTTTGCATGAATCTATTATTTTATCTCGTCTTCATTCATATATCATCGTATTAATTTTGGGCGCGAACACTTAGCGCACCCAAGTATGTATGTCAGAATCCCACAATTCCACTTTGACGTCATTTCCCCAGCTCCTTTAAAGTTGCATGTATATAAAATGGGAACAGAAAGTACAACAGAAACGAGTCTTATTGATCTTATTCCAAGCTATTCTATGAAGTCATTTATACATACAATCTAACTATTGACACTACCAAAGTGTTAAAAAAGTTGCTTTAAGTAGCCGTTTTACCGACACGTCCGGGAACTGCTTTAGTCCGGGAACTGCTTTGACACCAGTAGGATTGTATCGATTTAACGTATGTCAGAATCCCACAATTCCACTTTGACGTCATTTCCCCAGCTCCTTTAAAGTTGCATGTATATAAAATTGGAACAGAAAGTACAACATAAACGAGTCTTATTGATCTTATTCCAAGCTATTCTATGAAGTCATTTATACATACAATCTAACTATTGACACTACCAAAGTGTTAAAAAAGTTGCTTTAAGTAGCCGTTTTACCGACACGTCCGGGAACTGCTTTAGTCCGGGAACTGCTTTGACACCAGTAGGATTGTATCGATTTAACTGAAATAGATAGAAACTATTCTTATGAAGCTTAAAATAAAGAACATCTTATTCAAATACTGAAATTATTCTTTAAATAATAGTCCAGTCAAAGTAATATTGAACCTTGAACTAATTGCAACACAAACTTTTTGTGATTAATGCGTTTTAATATGATAGAGTTAATATGAAATTAAAAAGTCCACCAAAAATATTGGCGTGGAACACTTTGATATAGAATTATCCTAATTTGTTAATACACATGATAGCACAGAATCCGGATATCGTACTCATGTAATGAAGTCTGTTTTCTGTACCTGATTTCCATGAATTAGTTTAATTTCAGACGTGAAAATTTTCTTGACAAATAATGTGTATGGATGATTTGTTCCTTATTGGTATTTTATTTTAATAAACAAACTTGTGTTCATTCGCATTTAGTATGGCAGACGTACTTCCGATAACCTTATGACTACTCAAATACAATTTTCAAATAATGATTTATGTGGACGTCTAGTTGCTTATAATGCATTATAAAGAAAGAAATTTAGACAATATTCTATAAAGACAATTAAAACACGGGTTTTATATACGCCATAACAAGTTTTAAGAATACGTGTATAAGGTGGCCCTTCGGGTTAATGATTCTCATACCATTACAAGAATACAATAAAGTTACTCTTATTGATCATGGGTTTTGTAATATTCTTAAGATTGACAAATATGGATAATAACCATATCCCTGCATACAGCACAAAATCGATAATTCAGAAAATCAGAAACCGAAGGCATACAAAATCAAGATAAAACAGGAACAAAAGCAAACGACAAAAATCTCCACCACATGAAAAGAAGCGAACTCCCGATATGGGAGTGAGACGAGGTACATTACCCAGGAAGAGTAAGCATCTCTTGCTTGCATGCAACACCCGCCGCTTCAATTCGGTAGAACTGTCACTTCCATTTCGGAAGACATAGAGTACAATCTTTTGTTGGATGGTTCAAATGGTCTATAACAGAATATCATCCACCATTCCGGAGAGTGGGAAATCATAGTATTTGACGAGTTCGACCGTAGAACTTCCTCAGTGACGATGTTACTCGGTCACAAACATATCCCTGACTGAGAAGCTTATCTGAAAGACACCTAGCTCTCAGAACAAAATCCGTATATTTGGACGGGCCCTGTCCAAACCTCTTTAGAGAAGACAGCGCCCCGACCACCTGTCCTCTCAGAATGTCAGTCGGACTCCTCGGGTGATTACATACATGAGCTCGCTACAGCCGGCAGAACACGGACTGTATTACGCACGTCCTCTTTTTATATCCATTTACAGATTCAATTGTGTTGTTGGGGCCTCTAAGTTTGCGGTGTTGTTTGTGTGAGGTCATCTTACAGTGAGGAGGTTGTTTTACACCACAATTGTATGTTCTTCGAGACCTCTGTGTGATTGGAGAATTGAGAGGGTTGTGCATACGTAATCCAGGATAACCCCACCATTTGCTACTTGCGTGACAAATGGCCGTCCAAAGTCGGCACCGGTTGCCCATTGGTCTCATCGGTTTATGTGTAGTTTTTTGTGTTTGATATTTACATGTCGTGTGTCTCTTTTCCGTCTCGTCCTGTACGCGTCTTTTGTGTTTTTGCATCGGGATTTTTGGTGTTTTGCTGTTGATGCTGCAATGGGGTCTTGTTGGAGATCTCCCTTCTCTTCCTCTAGCATAGCGTATCAACTGAGATATGAACACGCCATAAGCTGCCGATGAACAGATGGGATGTTGCTACTGAGAAACGGAAAGTTTGTAATGCTGAAATTGAAGTCGTCACGTTTGTCATAGAGTGAGGTGTTCATGTGACCATCAGTGTCGTAGGACAACATTATGTCCAAATAGGATGCTGAAAAATTTGGATTATTGATGGACAACACATCGTCTATGTATCTGTAAGTGAAGTTGAAGTCAGAAGCTGAGTATCTTTTCCCTTCAGAGACCAAAGATCGAATGATTTCAGCTTCGTACGAGTAAAGTAAAATGTCGGCAAGTAGTGGGGCACAAAAATGTTGTCGATCAGAAAGTTTAACATCTGAATAATATCTGTTGCTGTGTACTTATTTTCAGAATCGTACCTTTCTTTTACAAAGTAGGTTTTGTCATAGTTCACAACAAAAAAATGTATTTGCGATTACCGTTCTTACTTGTAAACTCATTACTTATATTTTTGCGAGTCATTCTTTCAATTTAGAATGTGTAATCTATGTCTTATTCATTTCTAAGTAGCTACGCTCTCGTCGTTACTCCTTGACAGCGGTTACTTCGCATTGTCGAGACAAAATGCTAACTGATTGAAAGAGTAGTGGACTAAATTACATTCGTGTTTTTCTTACTAGTAAATGGAATTTCACAATAATTTGTCCCATGTCTTCAAAATTCGTTAACATTTCATTGTTATTAACCGGAAGTACTTTCAAAAGTCGCACGCGTCTTAAGTACGATATCTCTGATTTCTCAACAGACATATCCTTGTCAATGTTCTCCCATAGGATGTCTCTATCTTTTTATGAACAGCACAAATAAGGAAGTAATTTCAGTACTAACTAAGCCGTAACAGGAAGAAACGTATTGTTCATCGACACATATGATTTGATATTACATTGTTAAAAATCTGTCTATGTGGTTTCCTCTTTAAGTGATTAGAAATAACAAAATTGATTTAGTTAAAGGTCTATCAGGAAAAAGTTTAAAAGCATATCAACTTTTTTACAAACCTTCCTTTTAATTTACACGGACTACGAAAATATTAGCTCTTATCTAATGCAAAGAATAAGGGGCGGTAAGGGCAAAAATAAGCCTATTTGAAAAACTGGTAGAAATATTGAACATTGAAAATACAAGAATTACATAGTATACATAACTTTAAATTATGAAAATCGGACACCCCGTTGCGATTCTACAATAATGTGAAGACAGGATAGTCAGCTATTTATTTTTAACACTGATTTTGACGTCATATGACGTTACGATCACACTGTAACGTTGCCTGTTGGTAATTTGAAGCTGTTACTTGAAGCTGCCGCTCTTTGTACGAAAGAAGAGGAAATTATAGTTAATTGGGTTTTATGTACTAACAATGTCACGATGTAATACCAGTATATGTACATGGTAGGTTTCATTATAATAAAATGAGAGGTAACTGGGACACCCCTTTGTTGACTTATGGAAATATTAAGTGACATATTAATGTTATGATGAAATTGTTCACATCTGATGGGTTAACTAATAATGTAATTGTAATTAATCACAATTAATTACATTTTTTCAAGTAATTGAATGTAATGAGTAATTGAAGATTTTTTTCAATTTCTAGTTATTGTAATTTAATTTATAACAAGGCAAAAACTGCATGAAATTCGAATTACACTTCAATTACACTTCAATTACATTTGCAACTAAACAATGAATGCACAGATTGATCAGTGAAAAAATTAAATTGTTGTGTAATCAATTATCATTGAGATTAGCCTCAGATAATGGTTAAATGAATAGTTTTACCTGAATGACCACAAGTCTTATGTGACTTATAGTTATGAAAACAAAGTCTTGTTATGTGTTTTTGTTTTAAATCAACTTGTTTGACACTTCTTAGAGGACCTCCATTATATAAGTCTCAGAGATAATGCATGTTTACCTGATTGTCAACAATAGAATGCATGCATGAATAAAATTGTCAAAGGTCACTGTTTACAAATGAAATTTAATCCTCAGATAAATATAACAAAATTCAGTTGGAAACACTAACTAAAGACAAGGACAAAATGGCAAGTATTTTTAAGTGAAAGAATTCTGGGGAAATTTGAAGGCAAAATGCATTTCACAATAATGGTTTCTCAGGGAATCGTAAAAGGCATTGGACTATTGAGCGATTATTGTCCTGAATTTTCTTTCATTTTGTCAGAGACTTGAAATTACCATTCCGGCATTGTTAAATAATGATATGCTAAAAATAAATTCATTAAATGAAATTTAATGTAATATTAACTTATTACATTTGCAATGTAATTCCAATTTAATTAATTACATTACCAAAACATGGACAAGTAATGTGTAGTTTAATTAATTATATTGCCAAAAATCATGATGTAATGTGTAATTTAAATAACTACATATCAATGTAATTGACCCCATCCCTGGTACCAAGGCCTTAAAATAGTATGTGTATTTCCGGTAACCCAGCAGACCCTATTTCAACACCCCCCCCCCTTCAGACTCATTTTTCCTTGTTCGATTCATTCCAAAAAGACCAACCCAGATGAAGCGGAATAACTAAGACCCCCCCCCCCCCCCCCCCGTTTGGCACAAAGTCATTGGTTCAGAATACTGTGTTAGGCACTATTTGATGCTTCTTCAGCTCACTTTGTATTCTGATGTCTTTGCTAATGTGCTTGAATTGCGAATTTAGAGGGGTACAAGTGGGCTCCGATACCCTCTTTTAGGTGGTCAATATTTTCTTTTCAAATATATGTTTTTTCTTGTATTTAAAAAATTCGGTGTCTTGCTACCGCTCGCCAGTTTCAAGAATTGCCTCGCATGGCTCAATTTTAACATGACCTTTTTGATGCACCTCTTATAAAAAAAATATTATGATAAAAAAGTGAAATAAATTGATGAATAATTCAAATACACGCATTGACATCGGATTTATCGTTGGCTACAGTACCGCTCAATCAGACGTTTCTGGATTTTTGTTTCCCTTTCTTTCTATGAACAATTTTCTTTAAATATTGTCTTTATGTTTATGTTCTTTGAGACCCTTGATCCATCACTGCATGATTATACAATTGCAGGTATTATTTTTACATAGAAAAGGGATCGATTAAAGAAATCCAAAAGTATGCTGATAAATTTTATTAGTAATCGATAATTAAACATAAAATAGCGCCACCTACATGTACAGGACCTTCCAGTTCAGCACTCAATAATTTCTATTGCTTGCATCATTTCACAATCTAATTAAAATACAGCTCTCTTTATTTAGTAAAAAGAAACATAGATTACGACATCAAGAGAGCTGAATTTTAATTAGATTGATTATTTCAGTATGTATGTTTCGCTGTTTGTAATGGAATACCACATTAGTGGGGATGTGTCCTACTATCAAACGCACTGATTTTATACTGACTGAAATTATCAATATATATGTAAAAAGAAATCTCCCCAAATTAAGATGCTGATATATCTTGGTTGTTTGTTTGTTTGTTTTTTTCATTTATACAAATTTGGTGGATTGCACTTTTAATAGTTTAGATTAACATCATTGAAAAAAAATGAAGGAAATAATTATGAAGATACAGAATGTGCTACTGTATATAATGACAAACATGGATGATGACCATATCCCTGTATACAGCACATAATCGAGAATTCAGAAAATCAGAAACCGAAGGCATACAAAATCAGGATAAAACAGGATCCAAAGCAAGCAAAAAAAAAACCTCCACCATATGATGATTAATGTACCACTACAAGGCGTGAACAATGTCGATATGTATGTACAAAATTCTCAAAGAATGTCCTTTAGTACCGTAAAATGACGTGCTGTGTCATTGTTGGCAATTTTAGTTAATATTGACAGCAAATTTTCTATAGAATATGTTCAATAAAATGAAAAGGTATTTATCCGTCGAAAATGAGACACGGCAGATATTTTTTTCCTGAATTTTCAAGAATGAGTACATCTCGTGGACGGCAAATTATATGCGGCAGTTTCAATTTTACATGGCCTTCATTTCTCAGTTTGATATGAAATGAATATATTTTTTTTAAACGGAAGGGTGTATTTCATATCCTCATTTAATCTAATAGTGTGTTTGATTTGTGTGTGTGCAGGGGGGGGGGGGGGGGGGGGGTGATGTTGTATGTTCAGTTTTTCTTCCTTTTTTGTTTCTTGTTCGTTTGTTTAGGATTTTTATTAATACTTTAATTTGTTGATTCTGGTTTTAAATTTGACATATTTCATAAATACCGACTGTGCCCTTTTAGATACTCTGTCATTTCGATTCAATATGCATATGAAATGATCACTTTGACCATAATTTTTTTTCGCAAAAGACATGTATAAGCAAAAATCAAAGCCACTAGCATATATGACGCAATACATTCAGTAGGACGTCATTCTGTCGTACTGAACATCGGTTACGTTACGTGGATCATAAACATTTGAAAGTCATCTTGTCTACATTGATTTAATTCGTGCATACAAGAATAAGTAATCAATATCATTAATACATGTAACAACAGAACAAAATCAATTGAATTGTTCCGAATTGACTCAAATAATTCTTGCATTATAGAAGTTAAAATGTGTTTTAAACTTTCTGTTTCCAAAACAAACCGCTCGCATGATAAAAGTCATTGATTTCCTTCCGTTTTCTATGTGTCCACATGAAAACAACAGATTCATACTTTTACAGCATTTACAAAATACTTATACGGATATACAGAAAATATATTAACTTGTTGTTTTGATGTGGCCAAGTCAAATTTTGTCATCACATGTGGCAATATATTGATTTTTTGTTTATGTCCGGTTTCATAGGTGATTTCAAAGGGGGATAACTATATCGAAAAAAAAGAAATCAAACATTTTCATGTTAAATCTATTCAAGACCAGTTTCCTTTTACCAATTTTAGTATCAATTTTACTATTTTAAAATCTTCGGAATTAGCAACAATTTTGGGCCTAGAATCCCCCTTACCGTCCCTTGTCCTTTAGTAATTCAACGCAAGCATATGATCTCTTCATGTTCAATGCTACATTTGAATCAGCGAAGGTGTTTCAAAATCAAATCGACTGTGACCTTGACCATAACGTGCTTATATAGACGTAATTTCAGAAAGTGCATGTATTTTAGATATTGCTTCTATTTTTGTGGATGAACATCGACGGTGGGTGCGGCTAGCCAACAGGGATCCTTGTTCCTCCGTGGCAACTGGTCTCACCTCTAGCTTACAAGGGGTCCATCGATGCTCAATTTGGTGCTCTATTGTGGGTGTTGTTGAGATGATCGTCAAACTCTTCTTTAATTCACCGACGGAGGCGAATCAAACTTATAGATAGAATAGTCAAACCTACCTTAGAAATGCTAATGAAATATAAAAGACTGAAAAATGCTATATTGCAGTCAAATACATCTCTAATGAACATCAAAGAAGTTCCAATCAGTAAATCAGTCTCAAAGTCGAGAAGGAAAGGCAAAATCATTAGAATTTCCTCTCCCTCCTCCTCTCTGTGTTGTGCGCCCCGGATGAAGTCTTCGGCTTCATATGTTTTGTATATTTGGCGTGCACTTCAAAAAGCTCTAGCTACGCCCCTGACACTTAATGAAAGAAATTATCGGAAATCACCTTTATTTTTGGCATGTAGATATGAATAGATCGTACAATAAATAGAAATTGAAATGGAAATAACATTCAAGAAAAAATCGTCTTCTCAAACTAGCATTTTCCTTTTCCTGCTTTGAATGGGTGCATCGATACAAGTATCTTCTTCACCTTTTGAAACGAAAGTTATTGACTTTCGTTAGCCTGATTTTTGGGATATTCTTTGCATTACCTGGTCTCACTTCGGACTGTTGTTCATTCCGGGGTTCGCAACCGTTCCGATGGGAATTCTTACGAATATACCTTGCCTTCCCGACTTTGAGACTAAATAACTTTGATATTTATTGCCTGACTAACTTATTGATGGTTACTGATTAGTATTGTCTGTTATTGGCTGGTTTCTTAGTGATCAAAAGCGTAATCCCCATAAATCAGTTATTCAACACATCGATCAATCGTCAATACATCCTAGAGTCTACGGAACATAGGAAAAAGGGAAGTAATCAAACCTCAATTCTGAATAGCAAAATATATGACATAAATGAGCGAGCAATTTAGACCAATGGCAAAGTAGATCAACTTATGATTCTAAATATTGAAAATTTGAATCACTCACGCTCAAGACAGGTCATCAATATCTCCCAAACAGCTTTCGTCAGACGTTCGTCTTGTGTTATGCATCAAACGGTCACCTTTGTTGTATTTTGGTAATGTCTTGACTTCCGGATCTAGAAATTTGTGCGTTCCTGCTCATCGGTAGCCCTAGCCTTTTGTACAAAAAATCGGGAAAAATATTTTTTTTAAACTCCTAAAGGGGGTTGACTTCCTTACATTTTTGTTTTCAAATGGGTTGGGACAAATCCTCTCAGGGGGTACTCAAGCCTTCTCCTATAATATTATGTAACGCCTTAAAAAATCATTTTTAATTTTATGTGATATTCTATGATAATTGATATTCTTTTATACTTTCAGTTCATTGAAACTAATGACAACCAAGTGCTTATCAGAGGAAACAAATGAGACAATGGACATGCATACAAAAATATCCCGTGATTTTGATGAGAGAAAAGTAACAGCGTTGTCACCAGATCTGACTAATACTGTCTTAGGTAAGAAATATCAAATATAATTCAATATAATTTCCTAAATCATTCTGTATTCTGAAAAACTATTTTATTTTGTCTTTGAATGAAGAGTAGCGCTTTGAAAAAGGAAATGTCGGACAATTAAGCTCTTAAAACAATATATTTGCTCAAAATGAGTGATAAAAAGTAAGATACAAAACACAAAGTAGAATTCTAGAATCACAATCATCATCCATAGAAATAAAACAAACACAAATGTCAAGCATTCCGCTCAAGAGAAAGATTGAATTTCATGTCGAATCGATATCAGGCGCTTGTAGAATAAAAAATATGTGTCTATGAAGCACAAATGTTCCCGTAGGCATATTTGTCGGTAAAACAGCTGAAAAGTAGTTCACATTTTTTTTGTCAAAGTCACAAGGTTAAATTTGGTATCCATGGAAAGGTCTTGCCACAACAAAGTCATATGTGAAATATGAAAGCCCTATCACTTACCATTCAAAATTCATGGCTAAAGTTTATCTTTTCAAAAGTAGGTCAAATTCCAAGGTCAAGGTCCTAAGGTAAAAAAATTTGGTATCCATGGAAAGGCCTTGTCACAAGAAATACACATGTGGAATATGAGAGCCCTATCACTTACATGTATCATTCAAAAGTTATGGCAAAGATAAACGTTTTCCAAAAGTAGGTCAAAATGAAAGGTCAAGATCACAAGGTAAAACATTTTGGTATCCATGGAAAAAGGTTGTCACAGAGAATATACATGTGAAATATTAAAGCCCTATCACCAGCCATTCAAAAGGTATGGTCAAGGTTAATGTTTTTTGCCGACAAACAGACAGACAGACGGACGTAGAGACCAAAAACTATATGCATCCGAATATTCGATTACAGGGGTATAAAAAGATCAATAGTGGTGTTCGGTGTTTAAAGGGTATTTACCAGCCGAAGTTGATTTATAAAGCTAGTCTTAAGGATTACAATTCATTTAAGGAGTATCTATCTGGCCCATACATTATATGTTCCTTAATAATGCTATGAATAATAAGACAACATTTGTACAACTTGTTAAGTGTGAATATTGGTTGACCAGGGGTCTCAGAAGACACACGTAGCCAAGTCCTATATTCAAACGCATTCGAAAATTTCTGTTCTCAAAATTTTATTGAAATATGAAAGTATGTCCGGTAGCATCATGTCCTGCTATGTCTTTCGGTACTTTTTGGACATACCATTTACAGTACTTGGCAATTTTTCATCGGTTTGATTAATGCTGATTGATGGTTAATTAACCGAAAATTGCATGTCTGGTCCATGCTGCAAATCTATCTGTTCTTACATGATGCTATAAGTTTGAATATAAACATCTCTCCAGCGGTTAATGTTCCTTCTTTAGATTTTAACCAAGCCGAATGACTTATAATATATAGTTCCTTCTCTGCTCTCCGTCTTTCTGTTACATTCACCAATACGCCATTTATATCAGCTCACGTGAAACAAGGCTCAAAGTGAGCTATTGTAATACGGGTTTATCCGGCGTTCTTCGTCCGTCAGTCATCTTCTGTCCGTCCGTTAACTTATATTTTTTCCACGCCTCGTCTAAAACAGCCAAAAGTATTTTGATGAAACTTGCGCATGAAATAAAAAATGTCCTCTTCACTGATTATTAATTTCGGCCTGATCCTGTCATGGCTGGATCCAGGGCGGGGTCAAATAAATCCCAGAGGATTACCCTCTTAAAGGGTCTTTTTCTCCAGAACCGTCGAATGGATGAAAAAAAAGGAATTTTATCTAAGTGAGCAAGAAGGATGCATTATTCAAGCTTGTTCATTTCATTAAATTCTCACAACTAATGTTTGATGCGTATTGCGTCTTTTCGACTTTCTTATGTTAAATGACAACCTTCAGATTTCGTTTAACCTTTTTTTATGGGTAAGTTTGCTGCCCCATTTAAGTTAATGATAAATCAGATGAAGCCTGACTTCAATAGTTTTCCTGAACAATTTTATTTTCATTTTTGCTGCAAAAAGGGAAAGAGGAATTGTCTTTTCTAACATTTTCAATAATACGGAAGTATACCAACGCATACCTTCGTGAAGAAAATTTCATGCATCAGACACGAGATTCGAATATTAAAATGAATTTGTAATCATGGTTATGCGCATTCGTTACTTCGGGGTTTTTGTAGTAAATATTGTGAGCCAGAAATATATACTTTATATTTTGATATATTGAAGGGCTTTGGTGCTATTTTTTTCTAATTAACGGAAAGTACTTTGACAATGCTAGAAAAACACAATTTCTGTTCTACAGGTTAAATTTTATCCAACTTTTTACGATTACAAAGTCTATATATTTACTAAAAATTGGAAATTGAATTTAAATGATCTAAACTTTTTTTTATTAAAAGTGAGTACATGTAGCAAGGAGATGTTATACATAGTTTTGGTAACACAAAAGGTTGTGGAGTAAGCATTTTTCAAAGTAAAAGAATATATTATGAAATACTAGATAGTAAAGTAGATAAGGAGGGCAGATAATATAATTTTGAATATAAAATAAATGAGAATACATTCTGCATCACAAATCTTATGCTCATGATGACAAAAATATTGAATTTTCCTGGCGCCATCTACAATACAGAGATTGAATTTCCTCTTGCCAAAAAGTGGCCCCAAATTGTGTGTAGGGTTTATTCAGAAGCGTTTCTAAGTGAAAAATATGGCCAAAAATCGTTGGAGAGTTGTTTCAATGAGCTTTATTCTAAGCATGACCGAAAAAAAAATTATGCCGAAACCCAGCTAAGGACAGAGCTATGCAATTAAAGAGATACGCCTTAGTTTTAAAAATTTAGGTCCAATTTGATGATATGAAATTTAGAATATATTTCAATGCAGTGCGTAAACACTAAAACTAGGTGAGCGATATCCTCGGGGACTTACAGTCCACCAGCAGCGATACCAGCCTAGTGGTTGAAATTGTCAATATTGAAATATATCTTCTTTAGTACCAATTTTGTTGTACTAGACACATGTTTCGGATATTTTAATCCTCCTCAGTAGCACTTCATGCCAAACAGTTCAAATACAGCCAAAGTAAATTTTCCTGGTGTCATCTACAATACATAGCTTTAATTTCATCTTGCCAAAATGAGCGGCACCAAATTTTGTGAAGGGTTTATTCAGAAGCGTACTTAAGTGAATAATATGACCAAAAATCGTTGCAGTGTAATCCAAATTAAATGAAAATGATGCAAGCGCATATGAAGGTCTTTTAAATGAAGAGAAATATACAAAAGAAATCAACACAATGAAGCTAAATAAGTCCCCACGTCCAGAAGGCTTAAGTTCAGAATTTTAAAGAACCTTTTGGGCAGAAATCAAAATGTTACTGATTAAAGCTCTTAATGCAGGTTTTCATGAAGGCTAGTAGTGTAAGCAGCCTGGGTAGCCGGGTAGTATTTTTAGAACAGGGTAATTCCTGGTTTTGTGTATAGGAAAGGGGGAATTCCGTGGGGAATTCCATGTTTATTTATAGAATGGGGAAGTCCATGGTAAATTCCTAGGGAAATTCCCAATTCTATTTATAGGTGTTTGGAAAGTCCCAGACCTATTTTTAGATGTTGTTCTAGAAAATCATCTATTCGTGGAAGGAATAATTTCCCCCTACAACTAGATGAAAAAGAATTAATAAAGACAAATTGAAAGTTTACACATATTTTATTCAACATTGTACATATTTCAGAAAAAAGTCTATGCACTGTACTGTGGTCTAACATTCTGACTCGCCATAGGTGAGCGTCCTCTGTTTGCTCCATAGATGGGTCGTCCTCTGTTTGCTCCTTAGATGGGTCTGGGGTAATTTGGCCTGTAGCTTCCATAGTTGTTGGGTCCCGGATACGTATTGTATTCCTGTTGTACAGGACAGTCTCTGGCCCAGTGTCCCGTGCCTAAACACTTGTAGCAAATATCGCTCTGCTTCTTGGGCGGCAGAGGACATTCGGTAGCAAAATGTCCCTCTTCATTGCAATTGTAACATACATATCTAGCTTTCTTCCTTGGGGGTTCGTCTCCTTCTTCTGCATTTCTCTTGTTATCCATCAATGTTTGGATGTCGGCTTGCATCTTGGAAATGGATGTCTGTACATCTTCCATCATGGCAGTCATGCGCTGACAATTGCTATGGATGTCGTCCATGTTGTTGTCTGCAGGCTGCTGTACATTGCCATTTGGCCATTGAAATTCAAAGTTGGTTAAATCAATATCAGAAACTTGTTGAGAAGTCATCTTAGTTGTGTCTCCTATGAAGCACATAGCATGAATGACTGACTTTGAAAATGTGTGTGAAATATATACTCAAATCATTGTTCTAGAGTGTTCTATCTAATTTGCATATGTCCTAGTACGACTCTAAGTGCACTTGAACGACCTTTCGTGTCAACTGCACGTGTTACTTTGACTTTAAAACAACCTTTCGTGTCAACGGCACGCGCTGGCATCTTGCCAGTGAGAACTTTCTAGAACATATGCCTTTCAAACGACCTTTCGTGTCAACGGCACGCGCTGGCAGCTTGCCAGTAAGAACTGTGTAGAAGTGTCAGGAACCTATGACGTCATTTTATCCTGCACCTGCAGCTTTGACTTTGAAACGACCTTTCGTGTCAACAGCACGTGCTACTTTGACTTTCAAACGACCTTTCGTGTCAACGGCACGCGCTGGCTACTTGCCAGTAAGAACTTTCTAGAAGTGTCAAGAACATATGACGTCATTAATGTCGGTCACCTGGAATCCTGCCAAGAAGTATGACGTCATCGATGACGCGCTATAGAAAAGTCGGTCAGTACAATAATGTCAGTCACCTGGAATCCTGTAGAATAAATGGTTAGTACAATAAGGTCAGGCAGAACCTTACCAAGAATATTTTAGGTAATATATAACTGACACGTGTACTTCCCGTTCAAGGTCAGAGTCAAGGTCATACTCAAGGTCATACTGAAGGTCAAATGACACGTGATCAGTCACGTGACCGAATGTTCTCGAATTCCCTATGTATATATAAACCCCAATTTTCACAGACCCAACATCATTTAGTCCTTGACAAGAGAACGAGATGGTTGCTGATAAGAAAACTGTTGCTGACATTAGCGAATACTATGACATCAATGTCAACAAAGCCTACCAGTCCCGCAAGTTTAGGACCATGGGAAAGAAGTATACAGTACAATTCAAAGATATGAGTAAAGACATTTCTCCCAACCAGTTTCCCAAAGTGTTGCCCAAGATCATGAACACTTTGGTTGACGATTTGAAGGACGAGAACAACATCAAAGATGCTGACTACGTACGGGCCATTGTACACCATCCTTCCTTGAAATCGGAAATCTGGATCCCGTTCTCCCAGAGTACCGAGACGTCCGGGGACGCCATTTTAAAAGAAGTTCAAAAGGTCCAGCAATCCAACGAGGACTTTAAAATGGAGGACGGTCAAACCACTATTGATTTTCTGCACGTGGAGATGCCCATGGGGAGTGGTGGAGGCTCAGTGAAACACCTACATAAGGAGGCATTCAGAAAAGGAAAGAAGTCCATAGTAAGCATTGTCAACGACGAGGACCACATGTGTCTGTCCCGGGCTATCGTAGTCACCATGGTCCATGCCAATAAGCCGGAAAAGGAATCCGAGGAGTGGAATAAAGAATGGAAAAAGATAAGACAACCCAAGGACTACAAGTTGCAGAAGGAGAGAGCTAAAACACTATGCGACCAGGCAGGGGTCTCCAGTGAACAAGGGTGCGGTCCAGCTGAATGGGAGAAATTCCAAAAAGTCTTGACGCCCAACTACAGGCTGAAAATCTACCAACAGAACGCTGTAGCCAAAACTCTAAAGTTTGACGTTCTGTACAAGTAAGTATATTTTATAATCATTTGATCATTTATTTGAATTTACTATGTGTTTCCATGTACTTAATATTTTTTTCTCTTTACAGAGGGACCGTAACCAATGATAGAATCCGAACAAAGATTTTACACATCGTGTACACCGATAACCACTACGATGCCATCACTTCCATGCCTGGTCTGGTGGAGAAACAATACTACTGCGACTTTTGCGATGTGGGCTACAAATAACGCTGACAACCATAGAAGTACCTGTCCCGTCAGATGCTACTGGTGCCTGTCCTCACCCCCTTGCCCCTGGGAAGACGCCAACGTGGAATGCAACAGTTGTGGCGGTAATTTCCATAGTATGAGATGTTACTGGAACCATTTCAAACCCAACAAGGCCGGTAATAGCGTATGCGACCTGATGACTAGATGCGAGGAATGCGGTAGCTGGATTACTAAGCGTTTGAAGCCTGTCCACAAATGCGCCGATAAAGACCACTACTGTAGCATCTGTAAAGAGCAGATGGGAGAAGGACACTTGTGCTACGTCCAGACAGTACCTATCCCTAAAAAGAAAAAGAAGAAGAGCGACCTATACATCTTCTATGACTTTGAGTGCACCCAGGAAACCGGAGAGCATATCCCCAACTTCTGCGTGGTACACCGGGCCTGTGAAGCGTGCATCAACCTACCTATCGAAGATTACTGCCAGACATGTTCCAACCTACCGGGAGGCGGACGCGAAGTCATTTTTAAGGGGGAGACCACCCTGGACCAATTTATGGTTTGGCTGTTCAACACCTGTTCCAATGACGGTAAACACAAGAAAATGTGTCATGAGGGAGCCACAGCCATCGCCCACAACATGAAGGGATACGATGGGCAGTTTATCCTCCATTTCTTAGTCAACCGAGCCTGCATCAAACCAGATGTAAGTTTTAATTTTTTCTTTTTCTTGAATATTTTTAAACTAACTAACTTTATTTGAAACTCAAAAAAACTTTATTTATTTTTAAACAGGTACTGATGAATGGCGCCAAGATAATGACGATGTCTGCGCACGGTGTGAGGTTTGTGGACTCCTACAACTTCCTACCCGATGCCTTGAGCCGTCTACCATCTGCCTTTGGACTGACCGAGTTGAAGAAGGGTTACTTCCCTCATCTCTTCAACACCACGCCCAACCAAAACTATGTGGGACTGTATCCACCTATCGAGACCTACATACCCGACGGGATGAGAGGTAAAGCCAGAGAGGAATTCCTGGCCTGGTACCAAAACAAAGTACAGAGGAGAGAGGAGTTCAACTTCGCCAAAGAGATGGAGGAGTATTGTCGGTCTGACGTAGATATCTTGAGACGTTGCTGCGGCAAGTTCAGAGACATCCTCCTGGCCCTCGTCAAAGTGGACCCGTTCGTGGAATGCATCACCTTTGCCAGTACAGCCAATCTAGCTTTCCGCCGCAACTTCATGCCTAGGGAAACTGTAGTCATCTTACCCCCGGAAGGATACTCACCCGAACGGAAGTACTCCATCAAAGCTTTGAGATGGTTGAGATGGATTGCCCACGAGACTAACCAGGACATTCGCCATGCCAGGAACGGTGGAGAGATGAAGATAGCCCACCTGTCCATCGACGGCTACAACATGAACATGCAGACCGTCTACGAGTTCTACGGTTGCTTCTGGCACGGGTGTCCCGAATGCTACCCCAACATGAAATTGGAAGAACATCCGGTCAGACACGACTGCACCTTTAAGCAACTGTATCAAGCCACCCAGGACCGTCAGAACTTTTTTAACGAGTTGGGATTCAGAGTAGAACACATTTGGGAACACGATTACGATCGCCGATGTAAGGAGGATCCAGAATTCGGAGCGTTCGCTAAGAAAATGGCCGAGGAAATCGTGGACCCCTTACAACCCAGAGATGCTTTGTTCGGGGGTAGAACTAATGCCACCCGACACTACTGTGACGAAGGAGACATGCGTTACATCGATGTCTGTTCCCTCTACCCCTCTGTTCTAAAACACGGGACTTTCCCTATCGGACATCCGGTTCTGATTACCGAGAACTTTGATGATATCAGAGATTACACGGGCTTAGTCAAATGCCGCATCATACCGCCACGCAAATTGTACCATCCGGTATTACCTTACCGTTACGGAGGTAAATTACTGTTCCCCCTCTGCCGCACCTGCGTGGAGATGAAAGAAGAGATCGGTCCGAACTACCGATGTCGACACCACGAGAATGAACGGGCACTGACCGGAACTTGGGTGATCGAGGAAGTCAAGATGGCTTTGGAAATGGGATATGTTTTAGACTGTATCCACGAAGTGTGGAATTTTCCAGAGACCTCCAGGACCCTGTTCAAAGACTATATTGACACGTTCCTGAAAATCAAACAGGAAGCCAGTGGATACCCACCAGGATGCGATAGTTTGAAACAGAAAATAGATTTTGTCCAGGAAGTGTTCAGGAGAGAGGGGATAAGGCTCGAGGATGTCGAAAAAAATCCGGTCTTGCGCACCATAGCCAAGATGTTCCTGAACTGTTTATGGGGAAAATTCGGACAGAGACAACAACTGACTCAGAACAGGTAAGGTTTTATTTCAAATATAAAATCATATTTTTGTATTATCTTTTATTCAAACGATATTTTATTAATAACAATTTGTACATTTACAGGTACTTGTCGAATCGTGGTGAACTATTGGAAAAGATGCAGGACGACACTAAGAAGGTGATGCATTTAGAACTGATTCAAAACCAGGAGAACGACGAACTGGACCTGATCTTGGCCAACTTTTCCGAGAACGACGACTTTGTACCGCCTTGTAATTTCGGGAACGTGGTGATCGCCTGCTACACTACAGCTTTGGCCCGCTTGAAATTGTACGATGCCTTGCGCCGATTGGACGACAGAGTCCTGTACTTTGATACCGACAGCATCATCTACGTACACGACGATCACAAATGGAGTCCCCCCATCTTAGATAGTTTTGGATGTTGGACCGACGAATTAGGCGGGAAAAAGATCACTACCTTCGTGTCGGGCGGACCCAAGAATTACGCTTACCAATTGAACGACGGTAGTACCGTGTGCAAAGTCAAGGACATGGCCTTGGATTACAAGACCAGTCAAATCATCAATTTCGAAACGATGAAAAACATGGTATTGAATCAAACAGATGTGGACAAGGTCACGGTCACTTACCCATCCAAGATTGTACGCGGGAAAGATCACAAGTTATTTTCCAAGGACATGACCAAGGACTATCGTATCGTGTATGACAAACGTCAGATTCTGGAAAACCTGAACACTTTACCTTACGGATTCTGAAAGGTCAAGGACGTTTAATTAGTTTGTATATATAAAGACTTGATTCTTTTCACAACTCATTCAGAATGTTGCTGGCTGTCTTACTGTACATATACTATTGGTTCCAAGGAAGAAGAAGGTACCATAGAGACTTTGATGATTTTTTCGAACGTCTGAGACGAGCCATACGTCGCAACAACAGACACGGATTGATTGAAGCAGCCTGATGTTTTTGACTTTGCTAACTTTGATTGGATACTTTTGTACGGCGGACTGTCCTTACATAGATTGGGATTGGGACGAACACTTTATTTTGAGAACATTTAAAGACGGATCACCATGTATCCTGGTCACCAAAAAGACGCCCAAAGTAGCCATGACGCTGTACTGCCCTCCTACCCACTGATCGAATACTTGTCGTTTTCACTGCATCACATCATTACCTGCATCATAGGCATGAACTTACGGATGTCGGGACTGAGACACAAGTGTCCGGGATGTAAAGACAGACAGTGTTTTTGGAGATTTTGTGGAGCTTACAACGCCATGTTTGAAGGCGGTAAAGATGGAGCTTTCATGCAAGACTTTATATTTTTCTTACGTCTCATGTTTAATGATCCACAAGTGTTTGATGATGACATACCTATGATGTATACATTAGTTCTGGCTTACATTCATTCTCTTGAACCTACGTTTGAAGAAAACTTTGTTTGTTCTTTATAAATAAAATGTTCTTTGAATTCTCTTGTCATTCTTTCAACATGAGTACTCACGTACAGACGTTAGACGACTTGAGTGCTTTCATGTTTAAACACGAGTTTACAATGGTGGTAGACGGACCCAGTCGTTCCGGTAAAACCGAATTTGTCAAACAATTGGTTCGATACAAGGACGAGGTCATTCATCCTCCTCCTCAAAAAGTAGTCTGGTGTTATCGTGAATGGCAAAAAGCTTACGAGAGCATGCAAGGTCAAGTCAAATTTGTCAAGGACATTCCACCAGAAGACGAAATCTTGGTGTCAGACCTCAACACCAGACACTTGTTGGTCTTTGACGACATGATGTGTGGTCATAGCGGTGAATACATTGTAGATTGGTTTACACGCAAAGCACATCATCGTAATACCAGTGTCGTATACATTACACAAAACGTCTTTGACCGCAGTACACATCACCGCACCATCAGTCTCAATACATATTACATGATCTTGTTTGAAAATCCCCGAGATAAATCACAAGTTGAAGTGTTGTCCAGACAATTAAAACTTCCCTGTTTGAATTATGCGTACCAGGATGCTACCAGTAAACCCCACGGGTACTTGGTGGTAGACATGACACCCACTACTCCCGATACTTTACGGTTGAGAACGGACGTGTTCCACCACCCCCTGGCAGGAGGGATCGTGGTGTACAGTCCCAAAAACATATAAAAATGAGTGTGGTACCTATTCTGACGTCAGTATCACACTGGTAGAGACTGCGATCGCATCAAAGACAAAAATGGCGTTACCTTCAGCCTCTAGTGAACTGGTGAAAATTTTAAGAAAACTACGGAATGAAAAAGATGAAAACAAACGTCAAGACTTGGTGGATTTGGGACGTCAAGCCTTGTTGAAATGGTTCAGTATGGGTGCCCGTAATATGATCAACGGGAGTTTACCCTTGACCAAACCTACCCAGAGCTACGTCAAGAGAAATTTCGAGCTCTTGAAAACCTTAGCGGATCGACACTCGTCTGCAGACGAAAAACGTCAAATGATCATCCTGAGACGAGGAGGTGCCGGGTTTTTAGGTGGCATCATCATCCGTACCATGCTACAATGGCCACAACGTGAACCTAATCGTCGGAAATATTATACGATACGTTCCAAAAAGAGTGGAGGATACAAAACCGGTTCCCCTCAAAAATCTTCTAGAAGGAGGAGGAGGGCACCTAAGAAGGCAGCACCCAAGAAAAAGAAGACAGCAGCACCCAAGGCAGCAGCAGCAGCACCCAAGGCAGCACCCCAGAAAAAGAAATCACCCCAGAGGAAGAAGAAGAAGACCCCACAAAGACTCATAGCTACACCTGTTGGATATGCCAGTGCCGACGAGTTTCAAAGAACGGGAAGAGCTACCTTTCATCCTTTGACGTCCACCCCTTTAAGTGCACCGGCCACGACGGCTTTCACAAGATGAAAGTAAATCTTTACGCTCCACGTAAAGGAAATGTAAAGAGAGCGTAAAGAGAGCGTAAAGATAGCGTAAAGGTACCTTTAAGTCAGCTTTACGCGAGCTTTACGTATATTTACACTATCTTTACGCAACCTTTACATCGAGCGTTTAGGAGCGTAATGACCTGGATTCTTTACGCAGCTCTTTGTCACTTTTACCTTTTATTCTTTTATTTTCTTTAAACTTTATACAATTTGCTACACAATTTAATGGTTGTTTGACAAAAAAAATAAAAAACGAAAAAAGAAAAATAAACATCAACAAAATCCGCGCGGATTCGATCCTACTCCCTGCCATGCCCACGGAATCTGAAGTTCACGACCTTACCTACTTGACTACCGCGCCTCTTACAACTATGTAATAGTTACTTAAGTTTATATGTAAGTAATCACATTGAATCTAACTAGTACTAAAAAGGTTCACAGTTTCATGAGTTTGTAAATCAATATATCGGTCAACACTATTTTTAAACCCTTGATTTATTTAATTTTTTGTTACAAATTTTAAATAGTCGGGGATTATGTAAAAAAGTGAAAAATAGAAATGCTATTATGCTACCATGTACCGTAAAACTCAAAGTTTATCAAGTTGATGTTAAACATTCATAGTGGATCAAGTTCAGAACAGGTATATACTGCATTAACGGAAGCTCTCTTTCATTTCGCCGCGGGTAGGCAACCCAAATTAACATTTAATTAGGGCGGGTGTAAATACATACAGTACATAGCCTAATTCAAAACACTTGAACAGTATACGAATATGGTATCGTCAATCGGTAGGGTTATCACCTCCTTTCTTTTAGATTCAATGCGGAATTTACAGATAAAACAACTATTTTACTTTTTATCTTGAAATTCAAAACCTGGATCCCTTCTGTCGGGTTGGACTCCCTGTAAAAAAAAACCATAATAATGTTTTCTTGTTTAGGTGTAGGATTTTCCATTTAAATAAGGTAAACAGAAAAATTACGAAAAAAAAACTTCCATTTGACGTAATATTCCCTGAAATTTTATAAGTTTAATATTTCAATGCATTTCAATAAAAGAAGACTGTCATTGGCTATCTTTAATGATTTTACTATTGTTTGTTTCTTTTTGTTTCGGGGGGGGGGGGGTGTTTGTTTTGTTTGTTTATTTCTTTTCTGGTTTTTTTTTTCGGTTTATTATTATTTTTATTACATCATTGATATTCTAGAAATACAACGTTAACAAAATTTCTTTAAAATCAAGAAACAAAGAAATGAATAAAAAGAAATCAAAACTAGATGTTACATAAATTGTTTATAAACAGTCGCGTAAGGCCCTCTCCCCTTTTAAAAATCCTAAATGTTCAACCCCTCCTCCCGCTCTGAAAAATATCTCAGATCCGCCAATGGATTGAATAAAGTATCGACTTTCTCTATGTCCATTGCCGAATAAACATCCGATCGTGTCAACCACACATCACAAGATATGACCGTGCCTTTGATTACCCGCAGGAGACGCGTAAGCGAATCTAGATAACTAGAGGGTGGGGTGGGGCGGGGGTATCCGATTTTCTAATGATGTATTGTCCATCTCCTCAAGATGTTCATAGTTTATTTACATATGTGTATGTGGGTTTTTTTTACATTATCTTCGCAAGCGAGCATTTCAAATGTCATTTAAGATTTTCTGTCTGTTTTTCCTCCGTTTTTTCTCTTTCCGTCCTATTTCTTTCTATTCTTTAACTTCTTTCTTTCTTTCTATTCTTTCTCTATTTCAATTATTTCTCTTCTATCTATTCTTTTTTCTCTCTTTCTATTCTTCTTTCTATATAAATACTTTTATTATCGATTTGAAAATAAATTAACTTTATTTGTTTACATTCTTTAAATAGCATTCTACCTGTACAGGTAAATCAGGTGCATGTCATCATAACATGTAACTTATTAGTACGAAAGAGACCTTATAGAGGACCCCATTCACACCTATCATCAAAACAATGTTTCCACCTTGTAGACGAAATGTTTAATTCCAAACGTTGAAAATCTGTTTTTTAAATGTATGAAATTGTATACTTATTTTCTGGCCAAATATCTTTTTTTTTTCTCTTTTGTATATCGAATAAGCTAAAAATACAAAGGTAATCTTCGCCAAATCAAAAGCCCGACGGGAATTGTGATGCTTTGGTGATGTTTTAAATAAAATCAATGAAGATAACATTTAATCGTTCCCCTTTATACGTAGGACTTAAGGAGCGAGGGGGAGTGGTTGAGGGTGAGGGTGAGAAATAAAAAACGTCTCAGAAAATATCATATGCGTGATTTACTCAGTGATTCGCTATTCAATTTTTGCCAATACTTTAAATGAAATAATAAAATAAATTTTCTCGATTTAATGTAATAATCTTTTTCATATCTACCGTTACGCTTTGTCATTTAATGTCTTTGTTTTCTCTACAAACTAATACAAAAATATTATTAATATCCAATAAGTATATATCAAAATGATACCATTTGAAGACGATAAATAAAGTTAAACGACATAAAAGGAAAGAATAAATTAAAAGTTCAAAATTGCTATTCTATGGGATTCAGTTAATTTTGGAGTATTTCTATTGATACTAAGGTATACTTTAAGCACGTACCTGTATGCTTTCAGAATAGATAACTTGTTTTTTTCCCCGATAGTTTTTTATTTTCGATTTTTTTCTCCTTAATTCTGAGGAGGGCATGTGCCACTCCTTTTGCCATGAATAATTAAAAAATGATCGAAAAAATAACGTACAAAAGAAAACTGGGACGTACATGTGTACATCTACGCGTATGTTTAGATGTTACAGTAACAGTTACGATCACCCTATGTTACGAAAACATGGTCAGGTGACGTGGTACGTTATCGATTGTATTTTTTCCCGGGTAAATGACACCCTCCAACTGTTAATTCACCCTCACACATAGATGCGAAGGGTGAAGTGTCAACAAGGACTCTTTCCAATATATATTTGTAAGATTTACTTTGATTCTCCTATTTAAATTTATTTTCATTAGTATTTAAAGAAAACCTAAAATATAACAAACGAAAAGAAAGATAGAAAAAACCTCTTCCTACCGAAGGTAAAATACACATACTGAAATAAACGCAACTACTGGATATTAGTTTTCTTTGATTATAGTTTCAACAAATTATCCCCCATTTTCAATTTTAATTATGTAATAGCACCTTCTGTCAAAGATAACAGCTCCTCATTTAAACATTTCAAAAATGATTGTTTTTTTCTTTTTTTTTTTATTTAGAAGATAATATCTTATTTGTCGGTTGGCAACAGTATAGATGTGTACAAAAACTTAATTATCAAAGATGTTTGTATGTGTAAAGAAAGCGTACAGAAAGCGTAAAGATAACTTATAGAATCCAGGTCATTACGCTTCTTTACGCGGGCATGTAAAGTCCGCGTAAAGATCCTCCGGTCTTTACGCTATCTTTACGCTAGCTTTACGTGGCCGCGTAAAGATAATTTTTCATCCAGTGAATTTGCAAGCATTGAATCGTCAAATAGGTCTCCCTCCCCATTTACAAGCCATGCTGCCCCTATCCCCGCAACCGGGTCCCTCCACCCAACGCCTATCCCCGCAGCCGGGTCCCTCCCGCCAACGCCTATCCCCGCAGCCGGGTACCTCCCGCCAACACATACGCTTATCCCCACAGTCGGGTCCCACCCAACACATACGGTATGCCCCCGGAAGAAAAACCGTCAAGTTTACGGCGCGCAAGAAATTGGGAGATGGAGGGGGACCTTGGAAAATGGCCAAACGTGTATAAAAGGCAGCGAGGTGGAATGAAAAGGTCAAAGTGTACCCAGACATAGATGGAGTAACATGGGCAAGAGTGGATTAAAACCGCATGCGGATATCCTAAGACTGTTGGCTAACAAAGGATATTCCACCAAGTTCAAACAACGTGTGTTACAAGAAGCACCTAACGCTACCATTAGTAAATTGTGCGAGTGCATTTACAACACTTTAAAAGGGGTGGTACCATTAAGTAAGTGTCAGAAACGCAAGTTGGCACCTAGCAAGCACGTGTTAAGGCAACTGGTGCAACCGGGTTTGTCTGTGCAACAACGCCGCAGAACACTGGTCCGTCAAACCGGTAAAGGATTACCTATTTTACCCTTGATATCCATGATCGCACCTTTATTACTGAAAGGTATTTAAGATGGCCCGCAAGATGGTATTGGTACCTCAAAGCTTTTTGGAAGAGATGCAGCAGAGTCGGGAAAAAGATATTATATCTTTACCCCATCCTTTACCTTATCTCCCCGAAGTAACGGCAGCCGTCAAAGCGGGTCAAACGTTAGACACGTTGAATCAACGAGGAGACTTGACTCCAGCTCAACAGGCTGCTTTGTATGGACAAGAACTGCATCGGTACCGGACCTATTTACATCAAACCAAAACAAAACCAGCACCTACTGCACCTACTAATACACCTACAACAGCAGCGGCTTCCAATGACGTTACTGTAGAACCTCCGGCCGATGAATTGATCGATCAGATCGTGTCCAGTGCCCCTAAACCCATGCGTGGAAAAGCCAAGATGATGCTACAACACATGCAACGTCATCCTCAAATATTATCGTGGGATCCCGAAGGACGGGTCAAGTACCGGGGTAGAGTGATTCCCAATGCCAACATCATTGATTTGGTCAGTGATTCCGTGCGTTCCACGGAACGGAAAGGATACCGTCCTCAAGGCATCGAACTTTTTAGTCGAGGATTGAGTGAAATGAATATGCCAAGAGATTACGTCAGGAATGCCAAATTCATCAAACATTTTAAAGTGGCACCCTCCCCCAAACCGTCCACTAGCCAACCGGCCGCTTCATCGACACCTACTTTACCCACGCTGGCAGCGGCGGCCCGCAAAGATTCGGATGACGAGGATGAAGACGAGAGTGGATTTGTCGACGCTTCTACCATTTTAGCCTCACCTCCACGTATAAAACACCGGGCATCGGGAAGAAAAGTCAGTCGGACTTGGAGAAAAGATGGTTGAGACTCCCCACCGGCTTTTCCTCACCTCAAAAATGGTTGTTCGGAAAAAAATAGATTTACCTTCTGTCTTACACCGTTTGTATTACGATCCTGAGAGTCCCGTGGCTTTTGCCGGCATACGGGCTTTGTACAGAGAGGCCAAACGTACTTATCCTAAAGTGGTGCGCAAACAAGAGGTGGTGGATTGGATACAAGAACAATCGACGTATACGTTACATAAACCGATCAAACGTAAATTCAGACGTAGTCGTACTATCGTGTCTACCATGGACGAACAGTGGCAAGGGGATTTAGCCGATGTCTCTAGCATGAAAGACTGGAACGATAAGAACACCTTTTTACTCTGCGTCATTGACGTCTTTTCCAAGTATGCCTGGGTGGAACCTTTGAAAAACAAAACGTCAAAAGAAATGCTCCGAGGGTTTGGTGCCATTTTGAAAAGAGCTAAAGGACGCAAACCTAGACGTTATCAAACGGATAAAGGCAAACAATTTCTCAACAAGGAATTTCAAAAGATGTTGAAAGAAGAAGACATTCATTTTTTTACCACCCATAACACGGAAACCAAAGCCAGTATCGTAGAACGGTTTCAAAGGACCTTGAAAGGCCGGATGTGGAAATATTTTACTCACAAGAAAACTAGGAGATACGTGGAGGTCTTGCCCCGTTTGGTTAAAGGCTACAACAGTACCAAACATTCCACCATCGGGAGAGCCCCTCGGGACGTGACGCACCAAGACGTTTTGGACGTCTGGTTGTATGCCTATGCCCCTCAAAGAGTCCAGAAGAAGCAGAAACCTATATATAAGGCGGGTGATCGCGTCAGAATCAGTAAAGCCAAACACACTTTCGAGAAAGGATATCTCCCCAATTGGACGACGGAACTGTTAACCATTAAACGTCGAGTGGTGGGACGCGTACCTTACGCTTACGTGGTTCAGGACGATCACGGTGAAGAATTGGAAGGTACTTTTTACGAATCGGAATTACAGAAAGTGATCAAACGAGACGACGTGTACGAAGTGGAAGACATTCTTAAAACCCGGAAACGGAAAAAGGGTAAGAAAACGATAGAGGAAGTGTTGGTCCGGTGGAAAGGATATCCTCCTAGTTTTGATTCATGGATCCCCCAGAAGGACATGATACGGTAGACGTGGGAATGGAGAGTAGAGAACCCTCTACCACATCTGTACGTTGGAAATGGTGTGGTGAAGCTCTACCCAAAGGACAGATCGTCTTCTTTGCTCAAATGATTCTGCCATGACGGTTATTATAGCCAGCATCGCTTGCTTAGCCCTGGACAAAGACAACAAAGAATTTTGGATGGTCATGTTGAGTGGTTGCATGGGTTATATAATGCCCAGTCCCACCTTAAAGATGTCAGAATCTAAACTACCTGGAAGAAGGACACACCATTAAGGATCATCATGAGTGACTTTTACGTCACTTTACCCAGCGATGGATCGATGCGGGATTTCCCGGAAAATACCATTTCAACGTTTCGAACACGATTACCTCAAACTATGAAATTAGAGGAAAGAGACTGGGAAGTGGCCCTTTCGGAAGTAGTGTATCCTACCGTTCTGAATAATGTGGATGACGGCTGTAATTACTTTTAAATTGTGGTGCCTTATTACTATCAAGCTGTTGGGAGTTTTAATTTGCACGCTTCGGATACCAATCGATACCGGATTACTATGAATAGTAGAACACCCAGCACATTGAGTGAGATTCCAGGACTAGCACGACCTACCAATGGTGAAGGTGTAGTTCAAAACCCTAGGGCCAATATCTTCAAGATAGCGATTAAACATGGTTTTTATCGATCGGCTCGGGAACTGGTGGATGAAATCAATTACGCCTTGGAACATGCCATTGATCCGGTGATGAAAGGCTCTGATGCCAATCCCCCCAACCCTAACAAGATTCGATTGACATACAACACGGCCTACAATCGTGTGGCGTTGGAATTTACAGGAGCTACCATTAATCTGAAACATTTTTATTTCGTCCGATTCTGTAATCGGTTAACCTTACAACTAGGATTCCTCACCACGCAACACGGTAGTCATCCCACTCATTGGTTACGTACCAACCAATTAGCCCCAGTACCACCGGACGTCTACATGGGTATGAGTGGCTTGTACTTGTACAGTGATGTGGTGCAAACACAGATTTTGGGTTCACAGAATCTACAGTTGATGAGAATCATTCCTTTTGAGAACCAGAAAGAGAACAACACCAATGGCCATGCGCAATGGGAAGGAAGACATCGGGAGTATCTTCCGATCAGCAAGCATTATTTCGACACGGTGGATATCCATATAAGGAACGACATGGGAGAAAAAGTGCCATTCTTTTCCGGTAAAGCCATCGTGAAACTACACTTCCGGAGAAAGCAATTATGATCGTACATCGAGGAATTCCGCGACAGAGAGGAAGAGGGGGAGGGTATGTGGGACGTTGGATGAGACCTTATCATCAGACGGGACGAGGATTCATGGATATAGCCAAAGCGGCCATTAAGCGAATTGGCCCCAGAGCTTTAAAGTCGGCTTTTCATGTGGGACTGGACCTGATGCACGGTAAACCTATCAAAGACTCGTTAATGACCCGGGGTAAACAATTTGCTTACGAAGTCGCAAAGACCGCCCCCTACGTGATGAGAGACGCCCGTGCATCAAAGAGACAGGTACAGACCCATCAAAAGAATATGAGCAAGCCGTGGTAGATCGCATGAGAAGAAAGAAGAGAAGAAGAGTACCACCACCATCAGCATCCTCAGCCTCTCGACGTACCCATAAAAGCCGTGTCAAAAGGTCAAGGCCTCATTTGCAAAGAGGTCGTGGAAGGAGAAGGTCAGCAGCTCTCAAGAGGATTCTGGGAAAAAGATTGAGAAAAGCCAGCAGGATTAATAGAAAAAAAGTCAAAAGAATCATTAAAAGAACGATAGACATCTTTGATTAGTGTCCAAGATGATGCACCGCGAATCATGCGAATGTTCAACGGAGGGATTAGAGATTGATCGGGTTCCTCAAACCATGAGCGTTTTAGAGAAAGCTCAATGGGAGGAATACTATCCTCTCAATACCATAGACAACAGGAATGCCGGAGCACCAGTGGAATTCGAGATCAAAGGTCACGGTGAAGACTTTTTGGATTTGGCACAGACTTACGTGTCTCAAGATTACCCAAACCAATAACACCGATTTGTCCGACGATACCGAGACGACCCCGGTCAACAATTTCTTACACAGCATGTTTAACGAGATCGATCTGTCCTTGAATGGAAAAATCATTTCACCCAGTACCAACACGTATCCGTATCGAGCCTATTTGGAGACCTTGTTGTCCTATAGACCCGATACCTTGAATAAATCTATCAAAGCCAGCAATCTATGGGTCAAAGATGAAGGGGGAAAGATGGATACTGGGAATCCCCACGAAGACGACAAAACTGCCGCCGCATACAATGCTTCTCTGAAAGCCAGACACAATTTGATAAAGGAAAGTAAGGAAGTGGAACTGTTTGATCGTCTCCACTTGGACATGTTTCAACAAAAGAATTACCTGGTCAACGGTGTCGATGTACGTCTGAGATTCAATCGTGCCAGCACCCCTTTCTGTTTGTTTGGCACTGCCGACGGAAAAATCAAGATTTCCAGCATGATGTTATTTGTACGCAAAGTGCGTCCGATGCCCGGTATCATCAATCGAGCCAACGCATTATTGAATAGCAGTACGGCCAAGTATCCCTTGAGACGGGTAGAAGTCAAGTCCTTCACCATTCCTGCCGGTACCCGCTCTAAAATCACGGACAACGTCTTTGCCGGACAATTACCCAAGAGAGTCTTCCTGGGCATGGTGTTAAATACAGCCTTTAACGGGAGTATCGATACCAACCCGTTCAATTTTCAACATTTCAACTGTACCAAGGTGGAGATCAGCCTGAACGGAGAAACACAGAATACCCGCCCTTTTGAACCCGATTTTGCCAATAATTTTTACCTGCGCTCATACATGTCCCTGTATCAAGCTTTGGGACGTGTAGGAGAAGACTGGGCACCCGCCATCGGCTACAAAGAATACGGTGAAGGATTTACCCTGTGGGGTTACGATTTCACTCCGGATCAGAATGCTCAGAGTTTCGGAAAATTTCACCTGATAAAAACCGGGAACATGAGAATAGAACTGCAGTTTTCAGCAGCCTTGGCATCAACCATCAACTGTATCGTGTACGGAGAGTTCGACAACGTGTTGGAAATCAACAAGCAGAGAGAAGTCAGTGTGGATTACTAACATTATGCAAGGACTAAACACCTCTCAGATCTACGATATATTATCGCAAGATCCCGACGTGGGACCTCATTTTGGCGGGGTGTATGCTAGGGACCGTTTACCCTCGACGTCTATAGGTCAAACGTTCGTCTTGAATACGGATACGGCATCGGAACCAGGTGAACATTGGGTGTGTATCTACATCGATCCCCGTACCGGGATAGGAGAATACTTTGACAGTTACGGATTACCACCCCTCTGGGAATTTGAAAGGTTTATGGCATCGAGATGTCGACAAATGACGTACAATCAAGTATGTTATCAAAGCGACGAGACCAGCGTATGCGGACATTATTGCATTTATTTCCTGAAGAAGAGAAGTCAAGGACTTCGGAACCCGTTCCAGATACTACCTCATCCCAAAACACCCCGGGGATTGGAGAAACTTTGGAACGACCGTTACGTGTACCAATGGTTTCGGAGACGATATCGGATCCCCCAGTCCCTCCACAGAAATGCCAAAAGTGTCGACAACGTCGAAAAGACCGCCACCGAACTTGCTCGAAACTATGATGACCTTTTTATTCTTTGAACATTTCATGTTGTATATATTTCTGTATTACACAATAAAATTGTAAGTGTCTGACAATGGGACGACCCTAATCCTTGTCGTACACGTTGTGTTAGCGGGGTACCATTAAACAGTTGCAATTGAATCACGTGATTTTCTTTCCTTATAAAAGAGCTGTTTTCTTCTCCACACCATCATTTGTTCACGATGGCTGGACAAGGAAGCACCTCTTCGATGGACGCTAGTGGTTTTGCCAAGCATTCTATCAAGAACGATATCGAAACCGATTCGGTACCTTCTTACTATAGATTATGGGAAGAGAAGTCTCCTCCTCCTCCTCCTGCTACTCCTACTTATCGCCGCAGTATAGAACAAGAATTAGTTCTGGCTCCCGAACCTCAGAAAATCTACAGTTTACAACCGTTGTATCCAGAATACGTGGGATATTCAACACGTCTCAAAACTTTCAAGGACTCTTGGCCTAGATACTTGCGAGGTCCCAAGGTCGAGGACATGGCACGTTCTGGATTATACTATTCCAAGATTGGAGACAAGGTCGTCTGCTTCCAATGTGGATTAGGACTCAAGTTCTGGGAACCTAATGACTGCGCTTACAAAGAACATGCTATATTCAGTCCTCAGTGCAAATATGTCAAAATGGTGTGTGGTTAAAAGGTCAAGGACGTTCCCGTGTACATATATGTATATATAAAAGACGTTGTTGTTGTTGGCATCAGTATCAAATCATGAATCCGTTAAAGATACCAGACGAGGACACGTATAATCACACGGTGTATTACACGGACGATTATCGACCTAACGAATATCATACGTATGGACGAGTGAGGAGGGAACTGCACTTGCTACCTTACGATCAAGATTCCATCGGGTACCATTTAAGGCGACCCGTCCAACAGACGCCTACCCTTCAAACGTTAGCTGCCAGAGTAGTCATTAAGGAAATTCAACCACCCCTTCAAAGAGAGAAACTATTGAAACAGATACCTCAACAAATCCGGATTTTAATCAATCAAGTGCACGTGGACATGATCGATTACTGGTATCACTGGGCATTCGGCACGAGAGGACCTCGAGAGTACGAGTACGGTATCCGGGTGGCAGATAACACTTTCTTTCAAGTATCGGACAAAAGAGACAAACTCATCATCAAACCCAGTAAACAGAAACGGGTGTGTTGTAGACCCAATCACCAATGTGCCTACATGAAAAATGTCAGACGCCGTGCCGCCAAAAGACTACCTATCCTATACTGCCCCATCAACGGCGGATGCATGTGTACGTGTCGAGACGCGTACAACCGCGTGTACGTGCCACCCACGTGTACCGTTACCGACATGAGACACATTTACTGGGCCAATTCGTTATTGCCTTCGACCTTGAGAAGACACGACCTGGAAGACAAGATGGATGTCCTGGGATTTCAAAGGTCAAGTGCACACGGATTTAAACTTAAGTAACAAGGTCAAGGACGTTGGCATTCGTGTATATATATATACAAGAAACTTTTTGAACAATGCCATCAAAGCCATGGATCCACTCGCGATTCAAGATGATTTTTATTACACGGTTTACCATACGGATGATTATAAAATCGATAGAAGAAAACCTTATGGACTTGTTTTAAAGGAACTGGAATTATTACCGTTTCCGAAGAACTATATGGGATGCAAGTTAATGAGACAAGTAAAAATGCAATCTCTACAAGACATGGCTGCCCGAGCAGTAATCAAGGAATGTAAACATCCATTGAAGAGAGAACTACTCTTAGAACAGATACCTCATCCCATCAGGATTTTCATCAACCAAGTACACGTAGACATGCTCGATTACTGGATAGAGTCGGTATCCAGAAGACCCAATGAGAACAATGAACCAGAAAATTACCGACGAATTTCAAACGGCGAGGCATTCCCAGGATATTACAGATACGTTGCAAACTTCGACACCTTTGATCTGTTAAAAAGCTATAGCGATGGTCATAGATTGTTTGAATACCGAGAATTAAGACGAATGTGTAAAAGATACAATCACAAATGTGCTCGGTTCAAAGATATTGGTTTTACTGATCAACGTATCATGTACTGTCCTATTAATGGCGATTGCGTGTGCCCGTGTGAACATGAATACGACTGTAAATGTAGGATTGATCAATGTCCACCCCTCCGATGGGAAAAACGTCCTTGCAAACTGCGGTCGACTTGTACAGTGGAAGATATGAGACTTATTTACTGAGCCAATTTTTTATTACCCTTGACCTTGAGAAGACATGACCTTGAAGAAAAAATGAACAAACTGAACTATAAAGTACACTGGTGGGGTTGGATGTGGCGGTGGTAATTTCAAGGTCGTTTGAACATAATATAAGGAACTTTTATTCAAGCGTCACTTCATTCAGACAAAAACTTCAGAATGGAACAGACGTGTGAACAGAACGCTGCCGCTGCTACTGTCGATGAAACTAAAAAAGATGTCACTAAAAAAGATGACGACACGGAACAGAGATGTGAAAGACTGCGAAAAGAAATAGCCGCTTATCACGAACAAAGGCACAAGATGGGGATCGATTCGTACGATGACTTTATGAAATATCAAGAAATTGTTCATCGCGAACAACTGGAGAAACAACAAAAACGAGATGTCAAGCAACTGATGAAATTTCAGGAACAAATGGATCAACACTTGGGTGGCCATTTCGAATTGGTGGACAAACCCACCAAGCAATGCAAGTTCGAGTTCGTTCATCTCGATGACGGTTCCGTCGACTTTGTAGCGACCCGGATCGGACTGAAAGTTTTGAAATTCATCAAAAAGAAAAAGGAACTGAAACGTCTGACCCAGAAAAAGATGAAAAAGGAAAAACCTGAAGTCAAACAGGTCATCTATGCTGCCATTCATCCCGAATGTGTAGGTGCCGACGATCACCAAAATCAACAAATGCTGGAAATCTGTCCCAAGTGCAGACGATACAACGAAGAGATGCAACAGTGACTTTGTTATATTGTAACCTTGAACATTTGACTTTGTTTGTCATATGAATATTTGTCCTTGAGCTTTTGTTTGTTCTTGAACTTTGTATAGAATTAAAGTATTGAATGTCACGTGATCTCTTTTTTCTTATTTATATTGTTTAGATTTAGGATCACTGATGAGGGTTAAGTACCCGAAACGTGCATGTCTGGTCCACGTTGCCAATTTATCTGTCCTTAAATGATGCTATTCAATTTGAAGACGTTTACATTTATACCACTTGGTGAGTGTCACTGCTGGTGGACCAAGAGTCCCCGAGGGCACATGTAGCCAAGTTCGATCAATTTCGGTTGATCGTTTCTTCAAAGCATTCTAAATTTCTGTTATCAGAATTTCTTGAAATTTCTAAAAAGTGGGTCCTGTAGCATCATATCCCACCCATCCTGCTACGTCTTTCGGTACACTTTTTCGACATAGTAAATTTCATACTTTTTTGGCATATTACATTGTTTAGATTTAGGATCACTGATGAGGGTTAAGTACCCGAAACGTGCACGTCTGGTCCACGTTGCCAATTTATCTGTCCTTAAATGATGCTATTCAATTTGAAGACGTTTACATTTATACCACTTGGTGAGTGTCACTGCTGGTGGACCAGGAGTCCCCGAGGGCACATGTAGCCAAGTTCGATCAATTTCGGTTGATCGTTTCTTCAACGCATTCTAAATTTCTGTTATCAGAATTTCTTGAAATTTCTAAAAAGTGGGTCCTGTAGCATCATATCCCACCCATCCTGCTACGTCTTTCGGTACACTTTTTCGACATAGTAAATTTCATACTTTTTTGGCATATTACATTGTTTAGATTTTAGAATCACTGATGAGGGTTAAGTACCCGAAACGTGCATGTCTGGTCCACGTTGCCAATTTATCTGTCCTTAAATGATGCTATTCAATTTGAAGACGTTTACATTTATACCACTTGGTGAGTGTCACTGCTGGTGGACCAAGAGTCCCCGAGGGCACATGTAGCCAAGTTCGATCAATTTCGGTTGATCGTTTCTTCAACGCATTCTAAATTTCTGTTATCAGAATTTCTTGAAATTTCTAAAAAGTGGGTCCTGTAGCATCATATCCTGCTACGTCTTTCGGTACACTTTTTCGACATAGTAAATTTCATACTTTTTTTGGCATATTACATTGTTTAGATTTAGGATCACTGATGAGGGTTAAGTACCCGAAACGTGCATGTCTGGTCCACGTTGCCAATTTATCTGTCCTTAAATGATGCTATTCAATTTGAAGACGTTTACATCAACAGTAAACTAGTTACATTTCAATCATGTCTGTCGAATACGTAAGAGGTGATCTTTTGACTTTAGATGTAGAAGCCATAGCGCACGTCGTCAATTGTCTTTGCGTTCGTCCCCATGGATTTAGTTTAACCATTGCCCAAAGGTATCCAGAGTCCGATGTATACGGTCGGAGAAGGTCACAAGGGGGTAAAAACTTGGCTGTCTACCCAGATAGAGGCACACCGGGTACCATCGTCACATATTACAGTCACCACAAATACATCGTCACATTCCTCCCTATCGGGATACAAGGGAAGAACGTACTAGATGGTTTCAAGAATGTTTAGAAGCATTAGGTGACCTTGAGGTAAATACTATTGCTTTCCCATACAAAATGGGATGTAACCTGGGCGGACAACCTTGGCCTTTGTACGAGCAGCTGATTGGACAATTTGCGCGCCAAACGGGAAAGAGAGTACTGATTGTTCAGAAAGTCAGTTAGGGGCTTTCCTCGACGTCCGCAAGTACTAGCATAAATAGGAGGAGAGTTTTTTAACCGCTTCACACAGACTTTGAGATTGAAGATGAATAGTGTGGAGTTCCAAGCGAGATTGACAGAGGACGAGAAGGCAGTTTTAGATCTAGTTTTTATAATGGAGAAAGATGATGGGGCAGTAACATCAGCCCCACCACCACCACCACCTCCACCAGCAGCACCCCAGCCAGCGTCACCACCAGCTGCCCATCCAGAACAAGAGATGACCAACCAGGAGATCATCACCTGGTTGGAGGGATTGATAGATGAAAACAAAGAGCTGAAGGCACAAGTTTTTGTTCTGGAGAGGAAGTTACAGAGGCAAGTAGAAGTGACGAGAAAGTTACAGAGGCAGGTAGCAGTGACGACTAGGCGGAGATCAGTCAGGAAGAGGACCATGCGGCACTGTCCCTACTGTTAGTAGGTGACAACCTAAATTCAACGGCCCTTTTAAGGGCCAACCATATGTTTAGAAAAGTAGTCAGAAGTATGTCCAAAACAAAACACCAGTTCCACATATTTTATTTTTACATCTATTCACATAACATTACAAATCAAATGTCACTTTTTTCTTCTTCTTTTTGAATTCTTCCACCAAGTCCCGTTGACTTTCGAAACGATCCCAGGCCACGTATTTACACCATGCCACCACTCTGTCTTTGATTTCTTTTTCCAAGATTCTCGAATGGTGACTTCTACAACACTGACAGTAAGCAATGATAGTCATATTCGGGTCTTCGGGATGCACCAATTTCAATCCGTCTTTGGGGTCACTACATTCGTCGTTGAAACATGCCTCTCCCAATCTCACGTCTTCTTCCGTACAAGGTACCCAATTCCTTTCGTCGAAAAAAGAATTGACTTTTTGTTCTGCCCAAGTATTGAAATGGTCACCGTCAAAATTGTGGGGATAAGTACGATCTTTCATGATGTAACGTGCAATGGATAAACTATACATCATTTTTTTTATTTTTGCGTGTGTGTCTGTCTTGTTTCAATGCAACTTGTGAAATGAACTCCACACTTTACACTACAATTCCACATTCTAAATTGAAAAAAAGACTCGCAAAAATTATAAGTAATGCGTTTACAAGTAAGAACGGTAATCGCAAATACAAATTTATTGTTGTGAACTATGACAAAACCTACTTTGTAAAAGAAAAGTCCGATTCTGAAAATAAGTACACTGAAACAGATATTATTCAGATGTTAAACTTTTTGATCGACAACATTTTTGTGGTGTTTGGAGGAAAGGTCTTCCAGCAAATTGTCGGAATTCCAATGGGGACCAATTGTGCCCCACTCCTTGCCGACATTTTTCTTTACTCGTACGAAGCTGAATTCATTCAATCTCTGGTCTCTGAAGGGAAAAGATACTTAGCTTCTGACTTCAACTTCACTTACAGATACATAGACGATGTGTTGTCCATCAATAATCCAAAATTCGCGGATTTCCTGAGCAGTATCTATCCTTCAGAGCTTGAAGTCAAAGAAACTACAGAGACAAATAATTCAGCATCCTATTTGGACATAATGTTGTCCTACGACACTGATGGTCACATGAACACCTCACTCTATGACAGACGTGACGACTTCAATTTCAGCATTACAAACTTTCCTTTTCTGAGTAGCAACATTCCTTCATCGCCTGCTTATGGCGTGTTCATATCTCAGTTGATACGCTATGCCAGAGCAAGTACGAAATATACTAGCTTTAGATGCAAAAGCGATGTATTAAATATCATCGCTTTGGTGAAAACGGTAATGTTCACGGGAAGGTGAGCGCAGACATGTATGCGCGCAAATTATTTCCTATAAGAAAAATATTATACATCCCATTTGTTTCAAGACGACTCTCTTGTGGTCCAAGCATATCCTAGGCATGGATAATTTTACCTGTTTAAAATGTCTTAAAACTTGTTAATCCACATACATTTATTTTAGACCCAGTTCTAAACATAAATGACTGCCATTTTACCGGATGTACAATATCTAGTCAATTCGACCTACCCATATTTCAATCGGAAAGCACCTCTCCTTTGTAGGAGCACTCACCTCAAGGGATCAAGGTCAAACCAAGACAACGTATACAAAATCATTCCTTTAAATGTTCCAAGTTCTTTCTTGTTTATTTTCAGGTTTATAATGCCAGTACATGCGAAATACATGATCCCATAGAGTGAGAGCACCAACAAAGGAGAGGTTCATACAGATTGAAATGCGCAAAGGTCGAATTGATCGGATCTTTTACATCCGGAAAATGGCAGACATTTCTGTATAGAACTGAGACAAAAACAAATGTTCGTGGATTTACAAGTTTTAAAACATTAACAGTTAAAATTATCCATGCCTAGGTAAAGTTGAGTAAATTGATGAGCTGATTTGAAGAATGCAGGGCACAATATTCCTCTAAAACTAATCTTCCAACCAAACGAACCTGTTGCACTAACGCTCTGTATATAACATAACATACAGTAGCGTTTATCTAGCGCTAGAAATATACGGATTTTGTTCTGAGAGCTAGGCGTCTTTCAGATAAGCTTCTCAGTCAGGGATATGCTTGTGACCGACTAACATCGTCACTGAGGAAGTTCTACGGTCGATATGGGGAACTCGTCATACACTATGATGTCCCACTCTCCAGAATGATGGGTGATATTCTGTCGTAGACCATTTGAACCATCCAACCCTAGATTGTACTCTATGTCTTCCGAAATGGAAGTTACCGAATGTGACAGTTCTACCGAATTGAAGCGGCGGGTGTTGCATGCAAGCAGGAGATGCTTACTCTTCCTGGGCACCTGGTCTCACTCTCATATCGGGAGTTCGCTTCTGTTCATATGGTGGAGGTTTTTGATTGTTTGCTTTTGTTCCTGTTTTATCCTGATTTCGTATGCCTCGGTTTCTGATTTTCTGAATTATCGATTTTGTGCTGTAAACAGGGATATGGTCATTATCTATATTTGTCATCTTAGTTGTAAGGGACTGGGGTTTTATATTGATAGCGTCTGAAACTATGGTTACTTTTTCGAAAAATGTGGGTAGCCCTTAAAAGGGCTGTTTTGTTATGACTAAATGTCATCTACTGCCGGTGAATGCACCTCTTGGATTTGCAGGTAGGGCAGGAGGACATGCGGCTGCGTTAAGGTGCTCCACGCTGACGTCGCGCTGAAAATATTCAATTTTTACGGTGCCTGGCATTCAACCCTCAATTACAGCTTAAACGTTCTTTCTTTAGTTCAAAGCTGTATTTTTTTTAATATCTGGTAGGTGTCTGGTAGCTAAGAAAAAAAAATCACCAGGGGGTGATTCCACTGTGTCACGTGACAGCCCTAAAAATAACACTACAGTGTTGTCTCGGTTTTAAATTGAATTTTGCAAGTGGTAAATAAGGAAAAAATAATATAAATGTTATATCGCTTTCTTCAGTAAATCCTGTAGATTTAGAAATGTGCTGGGCATTGTGACACTTAAAACAATTAAGAGGAGAAAATATACCGAGAAGGAAAACAAGTGGTAAAAACACTGCAAAACTCGACTTTACATCCACATTTTACACAACTATTAAAATTTCTATTAAATGCGCAGCAAAATCTTGGTACATTGAAGTGTCCTCTATAGATTCTGTATAAAAATATCGAAATTGTACAAGGGTAGTCACCTGCAAATTACATTTTTTTTACGACTACCCTATATCAGTCTATTTTCAGATGCGACCTAAACGCACAGGTGATCTGGATTACGTCATAGAAATTTAGCGGGAAAGCATTAGTAAACATGCAACATATACGTGTGTACAACATAATTAACACGGGTTTTGAATATCTGATACAATGTAAAGTTGTTTTTTTTTTTATTTTAGGCACGGTCCATTTGATATTCTGGGGGGGCTTGGGTTTTTTGTCGGAGCAAGATTATTTTTTTCGCCCCGGACCAGGGCAAAATTATTTTTTTCTTGCATAGTTGGAGCAAGGAATTTTTTTTTTAACAAAGTGATGCGCATATTAAGAATGTTTGCGTTTGATTGTTAGAAATTATTTATATTTTTACTCAAAACTCTAAATATTAATATATTTGTTTATTGTTATGCAAGAATTCAATTCCCTTTTAAACAGTGAGATAAAAGATTTTTACAATACAATTCTCAATATTTTATATAAGGTACATGTATATAACATGTACATGTATTAGAGGATCTGAGGGGAAGGTCTCCTAGACAAAATTTTACATGAAAATGTAGAAATAACTGAAGTTATATGAAGGGATACATGCAACATGTATTAATAGCAATACATAAATATTCACAATATACATGTATGTAAGCTTTTAAGGAAGCCCTTTTTCGTTTCACACATGTATAACTTTTGCTATCTTCATATATATATGAACTTCGCCATTAGTAAATAATGTTTTGATGGAAAATTTATGATGGCGAGCGAAGCGAGCCAAAAATTTTTTGATATAAATTGAAAACTGTGGCGAGCGAAGCGAGCCGGAAATTTTTCAAGAATTCTAGTGAAATTCTATGGTAATTCTTCAAATTCAGATTATTTGTAAGAGCAAGATTATTTTTTTCTGTCACTCCATAAGCAAATTTATTTTTTTCATCAAAATTGAGAGCAAAATTATTTTTTTCGAAAAAAACCCAAGCCCCCCCCCCCCCCAGAATATCAAATGGACCGTGCCTTAGTATTATTCTTACAACGATGAGAATGTAATATACATACATTAAGAAGGCAGGCCCGGCCTCGTCCGGGCATCCGCTTTTAGGATATATGTTTTTCAAGTTAAAACGTTATATATTTTCTTTGTGGGAAAGTTTGTGGTAGGGAATAACTCTGGTGATAACGGTTGCCGCTAGACAATGAAACTTCTGCTGATCAAATATTGAAATCTTAATGTATCAATGCAATATTTCCTCGTACTGAATCCAACCGGGCGGACTACTGACCGTCTTCTAATTTTGTATTTAACAAAATTGATTGTAAACTTGTTACAGTGCTTTCGTGAGCAGAGCTCTATCAGTGACAAAATAATCATAATAAAAAAAAAATGTATATAACTTGAATAAATAAGAGAGAGAGAGAAAAGGGGGGGGGGGGTTCTTTCCCGGCTAGGCTAAACATGTTTTCAGTCTAATTATAACCCGCCCGATCTCTTGCTGATTACAATTTGTTTTATTATTATTTTTATTTGTTCCGCTGTACAAGTTGACCGTATCTGAAGTCTCAATATTGTTCTGTTGTACCGGCTATGAATACGGTGCCCGCCGTATAGCCATTTATTGACACATGAATTTTAGCACCGTATTCGTAATGATATATATTATATATTTTTTTAAAAATAATGCTTGAGAAAAAACTGTATTAATGTGCATGAGCTGGAACCCTCGCGACCCCCCCCCCCCCTTAACCCCGGCAGCAACAACAACTAAATGAATATAAAAATGAATAAGAAATACTTATTTTAAAGCCGGTAAATCAGTAAAACTCTATTAAATAGCTAAATATGAACGGTATCTAACAAATAATCTAAATAAAAATTGTGCTCCTTTATAAGGATACCATTATCAATTCCTTATATTGATTTACTAATTGAAAATCAGTGATTTCTCTGTGAATTAAAAGCGGTTTCTCATCCAAAGCTTCCCTTTAACCCTGAACTCAGACTGCGCATGCTTGACCTACAATGACCCGATTTGCAAAACTGGAAAAACACACATTCTTTCATTACTTCTCGTAAATAAGATACTGCGAACATTTAGAGTTGATGCAAGGAATAGGATGAAAGCTCAATTATATTGAAAATCGATCCAGTACAATTTATCCCTTGAAATTTCCCTAGCATACAATAACTGATGTGACGTCATTTATAACGTCACACAATGTTTTCGCGGAATTTTCTCTAACGTCATTGCGTGGAGCACCTAAACGTAGCTGCGCAGCCATTGCTCCACCTTGATTTTGGCCGGTACTGTTGGTACTTTGAAAATGGGCTCCGGGCATATAGTAATCTCCCGCTCCCAGTCTTCTTCATCGATGACAATTGCGGGTGAAGTTGGTGGCTCGACGATTGTGCTGGTAGTACTGCTGCTGCTCGGTTCAAACATGCGGTAACTATACCGCCTCTTCTTTACCTCTTTCTTCTTTTCCTCTGCCCTAATCTCCTCGTCTCAATCTTCTTTGTGGGCGGGATAGGGATAATTTTCCCGGTATAACATCTTCTCCCCCATCGCCTGGAAATACTTTGCCATGGCCAGCAGCTTTTCCGCCTGGTCTGTCAATTTCTGTGAAGTCTCGAAATAATCGTAGGAATTCATTTTCGTCTTCTTCTTCTCGATTGTTCTCTCAAGGAGTGAAGCGGTTAAAAGATTCTCCTCCTATTTATGCTAGTACTTGCGGACGTGAGAGTACGCCCTATGTAAACAATGTCTGGTTTTGGCGGGAATTTCATTCTAAAGATATGGTGACTGATCATACAATAAAGTCACACTTTCTAAAACATATAGTATTCAATCCTATATGTAATTATACAATAAGGTCACATTTTTTCTAGAAGTAATAGGACATACAATGAAAAAAGGTCATGCTTTCGTGAAAATTCATGGTATTTTAGATAGAATACATTAAATTGTAACTTTTAAACCCATATTTCATTCATCAAGTATGCTTTAGGTAGATGTATTCTTGTGAAAACCGTCACTGTAAAATTTTTTGAAACGTTCAATCCCGCTTGACATGTTTTGGGTTTACTCTCACGTCCGCACTATAGGTTAAAAATACAGCACGCACTCGTCAGTTCAGCAGTCTTTCCTGACAACTCAACATGGAAGTAACTGAAAGCGATTTCCCAATCTTGATGTCCATCCTCAACGAGCAGCTGGAACTGGACAAACAGACCAATGTCCAACCACAGCAACCACAGCAACCACAACAAGTCATACCGATGGAGGTACAGAACATGTATCCGATTCTACCAGCCAAGGTCGAACCACCCAAGAGACCGCCGCAGCCCGACCCTAAGAAGGTGAAGCACATAGTGGAGGAGAGGAGGAAATGTTCAGAGGAAATACGTATTAAATTATTACAGCAAAACCAAACGGTAATAATAAAGGAATTGAAGAAGACCAGAAAAGTCCTCAAGACGATGTACTCCATCCTACAAGGGATGCAGAATGCCAGGGTAGTACCCAGTGCTCCACCCGAGATCAGACACGAAGATCACTGTTGTCTATGTACACAGTAGAGATCGACCAACAACAAAACGGCCCTTTTCAGGGCCACCTCTATTTTTAGAAAAGTAGTCATCAGAATCATCTAGAACAACATCTAAATATAGGTCTGGGACTTTCCAAACACCTAAATATAGAATTGGGAATTTCCCTAGGAATTTACCATGGACTTCCCCATTCTATAAATAAACATGGAATTCCCTACGGAATTCCCCCTTTCCTATACACAAAACCAGGAATTCAGGCTGCTTACACTACTAAGGCTCATTAACACATTCTCAAAAATCAGGTTTACTTTCCCTTATGTTTAAAAAAGATGACCCGTGTGATGTTAAAAATTGGAGACCCTTAACACAATTGGATATTGATAATAAAATTGCGGCACATTGATTGGCCCAAAGAATTATACCAATTTTAACTGAAATTATACGTACTGACCAGAACGGTTTTATCAAAGGCAAAAATATAAATTATAATATCAGATCAATTCAAGATATCATTGTTTATGAAGAAAAAAATATAAAAAGAATTTGAATTTTTGAATTTATTACATTTCTTTTCAGGTGGTAATTCTGAAATTTATACCTCCGTCAACTGACTTTTCAGTTAATCGTTTAATCGTTATATCGCTTTCACCTTACATTACCTTATGTTCATTTGGCTTATGATAAGCATTTAATGAACAATTTTCAAGTTGACGCACTTCGGAATTCGAACTCCGGACTTCGCACTTTAGGGGTCATATTAAAGTAATCAATAATGTCGAAGTGCAATTAGAAAAGTAAAATATGAATGCAGAATAGACGAAATGACAATTGAGAGCTTTAAATATTTATTAACTCTCGTAAATACATAAATTTTCAGGCAAATTATTCTAGGTTCATTGGGATAACATCAACAATTTGCATTTTTGACATAGTCCCTTTCAAGTTTGGTGTCCGAAGTGCGAAGTTAGCGAACATGAAAAATGTCTAATAGGTATGAATCAAATTTGCTCTAATTTTCTCAGTTTTCTTATGTGAGCTATGTGGTCCCTGTACCTCTTGTTATCTACACTTTTGAACTGTACTAAATGTTGATTCTAAGTGTATGGTCCTTTCTGCAAATCTGCTATTAAATAATGCTATTGAATATGAAGAAGTTTTACATTAGTACCACTTGGTGAGAGTCTCTGTTGGTAGACCAGGGGTCCACCAGGGCACATATAGCCAAGCTCAATCAATATCGGTTAATTGTTTGTTCAACGCATTCGAAAATGTCTGTCAACAAAATGTCTTGAAATTTCTTAAACGTAGGTCCTTAAGCATCATATTTCAACCGGTTACGTCTTTCGGTATATTTTTCGACATAATAGTTTTACTCTTTTGCTATATCACATAGTTTACATTTAGGATTGCTGACGAGGGTGCATGTCTAGTCCATGCTGTAAATTTATCTGTTCTTAAATAATGCTATTGAATATGAGGACGTTTAAGATTTAAAGTGTTTCTAATTTCTTATTTGATGGCTAAAAATTATTTGTTATATCTCTTATCACCGTCACTTAAAAGTAGCTTTTTTTCATTCTAAACCATGAATAAAGTTGCTGAGGTAAGCTTCTGGTAAGCGTCTGGTTACGTCTTTCGATATATTTTGGACACAATAATTTTCACACTCTTTCGCCATATTGAATTATTGAGATTAAGGATCGCTGACGAGGGTGCATGTATGATCCATGCTGCAAATTTATCTGTTCTTAAATAATGCTATTGGATATAAGGACGCTTAAGAGTCAAAGTGTTTATAATTTCTTATTTGATGGCTAAAAATGATTAATATTATTATATCTCTTATCACCGTCTCTTTAATGTTGCTTTAATTTTTCCATTTTTAATGAACAAAGTTGCTGAGGTTAGCGCCCTTCCACATACCTTCTGATGGTTATGATAATACTTTTTTATTAAGCTACAATTATGAATAGAAACAACATTTGGAGTCGCTATGTCAGTACGATAAGGCCATCTGAAAGATATCAGAATTCACAAGTAACCCCAATATTATATCATCGTGGTTTAAAGAACTACTAGTGACCATGCCTAAATCTAGATTTTTTTTTTCTATGAACTGACGCCCACACGTTCATTAATAATGGTATACCTTTGATGACAAAACATTTTGAAGATAGCTATTTTTTGTATTATCTATTTCTTTTTCATGTAGGTCAAATCTTGAGGCAAGATAGCCTTTGCAACTATTACTAAGAATGTAAACGTCTTCAAATTGAATAGCATCATTTAAAAACAGATAAATTGGCAACGTGGACCAGACATGCACGTTTCGGGTACATAACCCTCATCAGTGATCCTAAATCTAAACAATGTTATGTGCCAAAAAAGTATGAAAGTTACTATGTCGAAAAAGCGTACCGAAAGACGTAGCAGGATGGGTGGGATATGATGCTACAGGACACACTTTTTAGAAATTTCATGAAATTTTGATAACAGAAATTTAGAATGCGTTGAAGAAACGATCAACCGAAATTGATCGAACTTGGCTACATGTGCCCTCGGGGACTCCTGGTCCACCAGCAGTGACACTCACCAAGTGGTATAAATGTAAACGTCTTCAAAAAAGTCGAAAAAGTGTACCGAAAGACGTAGCCGGATGGGTGGGATATGATGCTACAGGACCCACTTTTTAGAAATTTCATGAAATTTAATAATAGTATATTTTGAAATTATCCAGATCCGTTAAACTGTATTTTATTAAATATTACCGTTGTATTATGAAAGGAACTTTATGTGTAAAAACAAACATATAGAGATTATACCTTCATTAATTACCCTAAAAAACAGGGCACGTAGATTTTACTTAGATGAAGATCAATGTACAGTTGTGTTCATAGTTATTCGATATTATAACAAGAAAGTTATCTATGTACGGTGTACTCAGTATACGACCTTTTTTTTACCATGAAAAAAAAAAAGCATCAGAGGAACAATTGAAATCAAAATCAAGTGAAAATCAAACTTAAGTTAACAAAGTATTTAATTTCCATTGTTTATATAGATATATGTTTTGCATGATTCCATTTCATTTTGTAATCTTTTCAGGAACAATGGAAGCTTCCACTCCAAAGAAAAACAAGAGAAATATTTTTCAATACAATAAATACGCTGAAGGTATAATTTTATTGCACATTGTGTACACTAGTCATAAGTTATTAGAAATCTACATCCTTGTGTATCCTTGTTAATGGAATCGTCACTTTCAGAGGAATGAGTTGTGATTTCGATGTGGATGTCCAACAAGGGGTGGACCAAAATCCTCAACTTTTAGTCTGTATGCTTTGAGGGAATGGTTAGGGCGGCACAGACGTTTTTAGGGCGTATTACTTCCGAGACCAGAGAGTTGGGAGAGTATAAAATGATAATTTTCTCTTCCATGTGTGGGGGTACGGGGTTCCGAGAACATCTTGAAATGGGAAGGAAAAAGTGCTAGCATTAGCAAGTTTAACAAGTATATTTTATAAACCCCTAGTTGTGTATCTTGAAAGTGCAGTTTGTCCTCGTAGAATAACTATTGAATGACAATCACGAGGATTGTCCGTGAAGTTCGTGGACTACCTTGATAAAAGCTAGCAAACAATGGTAAATAAATGAGAGTATCATTTTATTAAATTCAAGTTTCATTTCAATAATATGCAAAATTTCACCACAAACACAGCACAAATGATGATATTTTTGTAAAATATAAAAATAACACTTGCTCATACACGGAGCACTAGCATGAGAATGCTTGACGTTATCCGGTATAAACTCTTTTGACAATTTTCTTCTGCTCGCTTAATTCAGATTTCTAAGAATTTTCGGAAACCATCCAGCAAAGACATGACTCGTTGTAGAATCGTGGGTAAGATCTTATGCACGCTTTTTTTTATTTCAAAGTTACCAACAATTTCCCGAAATGTTAGTCACCGATCACTATGAATCACAGTAGGTATGAAGTAATTATAGTCCCCTACAAGTGTTGTTGTTTTTCGTCCGGATCCGTCAACAGGTGGCGCCACCACAGCCAATAGTAGGTCACGGGGGTACCCTCCTATGACAAACTTCTTCTTCAGAACCGAAGCATGTATCGACAAACCGAAAGCATCAGGATGATCTAGAGAGATGTCTTAAGAAGTGTTGTTATTTTTGGTTCCACTTGGAAGTCAAATTTTTGACGCGTTTTTTACGTCTTTTCGGACTTAGTCAGAAATGCACATTTTTGCACTATTTCTTTAAATAACTCAATAAGTGTATGATTTTACGCACTCATTTACTGCATATTTATCATATTTAACTTACTTAATGCTTTGATATGTATTTTAGGCTTAAATTTTATTTTTTTGATTTTTTATGAATTTTTTTCTTATGAAAAAAAGGACGGGGGGGGGGGGGGGTGATTTTCATACATTTTCTGCTTCATTTCTATAACCACTCTTCAGATTGTCATAACATTTTGTAGATATGAGTTACTCATGCATGGTACCCTACAAGTGAAAGAATTTTGTCAAGATATCCACTTTTAGATTTTTAAGGAATATTTTTGGCCTAGGTCATCTTTGGCACGCATAAAAACGAAAGAAAAAAGGGGGTCATGCATACCTTTTCTGCAAAATTCACTTGTTTAATGACCCCTCCTTCCGAATTGAAAATTTGCTAATTTTATTATATTTTCAAATCGATCTATTGATTACATAAAAGGCAAAATCATGTTCAAAACTCAATTTCTACAGACAGCAGGGAATCATACATTGATTTTACGCGGGTATGTTAAGGCGTCCCATGGAAATACCATCACCTTTATCGCACCTTTGTAATGGACTCCTCTTTCCCTCAATAAAATATACTTTAATCAAAAGTATGATTATGTACTTTACAGAAGGAAAGTCAAGGGTCATTGGCGAGTTCTGCAGGTGTGATGAAAGTCACGTGATCGCTATTTATAGCACATGTACATAGTACGAAAAAGAAGCATCGAGCGCAAGTTGTTCCACTAATTTCTCAGTGAACTGATGGTTTATGATGGGTAGAGAAATGTTCAAATTTCATATATCTTGCTACGACAAGTCGTGAATTCCATATATTTATGGATTGAATTAAGGAATACTACGGCGCACCCTGGTTTTTGCGTTACACCTTCAATGACTACGTCCCTGTATAGGTTTAATATGAAAAAAAAATCAAGTTGTCGTAGCAAGAACTATATAGATAAATCATGGAAGATTCGATTTACACCAAACTTCTTTCAATTTATTTTGAGGAAAAACTTGCGCTGATCTATTTTCTATGAGTACCCCTAAAAGTTCTCCTCCCGAGAACCATTTCAAACGTTCAAGTGATGCGCGATTGACAGGGGGAGATAATTTCTCAATAACGTTTCAGTACAGGTACATTTCAACGAAAATTCATATTCTTCTGTCTCAAAATCGGCAAGACTTTAATTTTTCTTGAAGAATTTGAAGTGTAGAGTGTCAATATTTATTATAATATGTTGGTAAAGACTTAAAGTAATGTGCAAATCCAATGGAAGTCATGATCCAATGCAGTAGATTCTACTCTTCATTAAAGAACCCTTTGTGCGCTCCTCTGCTTTTCTATATTGCAATATTTATCTGTGACAATGTTTTCAAGTTTGTATTGAATTTCATAAAAATTCATAATTAAAGGTGCGGTGTCCCTGAAAATTAATTAATTTTACAAAATTTTATTATGCAAAATCTTTCTTTTCAAATCAAAGTTTGTAACATTCTCATTTGTATACAAAACAAATTCATAATTTGATTAAGCATCATTATAATTAAAGGTATGGTGTCCCTGAAAATTAATTAATTTTACAAAATTTTATTATGCAAAATCTTTCTTTTCAAATAAAAAAAATTGTAACATTCTCATTTGTATACATAAATTCAAATTTTCATGCGATTCTTAAGCATACATTCGCAGTTATAACCGTTTGAAAACGTCATTTTTAATTTTGGGTGCGCAACTCTAATTCTTTTCACTAGCGCCACCTACAATATATTGCGTTTTTACAACAAAGGTATATGGAGATTTAATTTTACAAAATCGACAATATTATGGTCGTTACTGCATATTTTTTAAATGAAACTTTTTATGGCTTCTTTTTTCCTCAATCTAGACCCTTCGAAATAAATTTTACGTTTTCAATGAAAGGGACACTGTATCTTTAACGGTTCTATTATTTTATCACTTTCTTTATAGCTTTTATCACTATATAGCCACGTCTTTCTGATACATTTGTACTATCCATTGATTTCAATTTTTTTCTTTCTGCTAGTCAGAATGCTTGGAGGAGAGGTCAGATACAGCGTCGAGTCTTCTGAAATTATTTTTCGTCACCCTGGAAACCTTTTCATTTTTTTTTAATTCCACTTTTAAATTATGCTGTTGATAATACAGGTCCGTAATTGTTCACGTGAGAGAGGGAGAGGGAGGGGGTGGGGTATTACTAGCTTACATATTTGTAGGTGGCGGGGGCGGTGCTGATAGCAAATATACGTTTTTTAACAAGCTTTAAGAGGAGCATATTCATTTCGTAATTCCTTCATTTAATTACATGTTACATACGATAGAAATACAACAAGGGTTGGAAGGATTCTTATCGGGAAGAGGGGGGGGGGGGGAGGTTCAAGCCTGCCCATGCAGGGTGATATAAAGCCTGTTTATACATGTATGTTTAAGTTCAAGCCTACAAGTTCAATCTTATCTAATTTTCCCTCCGGAAGAAATATTTCAATCTACTGCTTATCGGGAAGATTAACACACACACACACACACCCTCACAAAAAAACAAAAAACAGATTCGAGGAAAAAGATATGATCAGTTCTTATGTACCAATCTCGCATAATCATGACCGGCCATGCCCTTGACAATGGATGTTAGTGACGCGAAACTGCGATTACCTCTCCTCTCAGGAAAAAGCCGGAAAATACAATTTTATGCAAATGTGCAATGTTCAACGTCAGGGGCACCGAAAGGAGAAACCTCCACTCTGTCGAGATAAATCTATATTTACATGTATACTTATATAATTGAATCCTGTATCTCGCCATCATCGACAAAATTTTAACTTTGTCTGCCTATAATATTCTTTATTTTCTCACCATGTTTTTCGAATTCGTGAGAGGAGGGGGGGTCCATCTTTCAGCTTTGTATAAAATCATTCGGTCATTGTTTTTCCTCATTTAAGATGAAATCCATGGTCATATTTAGACCAACAACCCAGTATTATATACATGTATTATAGGCTATATCACCCTGCATGTGCAGGCTTGAACCCCCCCCCCCCCCCCCCCCCTTCATAACTCCTTATTATTTAAATTTAGATCTGTACAATATTTAGATACAAAGATCGGAAGATTTGCTATGATCAATTTCAATAAATTTTAAAATAAATAAATAAACAAAATAAATAAATAACTCAGCAGCTCTGTATTTATCAGGTGATAGACGTGAACTCCTTTGTACATGTACATTTAGAAAGGCATCCTTTATCACAAGAATTGAATATCTCTGTGAAACCCATAATGCGTTAGAACTGTAACTTTGTGAGAGTAACATGTCAGTCTTGTATAACGAAGTATCTTTGAGTAGACAGTGGCGTAGCTACAATGTATGCTAAAGCATCCACTTTTCCTCGAAAATTCCTCAGTTCAGTAAAAATTTTCCTCCCTCTGGAGGTTTTTTTTTGTGAGCTGCTGGAGGTAAATCTTTATTTGCATTCGACCTTCTTCATTGCCACTCGAATGTCCTCAGCTTCTGAACTCATTTTCCTTGTATCATGAAAGGATTCACTTAGATTTGCCCAAGCTACGCCACTGATAGAGCGGCTAGAGCCCATGTTTAAAATAAAACACCATTACATCCATATGTCTATAGACATCAGAAAGACTCAAAATGTAGGCTTTTATAGTTTAGGATTAAATATATCACAAATACATATATACTTCTTTACAATAAAAGATCTTTATTGACACATTTTGTAACATTTGACAGACACTTGACGTGACATCTTCTTGCTGGCATTCGGGTAAAGTTATATTTTCTTCAAAAGGCAAATTTCTGAAAATAGAAGAAAATTCAAATTTAGGTGAATAAATAAGGTTTTTTTTGTATTAAAATGTAATTTCTTACAGAACCTTTTAAGGTTTTTAGTGTACTGTTAATTTAACTTCTTCACAAGTCAATTATTAGAACTTTAAATAAAGAAAAGAAAATGGCACAAATAATGTAAACAGTTATAGATTTGTTCTGACAATATTCATAGATAGATCTAGATTTATATCAAATTTCAACTATGTATATATATATGTGTGGGAAGATATTTTTACACTCAAGTCTCTAAGAAAATTATATATCATATATATACCTGGTCATTGAAAAGTTCTTTCAATTATGATTCTGGACTAATGCAGCATTCAACACTGATCCAGTGCCAAAACATTTCTGTTTTTTTTTTTTTTTTTTTTTTTTATGAGATGATTAAATATATATGTAATTTTCATCAGTCTGAAATACAAATGAATAAAAAATAAGTGTTATGAATTGTATAATACAAAGTAGTTTCATTGTTACATACTAAAACAGTAAACATGCATGTCCCACACCCACACCCACCCCACCCCCTTCCCCATATTTTTTCTACTCGTAAGTTTACCTTTGTCATGAATATGCTTGTATCTAAATTATATAATATATCGTAGCAGACGCTGATGATATGGAAAATAAAGAAATAACAATAGCGCTACAACCATACTTTTTTCACAGCATTGCTGCAATAATTCGTACACGACACATGCATCATATGACACACGTGTACTCCGCCAGTACTGTAAACAAGGTACATAAAAAGAATGATTTCGTACCTTTTTAAATAGTTTTGTCTTTGATTACATATATGATTGAGTATATTAGGATATTTTCTTTGTGCAGCAACTCTGTTTTCATGTAATTTTAACAAATACATACCGTTTTCTCAATTTTTCTTATCACCCGCCTTGTAAACTGTCGGTTCGCACCCTCCATCGCTTCTCAAGCTTCTCAGTAACACAGAGGTCCTTAACAACGCAAGGGGGTCACAAAGTGCACTCAATAGATTGGGGGTCTTCTCAAAGGTATATTGAATAGACGGAGTTTCAGCGATTGAGTAAGTACATGACTTTTTATAACTGATAACTTTCATCCTTTGAATTTACAAAATATCATAAAAATTAATTGAAATACTGTGTTGCTACCGTACTTGACGACACGGAGTCTATGACGTCAAATGACGTTACGTTATTTCGCGGCAAATTTTTAACGTAATATTCCATGGGACGCCTTAACATACCTGCGTATGTGCTATTTTTAAATTTTCAATAGTTATGACCAATGAGGTGACATCTTTTATTCAGCCCGGTTCACCAGTCAAAAGGGAAGGGATTCCCTGCTAAAATGATTAACTGTAGTTACACCTTCTAGGTCAGAGACAACCAAATCATTTTCCATAGGCCGTAATGTTAACGAAATGCCTTATAACGTCTATACTAACATTGCTGGCCATGCATGTTATATACCGATTTGTTCATTGATTCAAGCTTTATACGAAACTAAATTAAAAAATATAGCATGACCTGCTCTTTTTCGCACTATTTGCGTCACAAGGTACCCCGCAGAGAATTTTCAAATTTCCCCTTTAGCGGATCGGGAGCTAGGGAAATATCCGGGTATCGACATTTTAATTGCACTTATTTTTTACCTATATATATCATATTCAAACAATATACCAAAAGAAAATAGAATTGATAGCCAATCACATCCTCTGTCACATTTAAAATAACAGGCCCCCTCACCCTACAGGTTTTTCTCCAATCAGGGCCGGCCTTTTAGTGGTCTCTGACCTATAACTGTAACTGTAAACAAAGTCGCTGTACTTTAGATTTGATCCGTTTAATTCCTCCACAACCCTTTAGCACTGCGATACATTTCAGGAGATACAGTGCAAACGGAATAGATTTTTATTTAGTGTGCATTATACTTGGAACACTTTCATAATGGTTATCATTCATGTACTTGGAACACTTGCATATACTTGTTATCATGTATAAAGTTTGCTCGAATTTCCTCTGTCTTAGACTCTCTTAGATGAAGTAATTTACGGACTGATTTCTTGAAGAAACGTCGAATGAGTAATATCTTCCTCTGGATCATGAGGTTTGATACACCGTACACTGCTTTTTGGAAAACAAATTGGCCCAAATTCTGCACAATTCACTTGAATTGATAAAGTTTGGATTAAAACGATTTTAACTGTACGTTTCATGTATTTGAGATGAAATCAATACTATTCAAAAGCATTCTTAGATTTCAGTATACTTTAATATGAATAAAGGCAAAACCGAAAAATCTTTGTTTTTTTATGCCCCTGGAATAAAAGATTCGGGAGCATATAGTTTTTGGCCTGTCCGTCTGTCTGTTTGTCTGTCTGTTTTCCGAAAAACTTTAACATTGGGCATAACTTTTGAATGGAAGCTGGTGATAGAGGTTTCATATTTCACATGTGTATTCCTTGTGACAATACCTTGCCATTGATACCAAAATTTTGACCTCGTGACCATAACCTTGACCTTTGACGTACTTTTCAAAAACTTAAACATTACGCATAACTTTTGATTGGTTAGTGATAGGGCTTTCATATTTTACATGTGTATTCCTTGTGACAATACCTTTCCATTGATACCAAAATTTTGACCTCGTGACCATAACCTTGACCTTTGACGTACTTTTCAAAAACTTAAACATTACGCATAACTTTTGATTGGTTAGTGATAGGGCTTTCATATTTTACATGTGTATTCCTTGTGACAAGATATTTCCATAGATACCAATATTACGCTGACCCTGACCTCTCACATTATTAACAGAAAATGGCGTTTATACTAACAAAGATGCCGCCGGGGGCATTCTCGTTTCACAAACACAGCCTGTCAGGCTTTATAATTTCTGGCATGCTAGCTATCAATAATGAAAGGTATGGTCGTTCAGTTTTAATAAACTTAATTTATGAAATCATTTCATTGTTTTATTCTTTTTATGCTGCGCATTAAAATGGGATTTTACAATATGATTTTATTTTTGATGTTGCATAATTGAACTATACTAGTTGGGCATATGACTTAAAAAAGTTATTGTTTTGAAATGTGACTATTTTTTCTTGTTTGTACTTTTAAAGGTTGTCTGAAAAAAAACTTCTCTGCATCCGGCAAAAATCTTTTTAGAAAGGTTGTGGGCTAAAATCCCGGTACTGGCACTATCAGTATTCAATAGCAGTATGTCAATTAGAGCGTGCATGGGTATCAGGTGAGCGGCGTGCCCCCTGGGGCTCTTGTCTTTTATAGAAAGTCTTCCCTAGCGCATATTGTCCTGCAAAATGTCCCTTGCGTCCAAAAATCCACTTTGTCACTTGAAGTAACATTTATCCACAAGAATTAACGCTTAACAAGGGAAACGTTACAATCACAGAAACAACATTTTGGACCTAGATAGATATCAAAATTGTAAACGAAAGGATCCATACAAGAAGACTTTTATAGAAAGTCTTCCCTAGCGCATATCGTCCTGCAAACTGTTCCTTACGTCCAAAATTCCACTTTGCCACTTTAAATTGAAATCTATCCACAATAATTAACACTTAACAAGGCAAACGTTACAAATACAGAAACACCATTTTTGAAACGGAAAGATTCATACAAGTGTATATGACAAAAGGGTTGATTTTGGATTCAACATAGTGATTTTTCCCTGGGTTGACGGTGATGTTCCAAGATTACCGTCATACGGCATTTACATATCACAGCTCATCCGGTACGCTAGAGCATGTGCTGATATTTTGGATTTTCACATTTGTACCAAAAACGTTTAGATATAGGTGTCCGCTTTCATAAAGTGGAAATTGTACAAAAATTACAGTCAACTTCTTTTAAAATTCGGATATATACACGCAACAGAGTACATTACTTTGGGTATTACACAACCTGTCTTTTATGGTGATATGATAAACAAAATGAGAAGAATCAAAAGTAGGCATCATAACCATCGAAAATGCGTCAGAGTCATCAAACGCCTTTTATACCGTGGATATGATCCTTATGTCACCAGACGGACACTAGACTTGGTACTTGACCAATCTACAGTCTTGTACAAGCGCATCATTGAGACGTGTATTCTGTCTGACTGTGACGACAGGACTCCATGACGGACACTAGGCTTGGTACTTGACCAATCTACAGTCTTGTACAAGCGCATTCTTAAAACTTGCACTCTGACTGACTGTGACCACGGGACTCCATGACGGGCCCTGTCCAAACCTCTTTAGAGAAGACAGGGCCCCGACGACATGTCCTCTCTGAATGTTAGTCGGACTCCTCGGGCGATTACATACATGAGCTCGCTAAAGCCGGCAAAAGCTCGGACTGTTTTACGCACGTCCTCTTTTTATATCCATTTACAGATTCAATTGTGTTTTTGGGGCCTCTAAGTTTGCGGTGTTGTTTGTGTGAGGTCATCTAACAGTGAGGAGGTTGTTTTACACCACAATTGTATGTTCTTCGAGACCTCTGGGTATTTGGAGAAGTGAGAGGGTTGTGCGCACGTAATCAAGGATAACCACACCATTTGCTACTTGCGTGGCAGTTCAAAGTCGGCACCGGTTGCCCATGGTTCTCGTAGGTTTATGTGTAGTCTTTTGTCTTTTGTGTTTGATGTTTCGTATGTCTCTTTTCCGTCTCACACTATGCTCGTCCCTTCTTTGAAAACTTTCAAACAACTAGTTTTAACACTTTATCTGACTGTTGAGTCTCTGTTGGAGTTTTTTTCACAAATGATATATATATATATATATATATAGATAGCACAAAAGAGGTGAAAACAACCACGTTCACTATTCAGACAATGTCGGATCAGCCCAACAAAGGGCGAATGCACGTCGCTTGGAAAAAAAAAGATATAAAAGCACAAAAAAAGGTACAAGCGACCACGACACTAAACGTGTTTAAACCCAGCGGAAGGGACAGTACATCCCTTGAGCCCTCTGGATACACGAATATGTACTTGTATCCAGACGGAACAAGGGACAGTACGTCCCTCATTCCGTTCGGACACAAGTACATAAAAAAAAACATACACACACTCTCATGCTAGTCAGAACCTGTACTATACTGAAGCTCGAAAGGCTATAACTAGTAGCCAGGTAGGTAATATTCTCAATTCATGAACCAAAGCAGACCCCGCGAGGGGCGAGACCAGGTGCCTAGGTAGAGTCAGCGTCTCCTGTTTGCATGCAACACCCGCTGCCAAAAAGTCTGGACGGCCTGATCGATAGAAACACGTCCAAGACTTCTATAGGTTCAAAATAAAAAAAAAAGCTGAAAAGATGCTCCCTGATTGATTAAGTAACATATTATCAAGTGAGTAAAATCAAACAAAAAACCGCCTCCCCCACTCTTTATAAACGTAAGGGACTCGATTGACTAAGTAAAATGAAACACAAAAGACAAGTACATATTCGTGTATCCAGAGGGCTCAAGGGATGTACTGTCCCTTCCGCTGGGTTTAAACACGTTTAGTGTCGTGGTCGCTTGTGCCTTCATGTACGGTGACCTTATAAAGAAAATCAGAAGGATCAAAGGCAGATTAAACTTCAACCACAAATGTAAAAAAAAGTAGTCGGTCGCCCGCTTTTCCGAGGAAATGATCCTAAAGTCATCACAAAAACACTAGGCATGGTACTGGACCAAACTACAGTTTTCTACCAGTGTCTTTCCCGATTTTGGACACTGGTCAACCTTGACGATGGGACTACATGATGGGCCTGGTTGAAATCCCGTCAGAGAAGACTGGGTCTTGATTCTATGTCCTATCTGAAAGTTGGTCAGACTTCTCGGGTGATTGATCTTGAGCTCGCTTCAGCCAGCAGAGTACAGACTGTTATACGCATGCCATAGATTTTTTCTATCCATTTAAATAGAATCTGTGTTACAAGAGGTCGCTGCGTTTAACTATCTTGTTTGTGATGTCACCTTACAGAGAGAAGTTTTATGTTTATACAACAATTTTGTGTCGATGGAGACCTCTGTGTATCCGGATAAGTGGGAGGGTGGTGCTCACGTAATCCGGAAAACAACATTATTTGCTAATAGCATATTGCCGTCAAAAGTCTGCGCCGGTTGCACATTGGTCTCCTTCCTTTTACGTGTTGTCATCAATGTTTGATGTTTGTGTTCGTCTGTTACGATTGTTTTGTATGATGTTCTAGTGAATATTGTTATATCTTTTTGCGATTTCTAGTTTTGTATGATGTCATTTATGTGTCACTTTCTTGTGGGTTTGTTTCGCTGGATGAGTACAGGGTGGTCATGCTGGAGATAATTCCCTTTCCTTCTGAAGCCTACGCAAAATTTCACTTCTCCCTGATCCGCCTCTCGAGAAAACGTCAAACGAACAATGACGATAACGTGTTATTACCCAAAGATCCGGTTCTCTCTGTCATCTTGAAACCTTGAACGTTCAAACTTTGCATGTGTGATATCATGACTATTGTCAACATCACAATTTAAAAATTATTAATCCGCGGAGTTTTACAAAATGCAAATGAAATGAACAAAATGACAAATAACATATTTCGGTAAACATTCACCGAGCTCCGGGCCACCTTCCTATCTCTAATTGCGAAGTCATAGTTATAATAATAAAATCAAAATATGATAATTGAATACATTACGGAATTCGCAAATAGTATATGATAATAACTATATGGTCATTATTCATATTTGTTATACTAAGTATGAATATCTTTGACGCTAATTTTCCTTAATTTAAGACTTGTTCACGAACTTTAAGGATTGCCCTCGTATAGACAAGAAAAATATCCGAATATAAAGAACAAAACGGAAAATTTACCGAAGGGCATACAAAATACCACAAGAACCAATGCAAACAAACAAAATATTCCACCACATGAACAATAGCAAACTCCCAAAAGAAAGTGAGATAAGGTGCTATGGAAGAGTCAACATCCCCTGTTTGCATGGAAAAATATTGCTTCCATTCGGCAGACAAGGCAGCACTTCTGAGGACGATTCAATATCTGAAAAACGTGTCTAGTACAAAACAATTGATGCTATAGAATATATATTTCAATACTGACAATCAATTGAGATGAAAACACCCCATATGCAGGAGATAAAGGGACATTGCTACAAAGGAAATGAAAATTTGTGATGAAAAAATGCAATCAAATGTATCATAAAGATTTGCTTCCATCGATATGGAGACTGCAAGATTATATAAGAAAACCTCTGACCATCTATCGACAGATATCAACCTGTTGCGTCCCACCCAAACCTGTTGCGTCTACGGACACATACGCAACAGGTAACTTAGGTGTCCCTAGAATTAGTTTACATGACATTAGAGATGAAACATTTGTAGTAAGTAACAACCATGAGTTTTGGTATAAACATGCAGATGGGTATATTAAAATCAAGCCCTGTAAGATTGAAGTGGTCGATATACTAAAATCGCACCAATTTTCACCAAGCGATTGCTCAATTTCGAAATGCGGCACGAAGAACTGCAAAACTTGTAACATCCTAATAACAGACATTTCATTCTCAAGTAATCTCACAAAACAAACATTTAACACGCATAGTTTTGAAAACCTAAACTATATGACATCTAATGTTGTGTACGGAATAGAGTGCTCACTTTGTGGATTGATTTATGTGGGTGAAACCAAAGGTCAGCTCCGAACCAGAGTGTCAGGACACCGGTCAAAAATAAATAATAAAGGAAGTCAACTCCTTTATCGACATTTTGACCAGGCCGATCATTCTGTTTTATCTATGAGAGTCAGAATCCTGGAGGAAATATATCACCCCACAAACAATCCCAATTTGAGCACACCTTTCCGTCGCAACAGAGAAGAGTTCTGGATAAAGAAAATCTTTACACTGCAGCGCCCTATGGGTGCAATGATAATATCAGCAGCGTGGGAAACTTAACAAGTCCCGGTTGTAAATCGGTTAATGTGATTCAACAGACCACAAAGAAGACCTCGAAGTCATGGCATTCGTAAATATTATAGGCCTGAGATACATACATGTAGTTTCTCCTTCGATGACTTGGTTCCATTTTTGAATGAGCCTCTAGGCCTGCATTATATTCGTACCAAATTATATTATGTTCCTTTACGGAAATTACACGAAATCTACGAATATACGAAAGACCTCACATATACCGATACACGTTCTCCAGAATACAGACTACAAGGAGTCATCTTGGACATTTCTACTTTTCGTTTATTTCAAGCAGTTAGATCAGATAAATCAGAGGAGAAAACAAACCGTCCTTCCATTAAAGTAAGATTTGCAAACAAAGGTATTGATAAATTGAATCTTGGTCAAATTTTGAATCACAAAACTGTCACAGAAAAAGTCCCACCATATTTCAAAAGAAAAGAAACTCCTTGTATTTCCTATAGCTACACACCAACAGTTGCATCTAAAATTTTAAATTACAAACGATTATTGCAGTGTATTCATTTAAGTAATCCCTCACTACATCCACTTCCTTGCGAATGTTCTTCATCGGATTTCAACTACTCTCCTTATGGACACGTTATTACTGGTGACCTTAGGATAGTCAAGAACGACAAGTTAAGAGAATTGTTAAAAAAAGGTCCCAAATACAGAGAAAGTATGTCCTTTACATGGACCAAAATTTCAAAATTATCATGGACTCTTGTGAGGAATATGCAAGACATTGGACAAAGAAAGAGGATGTACAGCTCGACACCCTTTCCGAATGGATAGAATCAATCAGAGGGCTACTTTTAATAAGAATTAACCGATTAAATCAACTGTAAATACCAGATTGGAGTCTATATTCAAAGACCCTGATGTTATCACAGTGCTTACCTACCTCCAAGAACATTATGTCATCACACCAGCGGACAAAGCCTCAAATAATTACACATTTACTTGCAAAAAGTACTATTTCGACAGTCTAGTTAAAGAGTTGGGTTTAAATTCGACACCTGGAAATCCCACATACACTCCAACAAACCTTTCTGCCTCAGAAATAATAGACAACCACAAATGAGCTCTTGCTTCCTTTGGCTTCCACACTAAGAATTTAGATTTAGATTTACCATACTTATACTGCATACCTAAAATGCATAAGAATCCGAACAAACAACGTTTCATCGCTTGTTCCTCAAAATGTTCTACCAAATCTGTATCGATCTTACTCACCAAAGTTTTATCTGAAATCAAATCTGGACTTCAAAATCATTGTTTGACAGTATATTCTCGCAGTGGTATCAACCAGATGTGGATTTTAAAGAATTCGAAGGAACTTTTAGAACATCTGAAATCCACTCATTTTAGTAGAGTCCATTCGATCAAAGCCTTTGATTTTTCGACACTTTACACTACAATTCCACATTCTAAATGGAAAGAAAGACTCCCAAAAATTATAAGTAATGCGTTTACAAGTAAGAACGGTAATCGCAAATACAAATTTATTGTTGTGAACTATGACAAAACCTATTTTGTAAAAGAAAAGTCCGATTCTGAAAATAAGTACACTGAAACAGATATTATTCAGATGTTAAACATTTTGATCGACAACATTTTTGTGGTGTTTGGAGGAAAGGTCTTCCAGCAAATTGTAGGAATTCCAATGGGGACCAATTGTTCCCCACTTCTTGCCGACATTTTCCTTTACTTGTACGAAGCTGAATTCATTCAATCTTTGGTCTCTGATAGGAAAAGATACTTAGCTTCTGACTTTAACTCCACTTACAGAAACATAGACGATGTGTTGTTCATCAATAATCCACAATTTACGGATTACCTGAGCAGTATCTATCCTTCGGAGCTTGAAGTCAAAGAAACTACAGAGACAAATAATTCAGCATCCTATTTGGACATAATGTTGTCCTACGACACTGATGGTCACATGAACATCTCACTCTATGACAAACGCGACGACTTCAATTTCAGCATTACAAACTTTCCTTTTCTGAGTAGCAACATCCCTTCATCGCCAGCTCATGGCGTGTTCATATCTCAGTTGATACGCTATGCCAGAGCAGGTACCAAATTTACGGATTTTGTTCTGAGGGCTAGGCGTCTTTCAGATAAGCTTCTCAGTCAGGGATATGTTTGTGACCGACTAACATCGTCACTGAGGAAGTTCTACGGTCGATATGGGGAACTCGTCATACACTATGATGTCCCACTCTCCAGAATGGTGGATGATATTCTGTCATAGACCATTTGAACAATCCAACGAAAGATTGTGTACTATGTCTTCCGAAATGGAAGTAACCGGATGTGACAGTTCTACCGAATTGAAGCGGCGGGTGTTGCAAGCAAGCAGGAGATGCTTACTCTTCCTGGGCACCTGGTCTCACTCCCGTATCGGGAGTTCGCTTCTTTTCATATGGTGGAGGTTTTTGTTTGTTTGCTTTGGTTCCTGTTTTATCCTGAATTCGGTGATGGTCTCGATATACATTTTGATTTACATATCAGGTAAGTATGTCTTGTTTGGTGATGATGACAACCATTCAATCACAATGTAGAATGTCACTGATCATTCTGGAAAGGGAGATCTCATATGCTTTTATAACCTGTAGCGACCGAAGAACTTCCTCAATGACAAATATTGATAATGATCATATCCCTGTATACAGCACAAAATCGATAATTCAGAAAATCAGAAACCGAAGGCATACAAAATAAGGATAAAACAGGAACCAAAGCAAATAAACAAAAACCTCCACCACATGAAAAGAAGCGAACTCCCGATATGGGAGTGAGAACAGGTGCCCAGGAAGAATAAGCATCTCCTGCTTGCATGCAACACCCGCCGCTTCAATTCGGTAGAACTGTCACATCCGGTCACTTCCATTTCGGAAGACATAGAGTACAATCTTTGGTTGGATGGTTCAAATGGTCTATGACAGAATATCATCCACCATTCTGGAGAGTGTGACATCATGACGATTTCAGCCGTTGTGTTACATAACCCTGAACAAGTAGCTTACTTACAAGCCGTCTGGCTCTAATGATGAAATCTTCATATTTGGAACATGCCCTGGCGTACCGTATCAGTTGAGAAACAAAACTACAATAAGCAGGAGAAGACGGAATGTTGCTACTCATGAAAGGGAAGTTAGATATGTGCAAGTGAGTATAAGTAACGTCGTTTTTTTCAGAAACAAGTTTACAACATCACTTTATTATATTTTTGACTAGTATTGATTCCAGTTTTCTCTATGTAATTTTGTAGGCATTAGTGTCTTGCTTCTACTTTTGTCCATTACATTGATGCTCTTTACATTCCATCAAAGGTAAGCTGTTTTAAGCATTATAATTTAAAAACAATATATATTGCACTTGTATGATAGAGCATGTACTGATGTTTTGGATTTTCGTAGTAGAAATTTACAAATTACAAAGAAACTTTTAGGACAAGGTTTTCGCTTTCACAAACTAGTAAAGACTTTCTGGAAATTTTACAAAAATTATTGTCAACTTCTTCTGGAATTCGGACCAATACAGGCAACAGAGTATATTACTTTGGGCATTTAACAACCTGCATTTTATGGTGACATTATTAACAAGATAAGAAGGATCAAAGATAGACAACAGCACTATCGAAAATGCATCAGAATCATCAAACGCCTTTTATTCCGTGGATATGATCCTAATGTCACCAGACGGACACTAGGCTTGGTACTTGACCAATCTACAGTCTTGTACAAGCGCATTCTTAAAACTTGCACTCTGACTGACTGTGACGACGGGACTCCATGACGGGCCCTGTCCAAACCTCTTTAGAGAAGACAGGGCCCCGACCACCTGTCCTCTCTGAATGTCAGTCGGACTCCTCGGGTGATAACATAGATGAGCTCGCGGCGGCCGAGCACGGATTGTCTTAAGTACGCCCTCTTTTTATATCCATTTATATATTCATCTGTGTGGCTTGGGCCCCAGCGTTTTGCGGTCTTGTTTGTATGTGGTCATCTGACAGTGAGGAGGTTGTTTTACACCACAATTTTACGTTCTTCGAGACCTCTGGGTAATCGAAAAAGTGGGAGGGTTGTGCGCACGTAATCCAGGATAACTACACCTTCTGCTGTTTTCGTGGCAGATGGCCGTCCTAAGTCGGCACCGGTTGCCCATTGGTCTCATTGGTTTATGTGTAGTCCTTTGTGTTTGATGTTTCTGTGTTGTGTGTTGACGTTCCTTGTCCCTTATGCGTCTCTTTCTGTGCTTGTCTGCTTTGTGTTTTTGCGTTGGGTGTTTTGGGGTTTTGCTGTGGGTGCTGCAGCCTGGTGTTGTTGGAGATTTCCTCCTTTATTCAAGAATATGTAGTTAAATACCACTCATTACCGTATACAGTCATACTTCGACCATAAAGGCTCCTGCTGAACATGACAAGGACGTTACGACTTAATTAATAAATATATTATATTGGATTAAGTTGAAAGAAATACGAAAACATCGTCATTAATGACAAATATGGACAATGCCCATGCCCCAATACACAGTACAAAATCAATAAATTCAGAACATCATAAACCGAAGGCAAACAATATCAGGATAAATCAAAGCAAAGCAAACAATAAAAAAATAACAATGTGAAAAGAAGCGAATTCCCAATATAGGAGTGAGACCAGGTACCAAGGAAGAGTCAGCATCATCTGCTTGCATACAACATAAAACTGTTCATACGAAGAAAACTACACATATAAAGCAATACTTTTAGAGTTCAACGTTTTTTTACTATGTCCATTAATGATCATCATATGAAATATTTATCCATAATTAGATTAACAATGAAACAGACTGATACAGTCATTAAATAAGAACAGACAGAGGTTGTACATTGTGTAACCTTGACGACATAGATGACTAATATTACTTTGTTCTTAAAGAACGGGGTATCTCCAACAACACTAGGTTGCAGCGCCCATAGTAAAACCCCAAAACATCCAGCGCAAAAACACAGAGCAGACAGCCACAGAAATGGACACAAAAGGGACAAGGAACACCAACGCACGCAATATCAACATGTTACACAAAAGACAACACCAAGTATCTTTCTCTGTCCTTTTTTTTTGTCTTAAGCACATGAAACAGTTCAAAATATTCCACTGAATGTGACGACTGGACTCCATGACGGGCCCTGTCCAAACGTCTCTAGAGAAGATAGGACCCCGATGACCTGTCCTCTCTGAATGTCAGTCGGACTCCTCGGGTGATCACATGCATGAGCTCGCTACAGCCGGCAGAACAGGGACTGTCATGCTGTCTATTTTGATGTTCATCTTACAGTGAGGATGTTATTTTACACCATAATTGTGGGTTCGATCTCTGGGTTATAGGAAAAGTGGGAGGGTTGTGCGCACATAATCCGCCATAACCACGTCGTTTGCTGTTGACGTGTTAGAAGGCTGTCCTAAGTCGGCGCCGAATGCCCGTTGGTCTCGCTAGTTTATGTGTACTAGTCATTTGTATTTGATACCTCTTGTGCGCATGTAATCCAGGATAACCACACCATTTGCTACTCGCGTGGCAAATGGCAGTCCAAAGTCGGCACCGGTTGCCTATTGGTCTCGTTGGTTTATGTGTAGTCTTTTGTGTTTGATGTTTACATGTCGTATGTCTCTTTTTCGTCTCATACTGTGCTCGTCTTTTGTGTTTTTGCATCGGGTGTATTGGTGTTTTGCCGTTGGTGCTGCAACAGGGTCTTGTTTGAGATCCCCTCCCTTCTTCTATGTGATTTAGCGTTCCTTGTACCATTACCTCTCTTTCTGCGTGTGTCTTTGTTGTTTTACAGTGGTGTTTTAGTGGGTGTTTTGGGGGTTTGCTGTTGGTCCTGCAAGTAGGTGTTGTTAGAGATCCCCTCGTTTCTTTTAATCATACCAATTATGTCCAACAACCCCAAAGAGAGAAATAATGAGAAAACCAATGATTTGAAGTTATATGTGCGTTATATGTTTATGAAGAAGCACGAAAAGCTTCTATGTCTGACACTAACAGCACAAGTTGTTGTTGAAAGGTATAATTGATTATAGAAATGATCTGAGAGTATATGTATTATTGATTAAACCGTATTATCCAGTTTGTATAAACTTTTAGAACTACTAAAAAGAAGGGAGGAGATCTCCAACAACACCCCGTTGCAGCATCAACAGTAAAACACCAAAACACCCGATGCAAAAACACAAAAGACGAGTACAGCACGAGACGGAAAAGAGAAACACGACATGTAAACATAAAACACAAAAGACTACACATAAATCGACGAGACCAATGGGTAACCGGTGCCGACTTTGGACTGCCATCTGTCACGCAAGTAGCAAATGAAGTGGTTATCCTGGATTACGTGCGCACAACCCTCTCACTTCTCCAATTACCCAGAGGTCTCGAAGAACGTACAATTGTGGTGTAAAACAACCTCTTCACTGTAAGATGACATCACAAGACCGCTAAACGCAGAGGCCCCAGAGACACAGATGAATATGTAAATGGACTAACTAAGTACGATATATTTATAGGAATTAAGCAATTAATGTAAGTTTCATACTTAGCAGAAAAAAAGAAAGTATCATAAGAATTAAGTTAGTATGATGTTTTTGATATGTGCCTCTATTATTCTATCATAATATTATATTTGAATTTGTGAATAGATTGAATTTGACTTTAAGCGAATATTTTATTCCATTAATAGGGGGTATTGACTATTGTAATTTTGTGTTTTAATGTATTGGACTCCTTCTGCTAAAGCAACTTTGATGAAACTTACAATTACTCCGGACCCCATGCATACACCTGTGCATGTGTACGCCCGGATCTATACTCAAATGGCACCACGACTAAAAACCTTAACTTTGTCTCTGGAATACACTTTTTTGGGAAGAGAGGATATCCGTTTGATTATAAATGTTGAATGTGTTACATAAATTTCTCTCATACCCGCGTATGTGTTATAGAGTAGGCCCATGAAATACAGCTATGTGGGCTACTTCTGTATCACATATCACGTGACAGCAGTATCACATATCACGTGACGCTATTGTTTCGATTGTTTACGCTATTGTGACGTCATGATTTCAGCCCGCAAAACAAGCAAGCTAGCGGCGACGTCGCCATAAAACTTCGATTTTAAGATCGTTTTTCAATGTACTCTTGCTTTTTATTTTGAAAAGCCTAATATTCGTAGTTTATTCTTATAGAATAAACCATTTTCGGGGGCGCTGAATTCGAATATCGCAAAATTTTTGCGATTAGATCAACTTGACATTTTTTCAAATTTCGTCCCTTTTCTTTCAGTTTAGTTTTGACCCTTAGATATGAGAGAAAAATACTCTTTCATGTTCTTCTATGAAAGATACATCGTTTCCACCCTCGGGGTCTCAAAATTTTGCAAAACCCTCGGCAAGCCTCGGATTTTACATGATTTTGAGACCCCTCGGGTGGAACCGATGTATCTTTCATAGAAGACCATGAAAGAGTCTTATAGTCTTTCATGATTGTTCAACAATGCTAACTCTTTGCCTTGAAATAAAAGATAAATAATCACTTTATAGAGAGTACGCGGTTCTACAATCGCATAGAAACAGCAAATACCAATTACTACGGAAAAACATGAAACATCAAAGACCACACATAAACCAACAAGACCAATGAGCAACCGGTGCCGACTTAGGACCGCCATCTGCCGCGCCAGTAGCAGACAATGTGGTTTACCGGATTGAGCACAAGGGTTGAGGGTTCAAATCACGGCTTCAGGAACCAGACACATTTTGTCTTTAACTTTATTTCAATTTTGTTTGTTTTTATTCATTTTCAAAATATTTTTCATCCTTTTATATCTATTTTGACAGAACACCCTCTCTTCCATTTACACATTTGTGGAAAAAATAATGGATTGGTTTTCGTGTTGTGAATACTTTTAGTTTGTGTGAAACCTGTCAAGCTCAAGTTTTGTTTTTATTGTCTTGTTTTTACAAGAGACATGGCCCTTGGACATCGTCAATTTCATGGATTTTTCAGTTTCCAGGACTTTTCTTGACTGTTGTTGTAGATATTGAACTGATTGTTCGAATGTGAATATTGCTATGACATGTTATGCAGTTCAAGTTTAGTTTTGATTGATTTATTTTTACAAAAGTTACTGCCCATTCACATAGCAAGTCTTATAGGATCTTCAGTTTTCCATACCTTTTCTGTTAATACTCAATGACATACTGAACTAAATTTTAGTGTTGAATTAATCCTTTGATGTAAGTACAGGTCAGGTTTAAATTCTTGTTCCATTGAAGCGTTCCAGACTGAGTTGCAGGATATAGAATTATGGCCAGTAGGGGAATTTTTATCGCTTAGCACCCATAAATGTATGGTGAATTAGTATACAAAATAAGTAGGAACAAATTTAAAGTGGGCAAAATTTCTTGCATATTATTGACTTTTTTTCTACGTATTAACTTTTGTTTCGTTACTTATTTGATAAAATAAAATCTAGAAAATTTCAAGCTAATGTGATGTCTTCATAGTACTTTTCTAATATGTATACGGTTATTACCACGCTTCCTCACATCAAATTTAACGATCGGTTATCCAAACTCATAATATTGTGTTTTCATCTAATGGGAAAATCTTATATTTGTACATCTGAATCAAAGGGTTTCTTTTTTTATACTTAATACAAATCATACGAATCATGGGTATGTAGTGACCTGTGGTAATGCCATGTCCTTCCTGTTAGACAATATCTATGTAAGATTTTGTGAGAATCTCTACAAGTAGGTTATAGAGAATCCAATGGGTTCTGTTTGTCTTCCTCTTGTTGCGGATTAATTAATTAATTAATTAATTAATTAATTTTTTTGAACGTAGGAAAATAATGTATCCAAAATTCAAAAGCAAAGAAAACGAGATAATTGATACCACGTTTTGCAGTGGTTATTGGAGACCCTTTTTTTCAAAAACTAATCTTGGACAGAATTGGTCCTGCTGCATCATATTCAGATAACGTAAATCTACAAAGAACATTTCATACCAGATTTGAAAGAATCATCATACATAAGGGATATTTGGATCACAGATAATTGCATTGAGTAATAAATCCTTAAAGTATTTGTTTATTTGTGTCCGGATCAAATCGAGATTTTCATTAAGTTTCAGCTTAGTGTTCTGCAACTTTTTCATTTAATTCATGTACGGTCTAAATAAACCTTACAGGAACATTGAATCCACTCAAAAAACTTATATTAGTCGATTAAACGAAACGGAGCAACATTTACAGAAAAAAAAACTTCGTCATGTAATTGCTTAAGGTTGAAGTATTTATTCTAGTTTGGGGTGTTATCCAATCCAAGTAATTTTTATGAAGTATATTTGGAAAGATGTAGGGCCACAAAGCCCAATATTAGCCCTAATTTTGAACATTGTACTCATAGAAATTTTAACTGAATTTTGAACCTTTCTCTATTGAATCACGAATCTCTCTTTTGTAAACTTTGTGTTTATCAATAGCTTTGTGCCCTTTGAAACACCAAAATGATCATATTCCGCGAAAATGATGCAAAAACAACATATTTCTATTAAATGGCCGCACGCATTAACTTAGATGAAAATTTTATATGTGGAAGATTATCATCATATCCTTTTTCATAAACATTTTATCTCAAACGCATGCGGCCACATTGAATTATTCCTCAAAAGACAGAAATTCCAGCAATCTTTGCCATATTTTCACTTTATGACGTCATTACAATTAAATTGCACATTGTTTGATGATTTTTTTCTTTCGATTAAAAGCGGTAAACATTGGTGCATTTTCATGAGAGATATCAAGTACTTATCATGAAATGTATTTCTAGAGAAAAATCGAGGACCGATTTAGGGGTCTCGTGGCCCTAAGCCTTTGGGATAATTTTCAATTACAACTATCTAAAGTTTTCAACTTAAAAAACAAATCCAAATACCATTTCATGAAACGAAGTAGGGGATCTCCATCAACACTAGTTTGGAGCACCCACTCCAAAAATCCAAAACACCCAATGCAAATATACAGAGCTGACACGCACAGAAAGAGATACAAAAGGGACATGGAACACAATCGCACAACATTGAAACATCAAACACAAAGGACCACACATAAACTAACGAGACCAATGAGTTAAAGAAGATCCTGACGATGATCTCATCAGCACTCACAATAGCTTCGACGAACCCCCAGATAGCTAGAGGTGGGACCAGGTGCCCGGGAGGAGTTTACAAGCATCCCCTGTTGGCTAGCCGCACCCGCCGTTGATGTTCAAGCACGGAAATAAATGCAACATATAAAAATCATGCACTGTCTGAGGTTATGTCTATATAAAAAGTGCTATGGCGACAATGTCAGGGAAATATATTCAAAACACTTACTGTCAAACCCCTCGCGGGGAACTTTTTTACGAGCTCCACACGGCAAAGGGCATAATGAGCAACCGGTAGCAAAAATAGCAGATGAGTAGCAACAATCCGTCTTCTTCTGCCTGTGACGTATCTAATTCTCAGATTTTTAGGTACGCCAGGGTTTTCTTTATGACAATTTCATCGTTAGAGTCAGACGATTTTCACCATTAAGGAATCTTGTAAAATACATGTATAATTTTAACGAGATCCATCTTCCCAAAATTATCAGAAACATTCTAGATTTCGATTGAATGGATGTCAACAACACTAAACAAGACATCTTAGCCTGATATGTACATTAATATGTACATTGAGATTATCACTAAATTTGATTGATTTGCATGGAGCTGTTTCAAAGTTGTTGCATACAAATAGGAAACGCTGACTCTCCCTTCGGAATACTGTTTACTCCGAGACTTGCAACTGCTCCAATGGAAATTCTAATACTTTTGTCTTGACTTTGAGATTGGATAACTGATTGGTACTTTTTGATGACTATTTTGGCAGGTGAATACAGGTAACTATATTCTAAGAGCCTACCTTATCCGTCAAGCAGGACTTTCGTCAACAGATGAGTTATCTGCATGTTTCAGTAGTCCATTTTCCACATAAAAGATATGACCGTCCCTAACCTTGATTTATACACACAGACGCCAGACATCACATTATTTGGCAAAATTTTTATTATGACGTCACATCTGATTGCACCTTCTTGATGTCACTTGATGTGTTCTCATGTTTTTTATTTTGACTTAACAATGAAAAAATCGCGTCTGGTGTTTGACTGTCTTACGGGCGTACTGGAAATTCAGCTATTTGTTATATAAATTTCCAATATAGTATTAAAATCTTCCAAAAGACAATCAACCACAATCTTGTCATATTGGAAATATCTTTTCCTTATCTTCTTAACGGAAAATAGTTTTGATCGCATCATCATTCAAAATGTAGATATAAGTTTAAATATAAAATTAATAAAGATTTCTACCTGTAATTTATTAGGGCCCCGCCACTAGGCGGGTGCCCTATAGTAATCACTCTGTCCGTCTGTCCGTCCGTCTGTCTGTCCGTCTGTCTGTCCGTCAGCAAAAACTTTAACATCGGCCATAACTTCTGCACTGTAAGAGGTAGAGCTTTTTTATTTTACATGAGTGTGCCTTGTGACAAGACCTTTCCGTTGGTACCAACATTTTTCATCATGTGACCTTGACCGTGACCATTGACCTACATTTGGAAAACTTTAACATTGGCCGTAACTATTGTACCGTAAGGGATGGGGCTTTGAAATTTGACATGTGTGTTCCTTGTGACAAGACCTTTCTGTTGGTACCAACATGTTTTGATCATAAGACCTTGACCGTGACCTTTGACCTACATTTGAAAAACTTTACTATTGGCCAAAACTGTTGTACCGTAAGAGATTGGGCTTTGATATTTGACATGTGTGTTCCTTGTAGAGCTTTTTTATTTTACATGAGTGTGCCTTGTGACAATACCTTTCCGTTGGTACCAACATTCTTGACCGTGACCTTTGACCTACATTTGAAAAACTTTAACATTGGCCATAACTGTTGTACCGTAAGAGATGGGGCTTTGATATTTGACATGTGTGTTCCTTGTGACAAGACCTTTCTGTTGGTACCAACATTTTTTGATCATGATATCTTAGATCCTCGTTGTCGTTAGATTATAGAATGTCACAAAACATGACTTAAATTGAATGAAAGAAACCTTTATTTTGCTTTATTCAATTTGCTTTATATCTTCCCGTTCCATGTTCTTCTAGAAATGGATGTTGTTTGTAAGGACAAATCTTTGTTGCTAGGAATACATCCCTTACTTGATGGAAAATAAGTACATTTACTGACAGAAAATTAAATATATACAATGTATATGTGTATCAAACTCCAGTAGAAACACTGTAAAAGTAGGAAAATAATATGCCTGGCAACAGAAAATACATATTATGTCGTTAGATATTATTGTGGAATTGGAGCATCGGTTGCCATGGTAACTATGTCTAAAATTTTGGAGGTCTGGAAAATGTGATAAACGAGACATTTTCATGGTCTTTGTTTCTATGGATTAAAGATATGTTGAGAATTGAAACTTCCCGAAAGGATTCATTCGTTCTTCCATAACAATATTGAATTTAAAAATCTAAATCGTTTTTTCTTATTTTACTGTTATATTGGATCAACGTAAGGAAAATTCCTTGTTACAAGACCTTTCTGTTGGTACCAACATTTTTTGATCATGTGACCTTGACCGTGACCTTTGACCTACATTTGAAAAACTTTAACATTGGCCATAACTGTTGTACCGTAAGAGATGGTGCTTTGTTGACCTTTTTGCCTTCACATTCAACTTCTTAAAGAAGTGGCCGGCGGGGCCCTTTCTGACTTTGTCAGTACTCTAGTTGGTTCAGGCGTTTGACATCAAACATCTTAAGACAAAAATATAATTGTCAAGTTTTTCCTCTTTTTATTTATCTTTTCACAAAGAGTAAACCATTCATAGTGTTTAATTATAATTATCTTTTCTCTAGAACTGTAATTTAAAAGTACATTGCTGGAAGTAATAATGGACATTATTGCTCTTACAAAACAAAAATTACTTTGATATGATATCTTAGATCCTCGTTGTCGTAAGATTATAGAATGTCACAAAACATGACTTAAATTGAATGAAAAGAAACCTTTATTTTGCCTTATTCAATTTGCTTTATATCTTCCCGTTCCATGTTCGTCTAGAAATGGATGTTGTTTGTAAGGACAAATCTGTGTTGCTAGGAATACATCCCTTACTTGATGGAAAATAAGTACATTTACTGACAGAAAATTAAATATATACAATGTATATGTGTATCAAACTCCAGTAGAAACACTGTAAAAGTAGGAAAATAATATGCCTGGCAACAGAAAATACATATGCAGAATTTAAAATGTAGTTGAACGTTGAGTGACACGTTTTTTCTCGAAAATATTTAAAGCCATGTGCTATTTGCTAACTATTCGTTCTTGACAAATGAACAAGTAGTCCGCAATCCCTCTTATGACAAATGAAATTAAAAGAAAAAATGTTCCATTACTGCTACATACACAAAGATAATGTATGTACGAGTTTCATAATTGTGAGAGTCCGGATTTTAATACCGATTCTCTGTAAGGACCAAAAAATTTCAGCAACATCGAAAAAATACATGTCACAGAAATGAAAGATTTTTGGTACAAGATACATGTATAATGAGTTAAGCCAAATTTAGATATTATTGTGGAATTGGAGTATCGGTTGCCATGGTAACTATGTCTAAAATTTTGGGGGTCTGGAAAATGTGATAAACGAGACATTTTCATGGTCTATGTTTCTATGGAATAAAGATATGTTGAGAATTGAAACTTCCCGAAAGGATTCATTCGTTCTTCCATAACAATATTGAATTTAAAAATCTAAATCGTTTTTTTTCTTATTTTACTGTTATTTTGGATCAACGTAAGGAAAATTCAAGCTTTTGTAAAGCCTTTTTCAAACTCTTTCCAGGCCCTTTTTGCCAGGTTTTACAATGCAATTACTGTACAAGCAATGGTTTTTAAGTAATACAGCTAATATATTTTTAAATATCTATTTGTGGTTTTCTTATGATGAGAAAACATGGATTGGGGAACTTGTTGGAATTAAATGCCGAAATAGGTTAATATGGCAACATTTGACACATTTGTTAAATCACATGCAAACATTACAGGGCTATTATGAAGGCTTTATTCTGTCTTTTATAATCGAACTTCATATGACCATTAACAAAGAAAACATAAATTAGATAATAATCTTGAAAATATTTCAAGGTCATATCGTTTAATTTTAAGGTCACTCAAACTTAGACATTAAATTTTAGTGTTTTCCTTGAATTTTCAGGGGAAATATATGATGTCACATTGAAATGTTATGAATTTAAGGGAAATCCATTATATAATATTGAATATGCACTACATATTGCATGTACTCTCTTTGTTTCATAGACATAAGCATTTTTAAGATATTTCATTTCTTATCGGCAATTTGTGACAGAAATGGAAAATTATCATGTTTTTTCTCCTTTTTGACGAGGCTCATTCTATACAAAAATACAAAACATACTTAAGCACTATCTCATTTTTTTCTTTTATTTGAAGACTTCAAGCAAGCAAAAACACCAAACAAATTAAGTATAGTAATGTAAACGTCTTCAAATTGAATAGCATCAAAACAACAAAAAATGACGTCAAAAATAAGAAAAAATCAAATTGTTGAATAAATTTTTGCGGAAATTTTAAATGACCTTTACCTATATTTGAATGACCTTGAAACAAAGTCAAGGTCATACAGCAATTGATACTCATCAAAGTTATTTCAAATATATACCTTTGCTTTAGCCAACTTTGTCTACATATATTAAATACCCTATGTGAATCCATTTGCTATCAAATGTTAGCATAGCAACCACTTTTTCAGCTCGAAACTAGCATTTCTGTTAAGTTCCCACTTAGATTTTCCCTTCAAGTTTTAGATCAGTCAATATATATTAACGATCAATTAACAAATATTTTACTTACCAATTGCTTATTCTTTATACAAATGTGAAAAACATCAAAAGAAAGGAAAATATTGACATTTTTTGTCTGAATCTTACTGATTTACTGTACAGAGTGCCATAAGATTAGATATGAATTCGCAAAATAGAAGTAGATAATAAATGTTATTTGTTATGAGGAATCTGAATTGATACCGGTTTCCATGGCAACCAGATGTCTGAAAACCTTTTATTTTAAACTTCAAAATACTTGTTGAAAACTAGGGCCTTGTTAAATGTATCATGGCAACGGAAGATCATTTTCATCAAAGAGGTGTATTTTCATTCTGAGGTTATCATAAACATGTAATAGAAATTTATTGTTGACCTAAGGATCAATGATACCTCCGCCCGACATATTTTTACATATAAGCAATGTATAAAAAGGTTGAAGGTGCACAATTCAACACAAAATTAAGGAACATGACCCTTTATTTGAACTTGACCTGTATTTCTCCATGTAAAGCCATATCCAAGAAATGAATATATTCCCTGTAACAGTTTTCATTTAAAGGTCAGGCAAGCACAAAATTTTGATTTTTTCCAAATTTGAAGGGGCACAACTCTGCCTAAAATTGAGCCATATTCAACCTGTAATTTTTGGTATAATAGCTACATTCAAGAAATGAATTTAATATCTGTAAGAGTTGTCCTTCTCATGTCCAAAAACAAAAAAATTTTGAATTTGTCTTAGTTTCAAGTGGCATAACTCTGCACGTTATTGAGGGACATGACTTATATTTGAAGTTACCTGTATTTCTTGGTGTAAAAGGTATATGCAAGAAATGAATCGATTATTTGTATCAGTTTTCCTTAAAATGTCTGGAAACCACAAAATTTTGAAATTTTTCTAAGTTTCAAGGGGCGTAACTCTGCACAAAATTGAGGGACATGGCTCATATTCGATCTTGACCTGTATTTTTTGGTGTAAGAGCTATATGCAAGAAATGAATTGATTATCTGTAAAAGTTTTCCTTTAAATGTCTGGAAACCACAGGTGGGATGCACGCACGCACGCACGCATGGACTGACTCACACACGGACGGACAAATGCATCACTATATACCCCAACCATTATATTGCGGGGGTATAAAAATTATCAAAATTTGTGACATGCTATTTTCAACTTACTTTGGTCCTTAAAGAAAATTGATATTAAAACAAGTTAACCGTGTTCCCAAAATGGAGGCTGGTGCCAAAGCGGAGTGAGCGTCTTGAAAATTGAAATCCTATGTACTAGCATGAAGAACAATTTCATGTATTTCTTTATTTTATTGTTTCCATACAGTCATGGTAAACGCAACAACACAGGAATTAACAACATACCAGAACTAGCAAATGGAGAGGAGGCAGATGCCGTGTATGCTGAGATAAGATAATGGAAACAGAAAAGAAAACAATGATAAGAACAAATCTGAAGACGATTGTCATTATCTGACTCCAGAAGTTTTCATTTTATTTTATGATTTCAATTGTGTTTCAAAGATTTTCCTCGAATGTTTTGTACACATTAGATAGCTTTTTCAATATTATTCCTCACTGAAATTAACATCAACGTAGGTAAATAGACATGAAGTAAAAAGAACTAAATTGGTTCATTCAAAAGAGAAATTTCAAACTGCAGAGTATACAAGGGGTTGATATAGTGCAAAAATCTAACGATCTAACGATTTATAAACGTTGTGTTGGCTGAATTTAACAGCTTCGCACAATCTCTTACCTTATTTGGCTCCGGTCAATTTCTGAAATCATAAGAGCTGGTTTGATTAGAGTCCGGCACCATAAACTAAGAATTGACTTAATGTATCCGATGTACAATAGGGCATTTTTCAATCCCTGGTAAGGTACTATAAACTATATATTTTCTGAAAGACTATAATGCCAACTGCTCAGAAATAATAATTTTGGGGTCAGAAAAGCAAAGGTGATAACTGGTGAAGCATTTGAATTGTCTATTTTCTCTATGTAACATATGCAAAATAACAAAGTTGTACAAGAGTTTTTTCCCCTTTGATTTTTAAGACCTGGGAGTATTTCATCTAAACTCAGGGCATTATTACCTTTCAGAAAACATATAGTTTATAGTACTTTACCAGGCATAAAATTTACTATACTTTACAATAAAGATGATTAAAACACTATAAAACACTATGTAAAATGACTCAATTGTACAACGGATACCTTAAGTCAAATTCTCATAATACTATATATAGCAAATCAGTGAACATTTGAAACATTGATTTCATCCATTTTATTCTACTCTGAAAAGAGAAATATTGTTTCAATATTGTCAAGTCATACATAATATTACAATGAGACAAAATTATATTGAAATTTATACTTAACGAGGCCGAGTATAATTCGAGTTATCGCGCTTTGCGCACTTCTTGCGCATCGACCCCATTTCAGTTAGTTGTTAACGTGGTAGTTTCAAATAAGCTCTCATATGAATAGAAAACATGACAAAACCAACATAATCGTATTCTGTGTAATCTAAATTAGAAAAATGACATTCCAAAAGTTAAATAGAGTACAGGTATCATTATTTCGTAAATACGACATAGCAGACGATTTCCGGTAAATGCTATTTTTAGATGCTTGATCGTCTTTTTTAAGCCCAGTTTCCAAACCCCGCTTCAGGAAACCGATATTCGCTGGTAGAAAACTAGGCAGAAGTTAGAAGGTAATTTGAAGTATCTACGTGAGTAAAAAGGGGCTTCGCTGACGCTCCACTCACATATAGAAACTTCAAATTATTTTTTAACCTCCTACGAATGCAATAGCTTCGATAGCGTAGTGGTTAGCGCGCCCGGCTTGCGTATTCTTTGTTATAAATATGGGTTCGAGCCGCATTCGCACCACACATTTTTCTGTTCAGCTTTTTTAAGATGCTTCTTCACAAATTAGACGAGCAATAAATGTTGCCATCTATTGAATAATACAAGCTTAACTGACTTAATAATGTTCAGCGTCTTTATTTTCTTTTTTTTTTATAGTTAACATGCACAAGTTTTATACTCTACCGACCCTCCTTAACCAGTAATCCGCTACATATTGTCTTGGTCGGGACTATGAGAAAATAAAACAAACAGGACCGCCTATTTTGCTTGACCTAGTTATGCAGAACATGGTCAAAAATCAGAATCCTTTAATCTTGACTGTCGATATATATGAGTCTATCTAACATACACTTTGTAATGTATACTAAGAAAAAACAAAAACAAGAAAGAAACAAAGAAAGAAACAAAAACAAGAAGAAACAAAACGAAACAAGAAATGCATAATATAAACAAATCCGATACTCGTCATTGTCATTCATGAATTACTTGACCTTTAGGAAAATTCAGCGTTGTCGTGACTATTTTCGAGAAGTATATGTTTGTGCTTTTCTACTGGTCATGAAAATGTTATTTCTTGCTTCAGATTGCAGTATTGAATTGATCAGATGAAACTCGGAACAACATCGTATTGACCGTCAACTTCTACAAATCTAATATGTTCGATTTCTTAAAATTGACCAATAACTGTGGGAAGAGAAAGACAAACCTCTGGGATTCCCCTACGTCAAATTGCATTTAGCTCTAAGTCTTAGCATAGATACTTGTAACCACCATGTCTCGTGCTCGTTGATCTTTGAAAAATAACAAAGTTTGAGCAACAATGCATCACATAAAAGATAAAAGAATAAAATGAGAGAAAAACATAAATAGATAAATAAATAAATAAATAAATAAATAAATAAATAAATAAATAAATAAATAAATAAATAATGTCCGCTGATGAAGGCCTAACATGGCCGAAACGTGCGGCAAAAAGAAACCAAGAGTTTTTATTTAAATAAATAAATAAATACATTGTAAACAAGAGATTCGTGCATCCATAGGAAAAATCAAACAAAAACGTACGCGACTTCAAGAAATGAATAATTTACGGGGGAAAAACGACGTAACACTACTTGAAAAAGGATACTCCTCTCCATATGAGCTCAGCGGAGTCAACAATCCTCAATGCATGATATACACATGGATGTGACATCGCGCTCCAGCCCCCCCCCCCCCCCCCCCCCCCCCCCCGTCCTTCTCATAATCAGCGGAAATAAAAACAATAATACTAATATTTAAAAAAATAAAGAAATAGATAAATAAATAATATCTAAATTAATAAACATTTGTCCATACCGTGAATCATACAATCAATATGTATACGAATTTTCCTTCCCCTTATTAAAATACATTCATTTTATTCGCAGAATATTCTATAATAATATAGTCTACACTCTACTCCGAAAACTTATAACTTACATTTTGTAACAATCAGTGTTAGGCCATTCATATTTCAATTTTCTTATTATGGATCCGCCGAATTAGTGATTGGCCAATAATCATGATAATCAGTTTATATAAAAACCATAGTATAATTCAGTTCTTGTATTCATTTCTGTGTGCCAATGTCACATATATTAGAAGGAGCTGTTAAGATAAGGCGTAAAATCTGCCCTGAAAAGTCGAAATTTCAAAATGCAGAAATTGAGAAAAATTTTCGGTAAAAATAAGTAGTTATTTGGTCCAGATATGAATCGTCTATCAGGTTGGATAAATTATCTAAAATAAGACCGATTTTGGGGTCAAAATAAGCGTTTTTCCTATAGAAATCAATGGAAAACGGAAAAGTTTTTCTACAACATTGTTCCCCCCCTCGGTTCAGAATGCCACTTTTACAAAAGGTGTATATCAATAAAACAAATTTTCTGACCAAGTGGGGTTCTGAACCGAGGGGGGGAACAATGTCCCACAGGCGAAAAACGAAAAAAAGGGGGGGTGGATGACTATTTTAGAATCAGTATTTAGAGCGGTAAAATAAATTAAAATTGCCATTTTTTCTTTTAATATCATGTAACAATCTATTCAGAGTGTGTTCCGATCAGTTGATTAACCGTTAGGAAGGAAATGAACGAGAAAGTTGTCTATTTCTACACTGTGCGTATTTCGCGCCTGAAAGCTACATATGTGGCGGATAAATACGAAATATAACCGTTTTTCAATTTCCGGATTGCGATTTTTGCCGATTATATTGATATAATAACATCAAGGTTAATTTCTCTTATTCGAGTTTGACATTAAAAGGTATAGAAGTACAAAAAACATCAAATTTGTGTAAACTAATGCATTTTTTGTTCATCTTTGCCCGATATTTGACGTTTTCTCTCATCAGTACCCCTACCTCTTCAACCCGTAATTATAACATCTTTCACCAAATCTATTTAAATAAAATACCTACTAAGAATCTTCTTATACTTTATATTTTAATCCTGACCACTTTTTACCTGAAATAGAAGGACAGCGCACGAGAAATAATCGAGTGATTTCAGGGCTAAATCAAGCCCTTATCTTAACAGCTCCTTTACATACAACATTAAGTCTTATATTCAATATTTACAAAAGGTGTGAACAGATAAAAAAAAACATAGCAAACATGTTGAAGTAAAAAACAAAAAAAAAAAAAAGATAGCGAGAAACAGTGGGCAACCGGAGATCAGAGCCGGGTCTTACGTCCGTATCGTATATTTACGTATATAGAATATAGAAAGGGTCGGGGACAGGAAGCTGATGATTTTTTTTTTTCGTTTTTACTGGTTCTTTTTTTTTTCAAAATGCATCCCTTGTCGGGCTGGACTCTCCTTTTTTCGGCGAAAAAAATCTAGATCCTCCCTTCACTGAGTCCTTCGTGCACAAGATAACTTACCAGTATTTCCAAATGGGAGCGACAGTTACAGGATCATAGTCCAAATTATAAAAGTTATAAGAACAATTTTGTTTGAGTGTTGTTGAACATGTCTGTTTCATATAAATTTCTACTCCGAACCAAGTTAATCTTCATGAATCTCGGATGCGAAACCGTCCTACTCGGTTATGACGTATCGGATTCAGGAGCGGGTCTATCATTTTACCTCAGAGGGGGTACACAACATACTAATTAAACTTAGCCTTCTCGTACGACATTTTTATGAATAACAAAAAATCAAGTAGGAAAAGGTGCCATTTTGCTCTATGACACTTGCCTCTTTTCACGGCAAATATTGCCTTAATTAATTACATGTAATTACTTTATATTCCAGATGCTTTGTGGTAGGCGATTAGCTGAACTTCAAAAGTTTCGATTTTTTTTACAAAAACTGAGACGATTCCTTTGTTGTACATATGTCATAGAGGGCAAAATTCATTTATTGCAAAATATTTCTTTATCTAACGAAACTCGAAGAAAGAAAGGTTTTTTTTCTTAAGACAGGCATATTCTAAAATCATTTGACTAGATTTGGTGTGTAATGTGCATATAAATTGCATCTTGTATACATCGAAAGTGACCACACGAACATCCAGTAACTTTGGTGATAATTCCATTTCAATTGGATCCATTGGGGGAGGGGGGGGGGTAAGCCCTCGGACTCTTCGGGACTTTTTTACTTTAAGCCCCGTTTACACTGTCAAAGTTTTCTTGTACAAGAAAACTTGGTCGAAGTTGTTGACGCAAACTTTGATAGTGTAAACGATCCAAGAAAACTTTGATCTCGTGACCTTGACCTAGATATTTGACCTACTTTTCAAACAATCTAAGATTCGCTATATCTTTTGATTGGTAAGTGATAGGGCTTTGATATTTCACATTTGTACACCTTATAAAAAGACCGTTCTAAACATTCCATAATTTTTGACCTAGTGACCTTGCCCTTGATATTTGACCTAGTTTCAATAAAAAAAATCCGCTTTGCAGCCGACACAAGCATTCCTTGGATTGCTATTTTCTTGTACAAGTCGCCAAAGAACTTTGATAGTGTAAACAGACGACTTTGTCCAAGAAAACTTTGACCAAGTTTTTTGACGGACTTTGACCAAGAAAACTTTCATAGTGTAAATGCAGCTTTACACGAGCTGTTTCTATTTTTATGACTGGCGAATAATATATGGCTTGCATATTTCACATGTACATTCCTTGTGACCTTTCTATTGTCTTATTGGTATAAAAATTTTGACCTTGTATTGAATATTGAAGAAGGGGATGGCAAATATGGAAACTTTACGAAGCACAAGAATTCAAAATAGCAATCCAAGGAATGCTTGTGTCGCCTGCGAAGTGGCTTATTCTATGTGGTGGATCACATGGATCAAAATTACTGGTATCAATAGAAAAGTTTTGTCTGATGAAATTCATATGTGAAATATCAAACCTCTTACTTACCAATTGAAAGATATGGTCAATCTCAAATTTTCAGAAAAGAGTGTCAATCATCTAGGTCAAGGTCATTACGTAAATATTTTGGTAACAAAACAAAGATCACATAATAAGAAATATATGTGTGAAATATTAAAGCCCTATCACTTACCAATCAAAAAATATACGCAATTCTAAGAAAAAAGGTCAAATATCTAGGTCAAGGTCACTAGATAAATAATTATGGTATGTTTAGAAACGTCTTGTGACAAGGAATACACATGTGAAATATCAAAGCCCTATCACTAACCTATTAAAAGATATAGCGAATCTCAACTTTGTTGAAAAGTAGGTCAAATATCTATGTCAAGGTCACAAGGTAAAAAATTATGGTATCTGCAGAAAACTCTTCTAACAAGGAAAATACAAGTGAAATTTCAAAGCCCTATCACTTACCAATCAAAAGATATATACAATCTTACTTATTTTTAAAAGTAGGTCAAATATGTAGGTCAATGTCACTAGGTAAAATATTATGGTATGTGTACAAAGGTCTAGTCACAAGGAATACATGTGTGAAATATCAAAGCCCTATCACTCACCATTCAAAAGATATAGCAAATCTTAACTTTTTTGAAAAGTAGGTCAAATATCTAGGTCAAGGTCACAAGATTAAAAATTATGGTGTGTGTACAAAGATCTAGTCACAAGGAATACATATGTGAAATATCAAAGCGCTATCACTTACCAATCAAAAGATATAGAAAATTTTAACTTTTTTGAAAAGTAGGTCAAATAAGTAGGTCAAGGTCACAAGGTCAAAAATTATGGTATGTGTAGAAAGGTCTTGTCACAAGGAATACACATATGAAATATCAAAGCCCTATCACTTACCATTCAAAAGTTATGGGCTGTGACACCCGAAGTGTGACAGACAGACAGACGGACTGACGGACGGACGGACGGACAGACGGACGGACGGACAGACGGACAACGGACAAAGTGATCCCTAAGTGTCGCTATGCTTCGCAGGCGACACAAAAATTGTGTAAAAAAGAAGTGTTCCATATCTTATATCGGAGAGAAATTTCCTTACATGAATTTAGTGCACTATATATTTTCAATTCGATAAAGAATGTCTCGTCAGTGAGGCTAGAGGTCAAATTTTAAATGGGAATTCAAAAAAAAAAAAAAAATTTTTTTTGTTTGAATTTAATGATTATTTTAATTAGAAATTATCCACACTTAGTATAATACAAAGAAAATGAAACGATCTAAATTATTTCTAACAACGTAAATGACACAAAAGATAAATTATGAACACAGATCTCGTAATAAATAGCAAATACTTCAGGTTGTCAGATACGACTTTTGAGACAATCCCCATATTTTTATGCCGAAATACATTTATCTTAATTTGAATAGTATCATTGCACAATGTAAGAAATAAACTGTGGGTTATCTAATATCAGAAAACTTTCAAGTACCAAAACTGGTCTTGGAATGTGACGTTTTCGTATAATTCAGATAAAAAAGTCAAAATTTATACTTTGAGACGGTCCCTAATTAAATGTAAAATAGAGAAAACCCCTTCAACATTGGGTCATAATGTCAAACATTATTATTACAATCACATGTATCATATAGGCTCAAGAAAAAGGCACTGTATGAGGTATATTGAGGACAAGTTCATCCCATAATGCAAATATTATACCTATTACGGTTACTTTGAAACGGTCCCTGAAAAAAACTAATCGGTGACTTGATATTTTTATTTGATAAATCTGAAGAGTATTATTGGACATATTGCTGATATAAATTTAATAAAAATCGCCAGGGCACAAATATGAAAAAATGATAAAAACCTTTAATTCTTCTAGAAATCCAATATACCCCCATAGGGAAACGACCGAAAACTTTGAGATGATCCCCTGAAAATCCCAGACGGTAAATTTTCAAAATTTTTTCATAAAACAATCTTCAAATCATAATTTATTGATGACTTAAATTTTATCAAAATCGCCAGGGCAGAAAGTATTTTTTTTCAAATTGTACTCGGCCTCCTTAAGTCGATTCTTAGTTTATGGTACCGGGCCCTGCATGTTGTATATGTACCTTGATCTTTATTTCTTATGAAACTGTCATTTTATTATCAAAAACCTGCACGGCGAGCAATGTTGTCTTCTGACAAGTCATATATAATTTCGAGGAGAGATTAAATCATATGAAAACAGTTTCAATACAGGAGTGGGTGCCTGAATTATTTTGTAGATACCTCATGAAAAGTGCTGATTTACGAGTTTGTGAATTTTGGCTAAATTAGTTTTGTTCCTTACGCATCTCTTTTTGTGCTTGTCTGCTTTGTGTTTTTGCATTGGGTGTTTTAGGTTTTTGCTGTGGGTGCTACAACCTGGTGTAGTTGGAGATCCCCTCCTTTGTTTGAGAATTTAAATATTTGGAAATTTGTGTCTTTAATTTTTTCTTCTTCATAATTAAGTTTCTGGATTATTCTGACACAAGTTTGCATTTAATTGAATGTTTATAAGTTAACTTAAAACAGACCTAACTCATTTTATCTCATTTTTAAACCATCGGAAATTGGGCCAACCAATTCATTGCGTTACCATGGCAACCGTTACATGTATAAGATAGGTATGAAATTGATCTCAATTTTGAATATACGTCTTATGTTGACTAAAATTTGTCAAAATTTCTAAAATCTGAGGTGATTATCTTAACATTTCTATAAAATAATTTGGTTTTTACAGACAGTGGCTCCAAAAAAAACAATATAACATTACCCCCCCCCCCCCCAACACACACACACCCACCCTCACACCCTCACACACACAGAGAAAAACTTCAAATACTCTGTCGCGGTTAAACGTTTTAACAGCTACTTAGAGCTATAGAGAATTTGTGTAGGTAATTAAGAAAAAAGAAAAGTCTTTCAACATCAACTATCTTTAATACATGTTTAACATTTGCAGACGAATTGGTGACGTTATAAATATTAATATGTTAGAACTTCGTGCAAATTTATTTCATCTATAACCATGCTTTAATATTTTATTTATTACTTTAAAACATCATATGAAAGAACACTCTTCCATAATTTCTGAGAAATGCATTTATCTTGTTGAAAGCACTTACTTGTACAGAACTTTTGTAAAAAGCACTAACATCCATTAGTGATAAAGGATTATATTTTATTAACTTTGAAACTTACTTGATTGTTTTCATTACTTCTAGTGCACGTCTTTGAGACAAATCCAGTAATAACCTAGCTAGAGTACTTCAATAAAATAAGGACCTCTATTTTTCATTTCATCAGTATCTGAAAAAAGTTTCACAGAAATCCAATGTTGATTCAAATAGTAATTATTGCTTTAATGGAAAGAAGATCCTGTGATATATTTGCTACGGTGTGCAGAAGCTGTCATGAACATCTGTATTTTGAAAGATTCTTCGCAGAAAGTATATCCAACTGTACTATGAAATGCACACAGCGTCATCAGTGCCTATCAGTGTCTTTCGATAGAGAATCATTTAATTGTAGACTATATGACATACCAGCAACAAGTTGTGAGAATCCTGAACAAACGAATCTCACAACTATGCAAAGGAAAGAAAATAGTAAGTTGTAGTTTCAATGTATTAATGAAATATCTTTTGGTTATCATGGTTAAATTTCATTTTTCTTTATACATGAATAAAAACCCTACAAACTTGATTTCATGAAATTTGTTTAAAGTAGTAGATACAGGACAACCAGATTTAAATTCGATATAATTATCATTTAAGTTTCTTTTAATCTAGTAGTGTCGGCCATTAAAATGCTTGTTCTTTATCAATATGCCATGTTTCATAAAATTTTAAGTCACTTTTGAAGCTAAAAATGCATATACCCACTTGAAGCCTGGAATCAGTCAATAAATTTGACGATAAAGTCCAACATTTATTTTACATTCCTACTGTGTTTCCCTTATCTGAAAGTACAAAACGAGCTGCACTGCAAACTTCGATAGATGCAAGAGACTATCACCTGACTTAGAACATACGGGGATTAATCTCTAATAAAATGCTTATTCTATTCATTGCTTCTACACAGATTTAAAATTCCATTATCAATCGACGCCGTCTACCCCCGGTGATTAAATGTGTCAAAATCTAGGTCACCCACATCTACACTTCCAAGAGTTGCGATAAAATAAGTCGATCAGGCGCCAAACCAGACGAAGTTCAATGACGATCTGCACTGTCGTCTTTAGAAATGAGTGTATCAAATATTCAATGTTAAGGATGATTATTTGATCCACTTGCGTCATTTATGAACACTGAAGTGACGTTCTCCCTCTGCGTTGGTATTTAAAATATAAAGAAACGGAATAAAAAAAAAAAAACACCATTTTTATTAACACGTAAAATGTAAATATAAAGTATGTTTTTTTCGGCAGTCGGGAATGTAAAACATGTTCATGAAAATCACTTATACAGATAAAGCACAAAATGTTAGACGTCTTCAATAGAATAGCATCATTCTTAGAACTGATAAAAGCTGAAACACATCCTAATTAAAGGGAAAATGTACTGTAGAGAAAACTATCATGTTATGTATGTATTTATCATTAATTTTTCATATGTATTAATGTTAAACGTCTTCAAATTCAATTTAAAGTACAGATAAATTTGCAGCATGGACCAGACATGCATGTTAAGTAGTTGAATAAGGATGAAATTAATAATGATTATGAAATCGTTCAAAGGTAATTGTTGTGAGTTGATAGGCTGATATTTATATTTCGCGAATGGTGTAGTAATTCGTAAAAGAGGCGAATAACCCTATCAGTTCTCACTATACATCTTCTATCAGGAAATGGGATTAATATTCGATAATTCAAAATAATATTATTTTGTAATTTTTAACATTTGATTTATTAGAAATCCCTCCTTTACCGAACAAGTTGAAGATATGTGCGTGTGTTATGTGCAGGGATATGGTCATTGTCCATATTTGTCATTCAAACAACCACATCATTCGTTATCAATGCAGCAATTTATCATTTTCAGATTGAAATATTCTTGCACTCATATATTCTTAAATGATGCTATTCAATTTGAAGACGTTTACATTTATACCACTTGGTGAGTGTCACTGCTGGTGGACCAGGAGTCCCCGAGGACACATGTAGCCAAGTTCGATCAATTTCGGTTGATCGTTTCTTCAACGCATTCTAAATTTCTGTTATCAAAATTTCTTGAAATTTCTAAAAAGTGGGTCCTGTAGCATCATATCCCACCCATCCTGCTACGTCTTCCGGTACACTTTTTCGACATAGTAACTTTCATACGTTTTTGGCATATTACATTGTTTAGGTATAGGATCACTGATGAGGGTTAAGTACCCGAAACGTGCATGTCTGGTCCACGTTGCCAATTTATCTGTTCTTAAATGATGCTATTCAATTTGAAGACGTTTACATTTATACCACTTGGTGAGTGTCACTGCTGGTGGACCAGGAGTCCCCGAGGACACATGTAGCCAAGTTCGATCAATTTCGGTTGATCGTTTCTTCAACGCATTCTAAATTTCTGTTATCAAAATTTCTTGAAATTTCTAAAAAGTGGGTCCTGTAGCATCATATCCCACCCATCCTGCTACGTCTTCCGGTACACTTTTTCGACATAGTAACTTTCATACGTTTTTGGCATATTACATTGTTTAGGTATAGGATCACTGATGAGGGTTAAGTACCCGAAACGTGCATGTCTGGTCCACGTTGCCAATTTATCTGTTCTTAAATGATGCTATTCAATTTGAAGACGTTTACATTTATACCACTTGGTGAGTGTCACTGCTGGTGGACCAGGAGTCCCCGAGGACACATGTAGCCAAGTTCGATCAATTTCGGTTGATCGTTTCTTCAACGCATTCTAAATTTCTGTTATCAAAATTTCTTGAAATTTCTAAAAAGTGGGTCCTGTAGCATCATATCCCACCCATCCTGCTACGTCTTCCGGTACACTTTTTCGACATAGTAACTTTCATACGTTTTTGGCATATTACATTGTTTAGGTATAGGATCACTGATGAGGGTTAAGTACCCGAAACGTGCATGTCTGGTCCACGTTGCCAATTTATCTGTTCTTAAATGATGCTATTCAATTTGAAGACGTTTACATTTATACCACTTGGTGAGTGTCACTGCTGGTGGACCAGGAGTCCCCGAGGACACATGTAGCCAAGTTCGATCAATTTCGGTTGATCGTTTCTTCAACGCATTCTAAATTTCTGTTATCAAAATTTCTTGAAATTTCTAAAAAGTGGGTCCTGTAGCATCATATCCCACCCATCCTGCTACGTCTTCCGGTACACTTTTTCGACATAGTAACTTTCATACGTTTTTGGCATATTACATTGTTTAGGTATAGGATCACTGATGAGGGTTAAGTACCCGAAACGTGCATGTCTGGTCCACGTTGCCAATTTATCTGTTCTTAAATGATGCTATTCAATTTGAAGACGTTTACATTTATACCACTTGGTGAGTGTCACTGCTGGTGGACCAGGAGTCCCCGAGGACACATGTAGCCAAGTTCGATCAATTTCGGTTGATCGTTTCTTCAACGCATTCTAAATTTCTGTTATCAAAATTTCTTGAAATTTCTAAAAAGTGGGTCCTGTAGCATCATATCCCACCCATCCTGCTACGTCTTCCGGTACACTTTTTCGACATAGTAACTTTCATACGTTTTTGGCATATTACATTGTTTAGGTATAGGATCACTGATGAGGGTTAAGTACCCGAAACGTGCATGTCTGGTCCACGTTGCCAATTTATCTGTTCTTAAATGATGCTATTCAATTTGAAGACGTTTACATTTATACCACTTGGTGAGTGTCACTGCTGGTGGACCAGGAGTCCCCGAGGACACACGTAGCCAAGTTCGATCAATTTCAGTTGATCGTTTCTTCAACGCATTCTAAATTTCTGTTATCAAAATTTCTTGAAATTTCTAAAAAGTGGGTCCTGTAGCATCATATCCCACCCATCCTGCTACGTCTTCCGGTACACTTTTTCGACATAGTAACTTTCATACGTTTTTGGCATATTACATTGTTTAGGTATAGGATCACTGATGAGGGTTAAGTACCCGAAACGTGCATGTCTGGTCCACGTTGCCAATTTATCTGTTCTTAAATGATGCTATTCAATTTGAAGACGTTTACATTTATACCACTTGGTGAGTGTCACTGCTGGTGGACCAGGAGTCCCCGAGGACACATGTAGCCAAGTTCGATCAATTTCGGTTGATCGTTTCTTCAACGCATTCTAAATTTCTGTTATCAAAATTTCTTGAAATTTCTAAAAAGTGGGTCCTGTAGCATCATATCCCACCCATCCTGCTACGTCTTCCGGTACACTTTTTCGACATAGTAACTTTCATACGTTTTTGGCATATTACATTGTTTAGGTATAGGATCACTGATGAGGGTTAAGTACCCGAAACGTGCATGTCTGGTCCACGTTGCCAATTTATCTGTTCTTAAATGATGCTATTCAATTTGAAGACGTTTACATTTATACCACTTGGTGAGTGTCACTGCTGGTGGACCAGGAGTCCCCGAGGACACATGTAGCCAAGTTCGATCAATTTCGGTTGATCGTTTCTTCAACGCATTCTAAATTTCTGTTATCAAAATTTCTTGAAATTTCTAAAAAGTGGGTCCTGTAGCATCATATCCCACCCATCCTGCTACGTCTTCCGGTACACTTTTTCGACATAGTAACTTTCATACGTTTTTGGCATATTACATTGTTTAGGTATAGGATCACTGATGAGGGTTAAGTACCCGAAACGTGCATGTCTGGTCCACGTTGCCAATTTATCTGTTCTTAAATGATGCTATTCAATTTGAAGACGTTTACATTTATACCACTTGGTGAGTGTCACTGCTGGTGGACCAGGAGTCCCCGAGGACACATGTAGCCAAGTTCGATCAATTTCGGTTGATCGTTTCTTCAACGCATTCTAAATTTCTGTTATCAAAATTTCTTGAAATTTCTAAAAAGTGGGTCCTGTAGCATCATATCCCACCCATCCTGCTACGTCTTCCGGTACACTTTTTCGACATAGTAACTTTCATACGTTTTTGGCATATTACATTGTTTAGGTATAGGATCACTGATGAGGGTTAAGTACCCGAAACGTGCATGTCTGGTCCACGTTGCCAATTTATCTGTTCTTAAATGATGCTATTCAATTTGAAGACGTTTACATTTATACCACTTGGTGAGTGTCACTGCTGGTGGACCAGGAGTCCCCGAGGACACATGTAGCCAAGTTCGATCAATTTCGGTTGATCGTTTCTTCAACGCATTCTAAATTTCTGTTATCAAAATTTCTTGAAATTTCTAAAAAGTGGGTCCTGTAGCATCATATCCCACCCATCCTGCTACGTCTTCCGGTACACTTTTTCGACATAGTAACTTTCATACGTTTTTGGCATATTACATTGTTTAGGTATAGGATCACTGATGAGGGTTAAGTACCCGAAACGTGCATGTCTGGTCCACGTTGCCAATTTATCTGTTCTTAAATGATGCTATTCAATTTGAAGACGTTTACATTTATACCACTTGGTGAGTGTCACTGCTGGTGGACCAGGAGTCCCCGAGGACACATGTAGCCAAGTTCGATCAATTTCGGTTGATCGTTTCTTCAACGCATTCTAAATTTCTGTTATCAAAATTTCTTGAAATTTCTAAAAAGTGGGTCCTGTAGCATCATATCCCACCCATCCTGCTACGTCTTCCGGTACACTTTTTCGACATAGTAACTTTCATACGTTTTTGGCATATTACATTGTTTAGGTATAGGATCACTGATGAGGGTTAAGTACCCGAAACGTGCATGTCTGGTCCACGTTGCCAATTTATCTGTTCTTAAATGATGCTATTCAATTTGAAGACGTTTACATTTATACCACTTGGTGAGTGTCACTGCTGGTGGACCAGGAGTCCCCGAGGACACATGTAGCCAAGTTCGATCAATTTCGGTTGATCGTTTCTTCAACGCATTCTAAATTTCTGTTATCAAAATTTCTTGAAATTTCTAAAAAGTGGGTCCTGTAGCATCATATCCCACCCATCCTGCTACGTCTTCCGGTACACTTTTTCGACATAGTAACTTTCATACGTTTTTGGCATATTACATTGTTTAGGTATAGGATCACTGATGAGGGTTAAGTACCCGAAACGTGCATGTCTGGTCCACGTTGCCAATTTATCTGTTCTTAAATGATGCTATTCAATTTGAAGACGTTTACATTTATACCACTTAGTGAGTGTCACTGCTGGTGGACCAGGAGTCCCCGAGGACACATGTAGCCAAGTTCGATCAATTTCGGTTGATCGTTTCTTCAACGCATTCTAAATTTCTGTTATCAAAATTTCTTGAAATTTCTAAAAAGTGGGTCCTGTAGCATCATATCCCACCCATTCTGCTACGTCTTCCGGTACACTTTTTCGACATAGTAACTTTCATACGTTTTTGGCATATTACATTGTTTAGGTATAGGATCACTGATGAGGGTTAAGTACCCGAAACGTGCATGTCTGGTCCACGTTGCCAATTTATCTGTTCTTAAATGATGCTATTCAATTTGAAGACGTTTACATTTATACCACTTGGTGAGTGTCACTGCTGGTGGACCAGGAGTCCCCGAGGACACATGTAGCCAAGTTCGATCAATTTCGGTTGATCGTTTCTTCAACGCATTCTAAATTTCTGTTATCAAAATTTCTTGAAATTTCTAAAAAGTGGGTCCTGTAGCATCATATCCCACCCATCCTGCTACGTCTTCCGGTACACTTTTTCGACATAGTAACTTTCATACGTTTTTGGCATATTACATTGTTTAGGTATAGGATCACTGATGAGGGTTAAGTACCCGAAACGTGCATGTCTGGTCCACGTTGCCAATTTATCTGTTCTTAAATGATGCTATTCAATTTGAAGACGTTTACATTTATACCACTTGGTGAGTGTCACTGCTGGTGGACCAGGAGTCCCCGAGGACACATGTAGCCAAGTTCGATCAATTTCGGTTGATCGTTTCTTCAACGCATTCTAAATTTCTGTTATCAAAATTTCTTGAAATTTCTAAAAAGTGGGTCCTGTAGCATCATATCCCACCCATCCTGCTACGTCTTCCGGTACACTTTTTCGACATAGTAACTTTCATACGTTTTTGGCATATTACATTGTTTAGGTATAGGATCACTGATGAGGGTTAAGTACCCGAAACGTGCATGTCTGGTCCACGTTGCCAATTTATCTGTTCTTAAATGATGCTATTCAATTTGAAGACGTTTACATTTATACCACTTGGTGAGTGTCACTGCTGGTGGACCAGGAGTCCCCGAGGACACATGTAGCCAAGTTCGATCAATTTCGGTTGATCGTTTCTTCAACGCATTCTAAATTTCTGTTATCAAAATTTCTTGAAATTTCTAAAAAGTGGGTCCTGTAGCATCATATCCCACCCATCCTGCTACGTCTTCCGGTACACTTTTTCGACATAGTAACTTTCATACGTTTTTGGCATATTACATTGTTTAGGTATAGGATCACTGATGAGGGTTAAGTACCCGAAACGTGCATGTCTGGTCCACGTTGCCAATTTATCTGTTCTTAAATGATGCTATTCAATTTGAAGACGTTTACATTTATACCACTTGGTGAGTGTCACTGCTGGTGGACCAGGAGTCCCCGAGGACACATGTAGCCAAGTTCGATCAATTTCGGTTGATCGTTTCTTCAACGCATTCTAAATTTCTGTTATCAAAATTTCTTGAAATTTCTAAAAAGTGGGTCCTGTAGCATCATATCCCACCCATCCTGCTACGTCTTCCGGTACACTTTTTCGACATAGTAACTTTCATACGTTTTTGGCATATTACATTGTTTAGGTATAGGATCACTGATGAGGGTTAAGTACCCGAAACGTGCATGTCTGGTCCACGTTGCCAATTTATCTGTTCTTAAATGATGCTATTCAATTTGAAGACGTTTACATTTATACCACTTGGTGAGTGTCACTGCTGGTGGACCAGGAGTCCCCGAGGACACATGTAGCCAAGTTCGATCAATTTCGGTTGATCGTTTCTTCAACGCATTCTAAATTTCTGTTATCAAAATTTCTTGAAATTTCTAAAAAGTGGGTCCTGTAGCATCATATCCCACCCATCCTGCTACGTCTTCCGGTACACTTTTTCGACATAGTAACTTTCATACGTTTTTGGCATATTACATTGTTTAGGTATAGGATCACTGATGAGGGTTAAGTACCCGAAACGTGCATGTCTGGTCCACGTTGCCAATTTATCTGTTCTTAAATGATGCTATTCAATTTGAAGACGTTTACATTTATACCACTTGGTGAGTGTCACTGCTGGTGGACCAGGAGTCCCCGAGGACACATGTAGCCAAGTTCGATCAATTTCGGTTGATCGTTTCTTCAACGCATTCTAAATTTCTGTTATCAAAATTTCTTGAAATTTCTAAAAAGTGGGTCCTGTAGCATCATATCCCACCCATCCTGCTACGTCTTCCGGTACACTTTTTCGACATAGTAACTTTCATACGTTTTTGGCATATTACATTGTTTAGGTATAGGATCACTGATGAGGGTTAAGTACCCGAAACGTGCATGTCTGGTCCACGTTGCCAATTTATCTGTTCTTAAATGATGCTATTCAATTTGAAGACGTTTACACTCAGCCTTTTCTGCTGTCATGTATCCATCAAATAACTGTTTGAGTCTCAGACTTTTCTGTTGTCATATATCCATGCTATTACTGTTTGTGTTTCAGCCTTTTCTGCTGTTATATATCCATACTATTAATGTTTGTGTCCCAGTCTTTACTGATGTCATATATCCATGCTATAATTGTTTGTGTCTCCGACTTCTCTGTAGTCATATATCCATGCTATGAAAAATATGGATAATGACCATATCCCCGTATACAGCACAGAATCGATAATTCAGAAAATCAGAAACCGAAGGCATACAAAATTATGATAAAACAGAAACCAGAGCAAAAAAAAAAAAAAAAAAAAAAAAAAAAAAAATTTCCAAGCGAACTCCCGATATGGGAGTGAGACCAGGTGCCCAGGAAGAGTATGCATCTCCTGCTTGCATGCAACACCCGCCGCTTCAATTCGGAAGACAAAGAGTACAATCTTTGGTTGGATGGTTCAAATGGTCTATGACAGAATATCATCCACCATTCTGGAGAGTGGGGAATCATAGTGTATGACAAGTTCCCCGTAGTGAGCGTAGAACTTCCTCAGTGACGACGTTAGTTAGTCACAAGCGAGCGCGCTACCACTGCGCTTACCCGTCTTTAATGTCCAAATAACTCGGCCTTATGTCCAAATAGGATGCTGAATTATTTGTCTCTGTGGTTTCTTTGACTTCAAGCTCCGAAGTATAGATACTGCTCAGGTAATCCGCGAATTTTGGATTATTGATGAACAAGAAATCGTCTATATATCTGTAAGTGAAGTTGAAGTCAGGAGCTAAGTATTTTTTCCCTTCAGAGACCAAAGATTGAATAAATTCAGCTTCGTACGAGTAAAGGAAAATGTCGGCAAGGAGTGGGGCACAATTGGTCCCGATTAGAATTCCGACAATTTACTGGAAGACCTTTCCCTTAAACACCACAAAAATGTTCTCTATCAGAAAGATTAACATCTGAATAACATCTGTGTCAGTGTACTTATTTTCAGAATCGGACTTTTCTTTTACAAAGTAGGTTTTGTCATAGTTAACAACAATAAATTTGTATTTGCGATTACCGTTCTTACTTGTAAATGCATTACTTATAATCTATGCGAGTCTTTCTATCAATTTAGAATGTGGAATTGTAGTGTAAAGTGTCGAAAAATCAAAGGCTTTGATCGAATGGACTCTACTAAAATGAGTGAATTTCAGATGTTCAAAAAGTTCCGTCGAAGTCTTTAAAATCCACATCTGGTTGATATCACTGCGAGAATATACTGTCGAACAATGTTTTTGAAGACCAGATTTGATTTCAGATAAAACTTTGGTGAATTAGATCGATATAGATTTGGTAGTCTAAGAACATTTTAGGAACCAGCGATGAAGCGTTGCTTGTACGGATTCTTATGCATATTAGGTATGCAGTATAAGTATGGTCAATATAAATCTAAATTGTTAGTGTCAAAGCCAAAGGAAGCAAGAACTTGTTTGTGGTTATCTATTATTTCAGAGGTAGAAAGGTTTGTTGAGGTGTAAATGGGATTTCCAGGTGTCGAATTTAAACCCAACTCTTTAACTAGACTGTCGAAATAGTACTTTTTGCAAGTAAATGTGTAATTATTTGAGGCTTTGTCCGCTGGTGTGATGACATAATGTTCTTGGAGGTAGGTAAGCTCTGTGATAACATCAGGGTCTTTAAATATAGACTCGAATCTGGTGTTCACAGTTGATTTTAATCGGTTAATTCTAGCTGAACGTAACCCTCTGATGGATTTTATTCATTCGGAAAGGATGTCTAGCTGTAAATCCTCTTTCTTTGCAGTTATATATTACTGTATTACTAATGTAGTTCTCCATCGTTCTCCATTAAGGGCCACAGAGCTTGTTTAACCTAATTGTTTAACCTAGTGCGAATATGCTGCTTATGCAGCCCAGCACTTCATGGACGAAGAAGAAGAAAAATAATTTGCGATAACTTTTTCGAAAGGTTTTCTGTAAGTAAAACAAAGAAAACCCCCAAAAGGACCTGTAACGTTAAGAGCCGTAATCTGCCCAATTTTTACTTCCGATACCAGCTCAACCAGAACTATTTAAAATGTGTCCTGTATGTGAAATTATTTCATTTCAAGTATCTTTAATCAAATATAGTAGTTTTACTGACATAATTATGAGAAATAAACTGTATTTTTACGTAGAAGAGAGGGTGGGGGTCTTTTTTATGATATACATAATGCGAGTGAAATGTCGAAAATTTTCTCATAATCGGTCGCTTTTGTTGATCAAAATGTCAAAATGAACTACAATAAGAAGATTCAATAAGAAATATCGTCAAAATGTCAAAATGAACTACAATAAGAAGATTCAATAAGAAATATCGTGCTAAAACATGATTTTCTCAAAATATTATATTCCGGATTTATCAGACCGTAAACACGTGGCCAGAGATATATAATCGAACACTCACTCTCACTTATATTGTACAATTAACAATGCCGCCGTTATGAAAAATAATTTGAATAAGCTTTTTTTCAGTATATAAAATCATTTTTCTTTTACATTTACCATAATTATATTTCTAAATACTTTTTGAATGTTACCGAGGAAGTTTTGTGCATTATTCCAAGATAAACTGGTACTTCAGTCGTCAACGCTAAATGTTAACTTTTATTGCGAGGGGTTGTTGAATTATCAATGCCCAAAATTAAAATAAAGGAGTTTGTTACTTAAAAAGTAAACAGCAACGAATATTTTGTTGAAAATTGATTAATTCGAAACTATTAATAAAGAAGTTATGTAATTATTTGTCGAAAGCGAATCAAATGCCAATTACTAATTCTCTGTTAATTTCACATCTTTCCTTCACCCCTACCCGCCCATTCGCAATTTTATTAATTGACTATTGTTCCCCCCATTGGAACACAACTCCACTTTTACAGAAAATTTGTACTATGAAAATACATCTTAGGTAGAAGTGGTGTTGTGTTCCAAGGGGGGGACGATATTTTATGAAAACTTATCCGATTTTCATTAATTTCTATACAAAGTTAGCACATTTATACTCAAATATCTCCCTATTAGAGCAATTTTATGAAAAAAAATTCTTCAGATTTTTAAGGAGTTTTATATTTTAAAGTATTCTACCAACTTGATTAAAGAAATTAAGTACTTAAAAATTTCGTTATTTTTGGGCAGATTTTACGCCTTATCGTTACAGGTCCTTATATCGTTTGTCTCTTTTGTTTTGTTTCTTGTCTCCCTAATCTCTGCAATTTCTAAGTTTAGGTAATATTATTTTTATTTTTGATTGAAGAAGTACATGTATTAACGTAAATGGAGAGAAAATATGATTTTTTTTCGTGTTGAAAGGGTCCCATTGTTCTTTCACAACAATAAACGGAGGAAGCGTAGCAATACAGGATTACTGTGGACAACGCTTTGTCGATTCACCCTTGGTATTCAAAATCAAAGGAATAGATTTGGACCCGACAGAGACAGGAGAAGACACAGTGGGGATATTTCTGCATAACAACAGTCTCGGATTGAAATTCTTTAAAGTGGAATTTACACATTCGTCCTTTAGATATGCAAGCCTGGTTGGTACGTATGTTATCAGAAACAAACTACCAAAAGCACCTTCACATTCTGTAGCTTTACAGCTTTGTAGTTACAGTAACAAATGGTATTATCAACTAAGCCAATTTCAATGAATGATACAAATTGGAAAATAATGTACAAGTATATATAAATGCACACTATGATAAAGCGCGCGGTATATATCTATGGGTTCCCTGCTGCGTTATCAGTCTTTTGCCAACTATTTTCTTGGTACTTGGACTGAAATTACGTTTCATCTCACATTAAATGAAAACTACTCGAACTTTCTTCAACTCAAATGTGTTTTGTCCGTACACTCAGTTAATACACCATTTTTAAATGGCATCTGGTTCATTTCCTGGGTTATTCTTTTCTATCTATCGAAAAATTCATGAGTCCTAATTTCATTTTTTTTTACAAATTTCGGAACAGAGCTTAAATGTATCAATGTAGCAACATAACAATTTGAAAATTTATATTATTAATTAAGATAGTTTTATGTTTATAACCCTACTTGTAAATTGTAAATTTCTAAATAAGAATACAATGACAAATATGGATAATGACCATATCCCTGTATACAGCACAAAATCGATAACTCAGAAAATCAGAAACCGAAAGCATACAAAATCAGGATAAAACAGGAACCAAAGCAAACAAACAAAAACCTCCACCATATGAAAAGAAGCGAACTCCCGATATGGGAGTGAGACCAGGTGCCCAGGAAGAGTAAGCATCCCCTGCTTGCATGCAACACCCGTCGCTTCAATTGGTAGAACTGTCACATCCGGTTACTTCCATTTCGGAAGACATAGAGTACAATCTTTGGTTGGATTGTTCAAATGGTCTATGACAGAATATCATCCACCATTCTGGAGAGTGGGACATCATAGTGTATGACGAGTTCCCCATATCGACCGTAGAACTTCCTCAATGACGATGTTAGTCGGTCACAAACATATCCTTGACTGAGAAGCTTATCTGAAAGACGCCTAGCTCTCAGAACAAAATCCGTATATTTGGTACTTGCTCTGGCATAGCGTATCAACTGAGATATGAACACGCCATAAGCTGGCGATGAAGGGATGTTGCTACGCAGAAAAGGAAAGTTTGTAATGCTGAAATTGAAGTCGTCACGTTTATTATTGATTAGCCATGGATGAAGAAGAATTCGTTCATAACCAGTATAAGATCCAGACAAAAAATGATCTCCAACAAGACTCGATAACAGCACTAACAGCATAAAGAGAAATACATAAATGCTAAAACAGAGGATGGTAAAGCACAGCAAGATACACGAAAGGGGCCAAAGAAATACCAATCACTCAAATTGACATCTAACCACAAATCATACAATACTGTTACTACTGTAAACCAATGAGACAACCGGGCAATCCAGTGTCGACAAGCATGGGGCGGTCATCTGCCTCATTAGTAGAAAATACTGCAGTTATCGTGGATTGCATGCGTACAGTCCTCCTCTCATTACATGTCGAGTAGCCAAGCGGTCTCGATAAGCAAAATTGCTGTGAAATAGAATACAAGAAAGGAGGGGATCTCCAACAACACTCCGTTGCAGCACCCACAGAAAAACTCCATGACACCCAATCAATGCAAAAACACGGAGCAGACACTCACAAAAAGAGGAATAAGGAACATAACTCACGCTTTAGAAACATGGATAAAAAAGATCACAAATAAAACAACGATACCAACTAACACCATAGAAACATGAAATACTTCATTTTAGGATATTACAACACAAACAAGATAGGGAATTGCAGAGGCCCAGGTATCACACTGATGAATATCTTAATGAAAGTTTTGTGTGTTCGTTATCCAAAACAACATCACTAATGATTGATGTTAAAGTAGTTTCGTTGATTATTAACACTTATAGTTTCAGATTTTGTCGACAATAAATACTGGATGGGAGATGTCTTCAGTGTTGAGTCATGGTACGAATATTGGATAACACATTCAAGACAAGAAGATGGAAACACTACAGTCAGTTTCGGGAAGGGTCAAACCGTCGGATGCAACACAATGTTAGAAAGATCAGACGTGGTCGACTTTGAAATTGTTGATGCTAGTGCTTATAAGTTTCACTTTGGACGCATGAATATGTCTTGGGTCTTCTACGATTATTATTAAAAAAAGATAGCTAAAACATATCATACTGTATGGATGAAAGTTTTCTCAACAAAATAGCAATATATACAGAAGCACTACATTGTATGCCTTCATTTTTGCTAAATCGCTTGATTAATTATTTTGACAATTAATACGTAGTACTATAAGAGTTTCCTCTTTATTTTTATAAGCAGAAAATTAAATATTTAACCGATTTCTGTTAATCCATGAACATGGTGGAAATTATTGCTCGTCATTCATTCTTTTGTTTTTCCCCAGAATGCTTATCGTACTGATAGTATTTGTACAACAAATAACTGTCATTAAAGATGATTATATCTTTAAAAAGTTTTTTTCAAAGTCAGCGAAAATTTGGTAAAACAAAGTCTACTTTCAATTGAAAACAAATAAAAACTGAAAAAAAGTATTATAATACAAATATCAAACCCAAAAATTGCATTCAAAGCCTTGAAAGAAATATAACAGAGAATTCTCAAAAGAATAGCAAGTTCGGACAAAAAGACGGTTACAATAACACAGTGCCATAGAATGAATAGAAAAGAATGGCAATACCATAGAATGAATAAAATAAAATGACAATACCATAGAATGAATAGAATGGCAACACCAAAGAATGAATAGAATAGAAAGACAATGCCATAGAATCAATAAAATAGAATTGAAACACCACAGAATAAATAGAATAGAATGAAAACACCATACAATAAATAGAATATAATGGTAATACCATAGAATGAATAGAATAGAATGGCAACAGTTTCTAATTCAGAATCTACAGAGTCTAGAGAAAGAATACGTTGGAGTTCTATCGTTTTCCTTTCAAAAGAAAGGAGGGGAGCTTCTAAAACAAGGAATGCAGATATGAAGTATGAAAAGCTTATGATTAATTTTCATTATAGAGAAAAGCGAAAAGACCCCAAGAAGGAAATAACGAACACACGTACAGAAGAAAACAATCCTACTGCATCAAAGGGTTTAAACAACAAAAAATACAATAATACAATACAATTTGATGTACAGATCAGGTAAGTATATCTTGTTTGGTGATGACGACAGCCATTCAATGACAATGTAAAATCTCACTGATCAGTCTAGAAAGGGGGATCTGATATGCTTTTGTAATATCCCCGTAGCGTCCAAAGGACTTCCGCAATGATGATTTCAGCCGTTTGGTGATATAACCCTGAACAAGTAGCTTACTTGCAAGCCGTCTTGCTCTAATGATGAAATCGTCATATTTGGAATACGCCCTGGCTTACCGTATCAGCTGAGAAACAAAAACGCCATAAGCAGGAGGAGACAGAATGTTACTACAGTAACTCATGAAAGGGAAGTTAGTTATGTGGAAGCTGATATCGTCACGCTCGTCATACAGGGAGGTGTTCAAGTGGCCGTTTGCGTCGAAAGATAAAGATATATCTAAGTACGAAGCGGATCTGTCGCTCTCTGTTGTTTCCTTGATCTCTAGTTTATGAGAATAGATTTCATGTAGATGGTCCTTTAATTTCGGATTATTGATGGACAACACGTCATCTATGTATCTGAAGGTAAAATTTAACTGAGATGCGAGGTGCTTTCGCCCATTCGAGAGCAAGGTCTGGATGAAGTCATGGATAAAAATAAGTCTGCAAGCAGTGAGGCGCAATTGGTACCCATGGGGATTCCGTCTATCTGCTGGAATACAAACATGTTGTCATTCAGAAACTCAAGCATCCGGATGATATCGTCGCCGGTATACTTTTTCTTTGAATCAGAGTGTTCCTTCAGGAAATAAGTATCCTCCCGCCTTATGACGAGGTATTTGTATCTCCTATTACCATTTCTTTTATAGAAAGGTTTTGCGAATAACATTGGCATGTCTGTTTTTGAGTTTTCGGTGTGGGATGGTAGTGTATAGTGTGGAAAAGTCGAAACCCTTTATGCTGGTTATATGTTAAATGTCTTTTAATTCAATAGCATCATTTAAATCCTGATAAATTTACAGCATGGACCAGACATGCACGTTTCGGGTACTAAACCCTCGTCAGTGATCCTCAGTCTATACAATGTAATATGGCCAAAAGTATGAAAATTATTATGTCCAAAAATGTACCAAAAGACCTAGCAGAATGGGTGGGATATGATGTAACAGGACCCAAGTTTTAGAAATGTCAAGGAATTTGGTAACAGAAAAGTTCAAATGCGTTGAAGAGACAGGCGATCAACCAAAGTGTATCGAACTTAGCTACCTGTGCCCTCGGGGACTCTTGGTCCACCAGCAGTAACACTCACCAAGTAGTTCAAATGTTAAATGTCTTTTACTTCAATAGCATCATTTAAAACCTGATAAATTTACAGCATGGACCAGACATGCACGTTTCAGGTACTAAACCCTCGTCAGTGATCCTCAGTCTAAACAATGTAATATGGCCAAAAGGTATGAAAATTATTATGTCCAAAAATGTACCAAAACGACCTAGCAGAATGGGTGGGATATGATGCTACAGGACCCATATGATTGAAATTGGTGGCTTTTAAGTTTTCCAAATGTTACTTAGAATCTTTTAGGATCCGCATATGATTGATTCCATTTCTGGAATAATGGTCTCGCAGTATGTTTGAAGACCTTGTTTGATGCAAGTTAATATTTTCGTAAGCAAAATGGAAAGATGTTTTGTGGAGCACCAGGACGAACCGGCGATGAATCGTTGGTTGTGAGGATTTTTTATGCATTTTTGGGATCCAGTAGATATAAGGTAGTTCAAGATCAGAGACATCGGTGAGAATACCGATAGACTGACGAACAGATTTGTGATTGTCAAGTATTTCAGATACAGATAAATTCTTCAGTGTTTATGTTGAATTTCCAGGTAAGTTCCTCTCTCATGCATTTGAAATAGTACGCCTTACAAACGAAAGTAAAATTGTTTGCATTTTTGTCAGCAGGAACAATGATATATTTTACATGGAGGAGTCAGAAAGTTCTTTGGCAACAAAAGGATCATGAAAAATTGACTTTGTCTGTTACATATATAAGCACTAAACAGATATGAAAATGCATAATATGCAGAGGAAAACCAATGTGAAACTGAACCAATATAGGGCCATACTGTGCATATTGGGTTGTAATATAACAGCGCATAAAATTCAACACAGCAAACCGGGAACACTTCGACCATTCGTGACAAGATTTCAAGAAAATTTTCAAAGAAGAACAAAGAGTCCAAAACTGCTTTCAAAGAACAGCCTCCGTGACAGAAGTTTAAACGCGATGCACAAGCTATGCATGTCTAATTTCGGACAATAAATTCTTAGCAGTGGTTCTCTAAGACAAAGTAAATAAAAGATGCGTTTTAGTCTAACGCCTTCATATTGTATCTCTAGCATTCTGGTATTTATTTTGGAATGTGAGCGCCTCCAAAGCTTGTGTAGGATATATTCAGAAGCATTTGTATAAGAACAATGTTTTCAAAAGCATTAGAGAGTTTGTGTTTTGAGCATTTTTGTTATGATTTAAAATAGAATTTAATATTACACTTATATTTTAAATAACTTAAATGTTCTAACACTGTACTGAATAGCTGATATCCGTCCTAAGTAGGTACCGGTTACCCATTGGCCTCGTTGGTATATATGTTGTCTTTTGTGTACCATATTTTTTATGGTGTGAGTTGGTGTTCCTTTCCCTTTTGCGTCTCTTTCTGTGGGTGTTCTGAGTTAAAGAAGATCCTGTCTCAATCTCAACAGCACCCACAATAGAGCAGAAAATTAAACATCGACGGACCCCTAGCAAGCTAGAGGTGGGATCAGGTGCCAGGGAGGAGAAAGCATCCCCTCTTGGCCAGCCGCACCCGCCGTCGATGTTAATGAAGCATGGAAATGAAAATATATGAAATTCATGCACTGTCTGACGTTATGTCTATATAGAAAGTGCAATGGCGACAATGTCATGGAAGTATATTCAAAACACTTACCGTCAAACCCCTCGCGGGGTACTTTTTTACGAGCTCCACACGGCAAAGGGCATGAGTGTGACACAAATGAGTTAAAGAAAATCCTGACAACAATCTCAACAGCACTCACAATAGAGCAGAAAATTGTATTTATTTGGAAGTATTGATGTAGGTGCTGCAATTCCTGAAGTATTGACGTGGGTGCTGCAACCGAATATTGTTGGAGATCCCCTCCTTTCTTAGGAAACACTTCAAACACTTGATCGCGGGGAACCAAAAATCATTATTACATTAAAGAAGATATTCATAGGAACGCTTTGTGGAAAAAGACTATTTCGCTTAAGCTGAATCACATATGTGATGCAAAGCCCTACCCATTAACGGGACGGATGGAATATCCAACAATCTCGGTTGTAGTACCCGAAACATAACTCATACACCCTCAACAAGACGGCATAGAAATCAAAACACAAAAGACTACGGATAAACCAATAGATTAGTGTCTTGTTAAGATAAAAATCCCTAACATAAGCCCGTTATCCTGATAATATGCGCACATTCCTCCAGATAACAGGTTTATCCAGTCTTATAATGAAGACACCATTCTTGAATAGCCTTCTTATTGTACGATGATGGCCGAGACAAGATAGCAAATGCAAGAATGCTTATTAAAACAGATAAGTATTTAAATTGATGCAAGTAAAGTAAATGTCTTATTTCGGAACTAGACAATAATGGATGATAGATTTGTACATCTACTTTACAGAGAGTGCGCGGCTCCAAATGTCCTGTAGGGTATATTCAGTAGCATATCCAAATAAAATATGCGTTCAAAATAGCATTGGGGGGATGGTGCTAAGATGTTAACCTCCTTTAATTTCGATGATAGTTTTGAATGGAATATAAGGTTTTTGAAATAGCAAAATAATATTATGATGTCAAATCGATGAAGGGCCAAAACAAAGCTTCTTTCAGGCAACAATAAAAAAGTGTTTATAATAATGATACGGAAGTGTTCCAACTCAAGTCATACTATTCCGAATGCCTCAGAGATGAACTGATTTACATTCAGCACCTGGAAATTTACAAACACACTGATAAATTTACCTGTATCCGAAATAATCGACAGCCACACATCTGTTCATGAGTCCTTCGGTATCCATACTGATTACTCTAATCTTGAACTACCTTATATCTACTGGATTCCAACAATGCGCAAAAATCCTTACAAAAACTCGTTCATTGCCGGTTCGTCCTGTTGCTCTAAAAACCTCTATCCATTTTGCTCACGAGAATATTAACTCGCAACAAGCAAGGTCTTTAAACATACTGCGAGAAAACATATTCAAGAAATGTAATCAATCAGATGTAGATCCTAATAAATTCTACGGAATGTTTGGAAAATTTGAAAGCCATCAGTTTCAATCATATTACCAACATAAAGAGAACCAGGATTGAAACGACCTAGCTGCGCTTCACATCGAATTCTTTGATTTCAAAGATAACTTAAAGCTATCGATAATTCACTTTTGACATTTAGCTAGTAATAATGTCGAAGGGTTCCAACTCTATACTTTCTTGAAGAAAATTCCAAGCCAATTTCCATGCAACAGACACGTATTGCGAATATTCAATTCTCATCAAAGATGCTTCCAGCGGAGCCACCAAAAATAATTTTAGCAGCGCCCTCTTTAATTTCTTGAAGTTAGATTTGTACATTTACATTACAGAGAGTGCGCGGCTCCAATTTCATGTAGGGTCAATTCAGTAGCATATCCAAATTAAATCTATGTTCAAAATAGCATTGGAGGGATGGTGCTAAGATGTTGAACTTGTTTAATTTCGATGATATTTATCAGTGAAATGTCTAGTATCCGAAATAGCAAAAAGAAATATATATGATGTCACAGTAATTCATGCCTTTCTTCCTACATAATTATATCCTAATCACTTATATCAACAATGCATTTTTCCGAATCGGACATCTCTGCTTGTATATTTCAACATTGTCTGACGTCATCATTTGTGAACATAAACATATCTTTGGATATGCCGGATCCGGATTCCGATTTTTTTCGCGTGTTGTTGTGTATCTAATGATGAATATGAATAATGACCATATCCCTATATACAACAAAATCGATAATTCAGATAGTCATAAACCGAAGGCATACAAAATCAGGATAAAATAGGAACCAAAGCAAACAAACAAAAACATGAAAAGAAGCGAACTCCCGAAATTGGAGTGAGACCAGGTGCCCAGAAAGAGCCGGCATTTTAAAACTTTTGATTACATTTTCTTCTTCTTTGACAATTAAAAGCCTATTACATATTATGATTTTTTCACACGAATCTTAATCTCATTGTAATATATTATTACTAATTAAGAGATTCGGGAATCCGGTTTATCCATAATTATTTGTCATTTTATCACATAGTGTAGAATAAGGGAATGGAACTCAAATACGAAACCCGAAAACAGATTCCGAATATTATCATTAAAATGCTTACAAATGAAAAAAAAAAAAGTTTAAAGAGAACTTTCTCACGGGAAAATAGATCCCTTTGTTTATTCAAAAATCAAAACAAGAGGGCGCTACAAAAATGCCTTTGGTTGTGTCAAAACACTCACTTCGACATTTAATTAAGTACCATTGATAAGGATTTGCTGTCCAAACAATGTGTCTATTGCATTAAAATTGGTTTGAATTTTTTGTCAGAATGGTTAAAAGCTGAAACACTTCCATCTATTATTATAAATACTTAATATTTTCTTTTGCAGTGTGTAATGATTAAACTCGTTCCCCGTGATTGAATGTTAGATGTGCAATAATAAATTCTTTCCAAGCTCTGTCGCATGAAAAAAAACCTTTGTTTTGGCCTTTTATCAAGAGGGGGCTACTGAAATACATCTGGTAGTGTATGAAAATGACTTCGGAATTTGATAAGTACCACTGGTACATGTAGGTGTTAACTATGCGAAACACGAGTCTGGAGCATTCAAATTTGTTTGAAATTTTCTTCAAGAATGTTAAGAGTTGGAACACTTTTTTTATACACTAAGTCCAGTATATGATGAAAAATTACCTGTTCTTAAATGACAAATATGGATAATGATCATATCCCTGTATACAGCACAAAATCGATAATTCAAAAATCAGAAACCGAAGGCATACAAAATCAGGACAAAACAGGAACCAAAGCAAACAAACAAAAACATCCACCATATGAAAAGAAGCGAACTCCCGATATGGGAGTGAGACCAGGTGCCCAGGAAGAGTAAGCATCTCCTGCTTGCATGCAACACCCGTCGCTTCAATTCGGTAGAACTGTCACATCCGGTTACTTCCATTTTGGAAGATATAGAGTACAATCTTTGGTTGGATGGTTCAAATGGTCTATGAGAGAATATCATCCACCATTCTTGAGAGTGGAACATCATAGTGTATGACGAGTTCCCCATATCGACCGTAGAACTTCCTCAGTGACGATGTTAGTCGGTCACAAACATATCCCTGACTGAGAAGCTTATCTGAAAGACGCCTAGCTCTCAGAACAAAATCCGTATATTTGGTACTTGCTCTGGCATAGCGTATCAACTGAGATATGAACACGCCATAAGCAGGCGATGAAGGGATGTTGCTACTCAGAAAAGGAAAGTTTGTAATGCTGAAATTGAAGTCGTCACGTTTGTCATAGAGTGAGGTGTTCATATGACCATCAGTGTCGTAGGACAACATTATGTCCAAATAGGATGCTGAATTATTTGTCTCTGTGGTTTCTTTGACTTCAAGCTCCGAAGGATAGATACTGCTCAGGTAATCCGCGAATTTTGGATTATTGATGGACAACACATCGTCTATGTATCTGTAAGTGAAGTTAAAGTTGTAATTGAATTTGAAGACGTTTTTCTTAAAAGTAACTTCACTTGAAGAAAATTATACCTCAGTTCAAATGCAAAACGTTCGTGCAAATGCAATACGATGCCCCTTTTACTAATTGGACTCGAGGGGGGGGGGTTGGATATGTCTCATTCGGTGACAAAAAAAAAAAAACACTTGAGCTGAAAAAGGAGCAATTCAAACTGTACAAAACCAAAAGGGATAACACGTATGTTCATGTATATATATATATATGCGTATAACAAAACATAATTAAAAATGAACATATGAAATACAGGTACGCTGATGAGATCACCGAATATAGGCAGGAACAATAATGCATTAGACAAAGTTGGTCTTTGTTTGCAATGAGGAAGTTAACTTTAGGTACTCTGATTCGGCTGTCATTACTTAAATCATCTGCGATCCGCATATACTTTTCTGATTCTTCACATTTCAAAGGTTTAGCGTGCGATACGAACGCTTCCGAGTTGGAAAACATATTGTTATCATTTCATTTGGAAAGGAAAATGAGATAGGATACGTTCTTTACTCTACGGTGAGTTTTTCTGTGATGATCGATTAAAATTGCAAAAATCTTGTTATAAATACAGCAAATTAATGGAATATAGTATGCCATAACTTCATTTTTTAGTCGTGATGGATTCGTAAAAATTAGAATCACAAAAATAAATCTATACTATTAGGCTTTTTACTCAAAGAAAAGGGAAAGATCTCCAGCATGACCACCCTGCACACACCCAGTGAAACAAACCCACAAGAAAGTGACACATAAAATGAATGACATCAGACAAAACTACAAACCGGAAAAGAAGCAATATTTAGTACATGTAGAACATCACACAAAGCAATCGAAACAGACGTACAGAAACACAAAACATTAATGACAACACATGAAATAAACATTACAGAAGAAATTCGGTGACTGTCAAGATGTACATTTTGATGTACATATCAGGTATGTATGTCTTGTTTGTACCACTTGAAAGGAAGGAGACCAATGACAAATATGGATAATGACCATATCCCTGTTTACAAACCTTCAAATGTGATTCTTTTGTTATTCATCGGTCATTTCATTTCATAAAGACCGCGGACGATTCTAAATATACGAGGTTTTATGAACGTTCAGTGAAGTGTGGAGGTCAATAAAAAACAATGAGGGGCGGAGAAAAGAAAATTATTTCAGTCGCGGGTGTGAATTGTTTTGATTATAATGAGTATTCGGCCATAGTAAAGAAAATATTGTGTTTCAAGTCCGCTAAAGACATCCTTTTATAAGATATGTTTACAGAAGAAGAATAGATCATTTTATCCTCAAAACCCCAAAATGCAATTTCAAATCAATGTAGATTCCTATAACGATTCTTGAAGACTAATTATTCTAAATGCTTTTCAAATACATGTACATTGGGGAACTTGATGAAGAAAATAAAGAAATATTATCTCTGCTTGATTAGTAAATCTTTTATCTCTATTTGCAAAAATGTAATCACATATCTAAAAACTTTAATGGACATAGAACTCATTGTTACACTATTATTTTCTTCTTTGACCGAATACATGGTACCTTTCAGAAAATTATCGGGATGTATAACAAATTATTTTACTTCTATGTCCTGATAATCGTTACCGTTGCATATTTCCACCCGATAATTTGCATGGTCGATTTCATTTTGAAAAACAGGGGCGTACTAAATATTAAGATTTTTATTTTTCGGAAAATTGAAGAAAATCTGCGGTTTGTAAGTCGGATAAAGACCTCGTTGAGGTCTGTATGAAGGTTAGATGCCCTCGGAGAGAACAGAGTGGTGTTTAAAGACCTCGGCCTTCGGCCTCGGTCTTTAAACGCCACCCTGTTCTCTCCTCGGGCATCTAACCTTCATACAGACCTCAACTCGGTCTTTATCCTATACATTCAGCACAAAATCGATAATTCAGAAAATCAGAAACCGAAGGCATACAAAATCAGGATAAAACAGGAACCAAAACAACCAAACAAAAAACTCCAACATATGAAAAGAAGCGAACTCCCGATATGGGAGTGAGAATGCGTGGAAATGTTACCCCACGCAGACTTTGGACGGTCATCTGATAAAAGCACATGGTTTGCGTGCGCACAGCCCTCCCACTTATCAAGATACACGGAGGTATCCATAGACGCACAACTATTTTTTAAGCATAAATCTTTAAGACGTTTAACATTTTCACTGTAAGGTGACATCACAAACAAGATGGTTAAACGCAGCAGCCTCTTGTAAAAACAACAAAAAATAAATGGACGAAAAAAATTCCAGATTTACGGTTATTTGTTTTCTCTAACAAGACGTACTAATTCCGTTATGAAATATTTATGCGCAAATACGGTCCATTAAGAATCAAACAACAGTTTGACATTATTTTGATATTGTGAATGCTCTTCCATATTCTTTAAGATATTGCTACTTTCAGTGGAATAATTTTTATCAGAAGCACTTACTTTCTATTAGAGATAAAGAATTACATTCTTTCATCTCTGAAAATAAAAGTGACCGTTTTTACAAATTTTCAGTGCAATTTTTTTTAGCCAAGTCAAATGATCAACTACAGCATATAAATATCTCTTCTGCCATATTCTAGAAGGAATTTTCCATCAGCATGTTCGTACAACATGTAACAGTAGTGTTTGCTCTGATGGAAAACAGCTCTTGTAATTTGTTTCCTACGGTTTGCAGAAGCTGCCAAAGCAATCTCCATCTTGAGAGCTTCTTTGCAGAAAGTTTATCCCATTGTACATGTACTATGAAATGCTCACAGCGTCATCAATGTCTATCTGTGTCATTCAACAAGGAAACATTTCATTGTAGATTGTTTGACATACCAGCAACAAGTTGTGTATTTCCAGGACAATGTAATCTCATTACTATGCAAAAGGAAAAGAATAGTAAGTCTTATTTTTCTCTATAACACATGATATGTTAACGAAGGAGTTATCCTAAAACAAATTAGTTTTATCTTCAAAACTTTCGGAAGGGAGCAATATGCGCACAATGTTTCTTTTACCTTTTTTCAGGAAAAACATAATTTAAAAACAAAATTGTATAGTTTTTTTTTTTCTTAATACATTTCAGAAATCGTCCCTTTCTGAAAAAAAAAGAATACAAAATAGCGGAAATTGTCAGTAATTAAGTTTCATTATATATTTTAATATGATTGTCATATTCTTCATATTCTTCCGAAACATAACATAAATTGTTCTTCTGTTTTATTTGAATTTGGAATAAGAAATTCTTAACTTCTGAAATTCACGTTCAAATGAACGAACATTACTAGCTCTTGCATATTTATCGCGACCATATCCAAGTTGCTATTGACGGTAACTTTACCTTGACGCTTCGCCTCATAGAGTTCCTTTGACGGTTACTTTATCGTGACGCTTCTCGTCATAGAGTTCTTTAATAGTAGGTCATTCGCCCTTTCCTTCATTCACCATGGAAATGCAAATCTACTAACAGGTTGGAAATGTAGCAGAAACAAACATTTTGTTAACATTGCTTAATTGATTTTGCGTCTGTTGTGTCTGTATTCACTCAAGTTCAGACTTCTCAAAAAAGGGGGATTTAGCTAAACTATCTAATTATTTCAATCAACAGTTTGTAGGGCTATGTATTTCTACTCGTTTTAGCTCTACCAGGGGCGAAATTGTATACGGCGGCATGTAACAGAACAGTGGCCAACGCTGAATCAATATTCGTCTTCCGTTATTGAAGTTGATGGCAATATCATAAAAGAAGTTTAACATTGGCAGTTTTTAGATTCTTAGAATGAACCGTTTCACTGGTTCACAGAACGACACGTTACGATGACACTTTCTACCGACGATTCGAATTACAAATGCGGTGCGGTTTTACATGTTGGTAAAGAAAATGTAACATTTTCTTACTTCTGGTCTCCCGCAGAGTATGGGGACAATATCATGATTAAGGAAGCTAAAGCCCTTCTGAATGCCTCTAGAATACTGCCATAAAATGACTGTAAGAACACAAGGCGTGTTTGGTATTTTATTGAAACACATTGTCGGCCTGATAATGCAGATATGTTTTCATTAGATAGTAATGCGATGATTTCTATGGATGGTCATACTTTGAAACATTTTACGTTGTCCCCTACACCAAATTCCTTTGGTGTAGATGCTTTTGCACTGTTCTATAGTACGGACGATAAATGTTATGCTTTTCCACCTTTTTGTCTTATACATGCAGTAGTAAAATTTATTGTTGAAGAAGAAAGACACTGCTCTATTATTTTACGAAATTTCACACTCGACCCACATGGTTTCCAATAATCTTAGAACTCGCATAAAAGATAATTGTTATCGGATATCAAGGGGATAAAGGGGTGCTTCTTTATCCTTCGAAAAAGGAATAAAGACCCGATTAAGTCGTCCTTGAAAATATTCAAGTATCCTACGTTTTCGTTTTGATCGTGTGTCAAACAAGTACAATTTTGCAAATTTTATTCTCTAAAGTCACCAGCACTTCATTCATGTGTTAATTATAGATGATTTCACGGTACGATTTCTTGTAAATCAATATGAGGATATGTTTGTTATATCAGAGGGAGGTGCGAAGCTTTTAGATTTCATTGAACACTTAGAAATTATTTGTAAGGCAAAAGTCAACATTCTTGGTGGTTATGTACTGTGATACAAATAACATTAATATACCACACTTGACTTTACAGGATGCTATTATTAGCTTAAGATTTGTTATGGACAAGATACAAAATCTACAGATCATGTATAAATTCGCTGTCATAATGTCATCATGTATTAGAGTGCGAAAGTCAAACATGAACGTTAAAGTGGGTGAATTCAAAAGCAATTTAAAGAGCATTTGTGAAGAAAACTGTTTCTATTATATATTATTATATTTTCATTATCAGTCCATACGTGTGAAATTATGTGTGTCCATCAAGAGAAACCCATTAAATAAAAAATCTCTTTCTTTCTATAGGATCCCAATGTTCATTCACCACAATGAACGGAGAGCGTGTAGCAATCCGCGATTACTGTGGTCAAGGTTTTGTCAAATCACCCTTGGTTTTCCAAATCAAAAGACGTGATTTAGATCCGTCAAAGACAGGAGCCGACTATGTGGTAATATTTTTCTGCATAACAAAAGCATCAGCGAAAAACGGTTCAATGTGAAATTAACCAATTCGACCCATAGCTACTCTATGATCAATCGTAAGTATGAGAGAATCGTAAATGATATCAAATACTTCATTACCAAAATGCATTTACTTGTACACAATTTTATTCATTATTCCTGTGTTGAAACGCCATGTGTTATCAAGAAGTTGGAATATTTTGACCATCACAAAATGAATAATGGCCATGTATTTCATTCAGAAAATAAACTTTAATATCCTGTTATTAGAATCACCTCCCTTAAGAGACGATTCATAAAATTTCCATTTATTAACAAAGGTTTCCATCTTCTAAACATCTCTAATATTTCTCGGGATCATCGCGTGCAAAGTACCATTCCTCAATGTTTTGAAAATTTAAAACCTCCTCTAATTTGTTACAAATGAGTTAAAGAACATCTAAACGATTTTATTTAGTATCCTTACATATTAGGCAACAGATACATAGGAATTCCACAAAGAAAGATAATTTTCATCAATGGAAACATAAAGGTACATAAAAAAAACCAAGGTAAAATAAACAGCAAAGAAGTACCTATCATTTATTCAGTTTCAAAGTCAATGCAAAATCATCAAAATTTCAATTGGCCTGGTTGCAAACCTCTGAATGAATAACATTACGAAGTGACACCAGTCAAGTGACAGTACAACAGTCAAATTAAAATAAAGATATGAAAATCACCGAAGCACTTACATTCCTCACTAAATAACTTGACAAACAATAAAACTATTCTACCATAATGATTAATAGAGCGTATTGTGAAGGAGCAAAGGTGAATTACTACTAAGATGAAATAAAGTGCCCAGGAAACATCACGTGATAACCAGTAATAACCATCACTTCAGCATAAATTCATATTTCATGCGGGTGTTGCATGCAGCCATTCATCCTGGGCACCTGGTCCCACCTCTAGCTTGCTGGGGGTCCGTCGATGTTTGATTTTGTACTCTATTGTGAGTGCTGTTGAGATTATTGTCAGGATCTTCTTTAACTCACTGCTCCCGGAAACCTGGTACTGTCTCCATTCGGGGGTTCTTTGTCTTGTTAGTAGAGATTTACATATCCAATATATGCAATGTTCCCTTTGACTCATGGACTACCGTTGATACTTCTCTACATTTTACATTCAAAGTTTTGGGCAGTGCCGATTACGTATGGAGGCTTAGGGATGTGTTCAGTCTGGATTCATGGTTCAGCTACTGGAAAACGTATTCAAGACAAGAGGATGAGAACACCACAGGAAAAGGACAGATAGTGGGTTGTAATACAATTTTGGAAGAATCAGCCATGGTTGATTTTCAAGTTGTTGACGTCGATGCTTTTAAGTACAAATTTGGAACTATAAAAATGTCTTGGATGTTCTATGATTATTATAAAATCACCCATCTAAATCAAATCTTGTGAAATAAAAACTGCCTTTTGAAAAGCAATATTTATTAGTTAAAGAAGATCCTGACGATAATCTCAACAGCACTCACAATAGAGCACCAATTTGAACATCGACGGACCCCTTGCAAGCTAGAGGTTGGACCAGGTGCCCGGGAGGAGTACATTATACTTAAATCTTAATCTGTCCACTTTTTAAATTCCTTTTGTATAATACTTGCTTTAGTTTCCTGGATTTGATTGTCAGCTGAATATGACTTTATGATAAACTGCAGATACGATTATATTATGTCTTTAGATTTACATGGTTTCTTCCAAATACTTTGAATTCTTCAAGGACTTTTATCGGCCTAAAAGTTGGGGTTAATTCCTTCAAGCTGATATATGGTAGGAAATACCATCTCTGCCGGGACTATTCCTTCGAAATATCAATACTTTTTTTCGTCAACTAGATTAGAAGGAATGTTTTAAAATAACTTGAAGGTTGCAGAAAATATCCTCAAAACTCGTTTCATAAATGTTTCGATATCTGAGACAATTTGCACAAACATCCATATGTGTCTGACGAGAAGCTAAGTGAGGAAAGACATCATTTTACATGATTTTTATACGTCCGTTATTTGGTGATGTCCGTCCGTCCGTCTGTCTGCCCGTCAGCTTGTGGAATTCAATAACTCTAATGTGCTTCAACTGATTTTCATGATATCTATACATTGTGGTCAGACTATCTTTCGATTCTCACGTTCATCTGATTTGTTGTAAGAGGTTGTAAATATTAAAATATATGTTCTATAGTACAAATTATATTGTACTAGACACGTGTTTCGGAAATTGAATCCTCGTCAGTATTACCTTTATGTCAAACAGGTTGATTAACGCCAAAGCGAATTTTTCTGACGCCATCTACAATATATACTTTTAATTTCCTTTCGCCAAATATGAGCGGCTGCTTCAAATTTTGTGTAGGTTGTATTCAGAAGCGTATTTAAGTGAGAAATATGGCCAAACAATAGATGGAGGCTAGGCGCAAGGAAATTAATTCTTAACATACCGACAAAACATGCCGAAACCCAGCTTAGGACAGAGCTATGCAATGAGAGAAATACCCCTCAGCTTTTAGAAACTAAGGTCTAATTTTGTTATTGGACTATCGATTTGAAGACTGAAAATATACAAAAATAGTTTAAAATTCCATAGGATGTTTGCAGCATGGACCAGACATGCACCTCTCGAGTACTAAACCCTCGTCGGTGATCCTCAATCTAAACAATGAGATATGGCCAAAAAGTGTGAAAGATATTATGTCCAGAATGTACTAAAAGGCGTAGCGGGATGGATGGGATATGATGCTACAGGACTCACGTTTTAGAAATTTCAAGAAATTTTGATTACAGAAAAAATCGAAGTTGATCGCACTTGGCTACATTCAAGAAATTTTGATAACAGAGATTTCGAATGCGTTGAAGAAATCTGTATTTGGCTGAAGTGTTTTGAAAATGTGTATACTTCAAGAAAAAGATGTCTTTTTACATATATAACGGGTTTTTATTTTTATTTTATTATTATTTCTTTTTTGGACGCAGTATTAAGAAATTAAGACAACTTTTTTTGTCGAGGACCAAATTCTCCGCTGTCGTATTCGAAAACTGCTCGGTACTTTTCAAAAAAGGTGCTGCTGTGATTTTCTCTCACTGTCAAAGTCCGTACCTCAAATATTTTATTTTTGAAGATTTATTTTAGCAAGAAATAATATTAATCGCTAAAAAATACATTCAAGCAACATTGAATAGTTATGCCCCTTCAGACTCAGTAAACATTTAATATTTTTGTGGTTTCTGGGCATTTGAACGAAAACCGTTTCAGGGATTCAATTAATTTGGCACCAAGAAATGAAGATCTAGTCCGAATCTAGATAACGTGTCCTTACTTATTCCATATCTACGCTAAAATTTATAAAGACATCTTTCAATAGCTGTATTACACGGGCAGGAACACGTTACGTCGCCTTACAGTACCGTTGTCAGAAGTATTTAAAGTTCTGCACTTTAATCCGTCCGTTGACATTATGCAACAGGTGAGGATATGTTGGAAACCATCCGTTGTCATGAAAATTAACGACAAAATTTCAGTAAAATCACAAATAAATCATAAGGTAACCGGTGATTTCTTTTAAAAAGCCAACGGGGGGTAGCCACACGCTTCAGTTATACATTATTACCATGAAATGAATAAAACTCCTTTTATGTTATGAGGAGATCTAATTGGCGATGACCTACTGTCAGCAAATAAAACGGAAATTTGAACAGGAAAACTATCCTGTCTCTGAATTATTTGATGTTATATACCAATTTTATGGAGAAAATTATCGACAACATTATACAAACAATATTTGTGAATGACCGTCTTTTACATTGTATATTTATTGTATACTTTGATTATTTGATAAAGAATGTCCGTTGTCATGACAAGACAAGAAGATATAGTCCGTTGTCATGACTCTTAACGGTATTTGGGCATAAATTGGAAATTGAATCTTTATTTCGAATCTAAGGATGAGCAATTAAATGAGCTTAGATAATTCTTAAAGTATTTAGCTCTTTTTTTTGTAAAGCAGGATATCATATAATTTTCAGGCTACGTGAACATAGAACGTATAGAATAAATTCAAAATTGAAAATATGATTCATAAATTTGAAGAGGTGTAGGCCTAGATGAGTTCATGAATTTATACATTGATCAATTAAACAATAATCGTTTAATGGATTTTGAAGTCATATATAGCGTTAAACAAAGACATCAATTTTCGGTCATTGAGGACATTTTGATAGCCTCAGCCTTAATCACGTAACTGTTCCGAACGTTCTTTATAATCGCTCTTTGATCTAGAATTTTCGCATGCTTTTTTTTTGCAGAAACAATAAGATTCTTACCTACAGATGGGTTATTAGGCACCGTTTTATCGAAGGGACAAAATGGATATCGAATGTATAAAAATGAATATAAACGTACAAAGTAATAAAAGACTTGTAATAAATAGCCATTATAATCTTGCCCATAGTAGCTCGCTATTACTGCTATACACTTACTGGAGACCCCCCCCCCCGGCGAAAAAAAACTTTATTGTAGTCTTTGGAGTCCCCTAAAGCAGATTTCCCTCGCCTACCATTAATGGTTTGGATTTTCTCTTTGAATCATTAGATTTATAATTTTGCATTCAATAGAGATCTTCGATTGGGGTATGATATAGACCTTACATGTATATCTCAGGTGATGATGAAAATTGTAGTTGATATGTTATTTACACTTGTGTTTGTCTGTATGTAATTTCGTGTGTCTTTTTTATGTCAGCGTTGATATCGGTGTCTCCGTCTGCCTGCGAGTGAATTATTTTGTCCGCGTTTGTTAGCATGTATGTCTGTCTGTGAGTGAGTGCATCTGTCTGTGTCTTTAGTGTGTGTCTGCCTATATAAATGGATGTCTGTCCGTTTGTTTTTGCGTATGTCTATGTATACCCTGTGTCTGTCAGTCTGTCATTTTGCGCATGTCTGTGTATGCCTTTCACGATGTTCCTTTCAGGACGTTCATGTCTGTATTTTGATCAGTGTTTGTCTTTTAGTTTGTCTGTGTGAATTTCTTTTTGTTTCTCCCTGTGTCTTTTTTCTGTGAGTGCTTGACTATGTGTGTCTATCTGCTTGACTTGATGAGAGGTTTTTGTCATGAAAGAGATATTGGCCTAGTCTGATTTTCCGTCTGTCTTGCATACTGTGATAAACTGTGGATTTACTGAAATCAAAGTCAATACATGTTTTTGATTGTGTGAGAGTCAGAGTACATCTGTGTATGTCTGTCTAACTTTCAACCCATAGCCCAGAAGACGAATTTAAGACGGGACGAATAAAATTTAACGTTATGGATATCTTAACAAAACGGATGATTCGGCGAATTTAATCCTGGACAAATCAGTCTCCATTCAAATTGGTTGAAAATTTAATTGTGCGTATTGATTGATGAATTTTATTGATAAGTACCGGTACCATAGTATCATTCCATCCATTAAAATATCAAAGTAGACAACGGAATCTGACAACGGACAGAACTTTCGCAACATGGATTGACAACGGACTAATTTTAGAAAAGTCAAAAAAAAGTTGTCCAAAATTGAATTCGTCATCATGACACTAACAGGGGAGCATTATATAGACTTGATATTTATAATTAGTATATTTCTGGAATAAGATAACCTGAATATTTAAAGATTTCAAGAAAAAGGAAGAATAACACATGTGCAGGACGTGGTGATCAAAGGACGCCAACACGATCTCCTCTTTTCAAACTGTATATCAGTACCAGAAAAGCATATAAACCAATAGCTTAGTGTTATGACTACCCCCATTGAATTTTCGAGTGTATTACTTTAAAATTTCAACGTTTATTAGAAAATTATACTTTCCACACATGCTCATTGTCACGACAACAGATGATTTCCTTCATATCCTCACCTGTGGCCTAATGTCAACGGACGGTTCTAAGTGCAGAAATTTAAATACCTCTGACAACGGTACTGTAAGGCGACGTAACGTGTTCCTGCCCGTGTATTACTTGTATGTTAAATACCAGTAAACCACGCGGGATTTTTTTTTCATTTTATTCAATTTTGTTGTTTTGGGTTTCATTTTTTTTCTCAATGAGCACGTCTTTCGGTATATTCAGGACATAATTTTCACAGATTTTTGTCATTTTACATTGTTTAGATTGAGGATCACTGATGAGGGCTAAATACCTGAAACGTGCATGTCTGGTCCACCCTGTAAATTTATCTGCTCTAAAATGATGCTAATGAATTTGAAGACGTTAAAGAAGTCCTCTACTCGTGGGTATTTTCACTTACATATACTCGGACAAACTCAAATTACAAAGTATTGGTAGTTCCATAAAAATATATTGTCTCGTTTATCCATGAAACAGCGATTTATAGGCCCATATCAACAAGCTAGCGATTTAACACAGAACTAGTCTGCAACTTCCGCCGAAATTGAAAGTACAAATTCGTGACGTCAGATGTGTGTATACACTACACATTCACACGATGACGTAATGTGAAATATAGTACATGTGTCTCTTTGTTTATATGGTACATTTATAATTATTTTTCGGTTTACCATTTTCAAAGTAAATTAGACATCAGTGGTTTTTTTTAAAGACCTGTACAATTTCATTGTCGGATCCATCCAGGTTGGGGGGGGAGTTCTTCTGGTAAGACTTACATGAACACGGAAAATATTTTAAAAATAATGAAGGGAGGGTGAGAGATCGAAATTTTATAGGGGGGGGGGGGGTTGCGCAACTGTATTAGGAAGAGGGTGAAAAATGAATATTAATGTCATTAAATTGACGACACATTTTTTAGCCGTTTCAGATAATATGAAATTTATTTTCTGAAGTTATATAAAGTTGTGAAGGTAAAAAAATTTAAATGATTAGGGTCGACCAAAAAAAAAAATGATGTGGCCTGGAAAATTGTCTGTTAGCTACGTTCATGATTTCAGGAAAAAAATTAACTTTCTTGAAATTCAATACCGGTAGAAGTGATCATGTAATGTATATCGAATAAAATGATATTCTAATCGTTTCAGAATTAAACGGAAAGTAACGAGCGTTCTTCGTCAACATTAAGTGATCGAGTATCTCAGTACGAGAGAGAGAAAGATTTTCATTTCCGAGGTACATTACAAGAATTCAAGACGGACTTAATTTATTAATAATACTATCTTCGCTCCAACAGAATATGATCACTGTGTTGCCCAGAACAATAAGAAAATAGATATCCGGAATACATATATACAAGTATTTGATATGGTATCTTGTTTATGATCATCAATTATATGTTTTCCGAAATTCAGTCGCGACTCCTTCCGCAGTTAAAATTTACGTCCCCACCCAAATCTATCGAAAATTTTGTAAACATGTAACAGGTTATGCTCTGCATATTGAAAACTGAAGTTCTTGCGTATTTCGATGTTCCACACGGATCCGTTTCAAACCAGGTTTCATCATAAGCATGTCATAGACGGAGCGTAGTACTTAGGACACCGCTCATTAATAATTCTCGTAAAAGGGGAAAGAAGTCGAACTCATCAGCTGGACAAGGAGCTGATAAGATAAGGCGTAAAATCTGCCCTGAAAAAGTGGAATTTTCAAAATAGGAACTTCAAAAAAATTCTTTCACAAAATTGATGCCAGTTCTTGGTTTCATCATAATCAGCAGTTGCATAAGATTTATCATGCATAGTTTTCCTAAATTTTGGGGCAAAATATGTCTTTTTTCTATAGAAACCAATGGAAAATGGAAAATTTTTTTAAAAAACTGTTTCCCCCTCAGCTACAGAACGCCACTTTTACAGAGAATGTATATCACTAATACACATCTTTTGACAAAGTGGGGTTCTGTAGCTAAGGGGGGAACGATGCCCCAGAGACAAAAAACTGAAAAAGGGAGGGTGGGGGGCTTTTTACAAATCTGTTTTTAAGGCCATAATATAAGCAAAATTTGATTTTTTCCCTTTTAAAGTCATTCATTTATTTATTCTAAACATGTTCACATGAAATGCACAATATTTTGGAATGAAATAAACAGGAGTGTGCAGTTTATTTCTACACAATGTGTATTTCACGGTAAAATGCCTACATTGTAGTAAATGAATACGAAATACAACCATATTTCAGACTCAAGATTTTAAAATTTATGGCAAAAATTTATACCAGTCTTTTGAATTTAATTTCTAGTGTCTTGTTTAGACTATCACTATGTTTTAAAGTTTATAGATATCCATATTAGCCAGATTGTTCTTAATGTTCAACGTTTTTTGATCGATATTAGCTTCTTTTCAACATGGCTACCCCCTACTCTTTAGACTGTAATTTAAGTATCTAGAAATAAGCTTACCAAAATAAAAGTTGTATGAGGAATCTCCAAATACATTACATTTTAGTAATTATCAAATTTTTCTTGCATACAGATCATTATGTAGAAGAAATACTTGACGAGATTCAGGGCTAAATACAGCCCTCATCTTATCAGCTCCTTTCCAGGGCAGGGAAGGCCATGCGACATAGTCCCAAACCGATAAAAAATGGCACGTTCAATCGGCAACTCGCTGCGCCCTAGTGCACATTATTCTACGGTGACCGTGTCCATTTTCGGCTTTTAATTAATTAAATCAATCTCTCGTATTTACGTTGTTACGTAGGCATCTGCTCATCCGAGAGGTTCTTTTCTATTATGATACAATATTGATTTTTCTCCAACATGCTCTGCGCCTTTTTTTAAAAATCTCCAACGTCCACTTACGTATCTTAAATTTACGTACAGGTACTTGTGTATGCGTTCGTCCGTAAAATTTTCATGTCATTTTAACTTAAATGGTCAGTAAATTTGTTTTTGCAGACACGACACTGCCATTTTATTTTCGATCTGGCGGACATAAATTGCATAGAAAATCCTTGGGGAAAAAAAAAAGATTCGATGTTGATGTGTGCGAGAATTCTCGCATCCAAGTAAAATCAATGCGGTTTTTAAGAAAAAGATGCGAGAATCTCGCAAAATCGCGCCCCAAAATGATCCCTGCGGTTTGATGAAACATTTGATGGACATTTATTTGTTTACATTCAATAAAAAATTTTGTTTTACAAAACAACAATCGTCAAACATCGTATCGTTATTTAAAGGGGGGGGGGTTCTGGAGACGAGAGTTATTTCTGGAAATTCGGGCGAGAGGGGGGTTAATATTTGTCTTTAACAGTTGTTGCATACTGACTTTTTTCGGCACTTGAGGCCTGTATATATGTAAAAAAATCTAGCTTGTATCTTTCCTTCTTTCTTTCTTTTTTCCCCGCTCACAAAAATAAGTACATTGAACATGTCGATGACTTATATTTTTACATATAATTTCTCCCTCTTTTAACATGTACATGGCATGCTTTTTCCAATGTAAGGAAGGTAATATTTATTGAAGTACGTACGTGTCGACTGGAAGTGGGGAGGTACAAATGTTGGCAAAGGCGGGTGGTATCAATAGGCTGAACGGGAGGGAGTCAGATTACCGGGTAAATTATAGAATTTTGTAAATAGGATACCATCTACAAGCGTGATCTAGACGGTTAGGACGTCATGACCCCTTGGATTCGCCAAAAATACAGATTTTTTCTTTGTTTTACTAGTACATGTAGTATGTTTTTTTCCGAAATAGACGGCTTACCCCAACCCCCATTTTCTTTCCGGTGGAAAGGAAGGTTGATTCCCTTAAAATTTTTTTTATCTATATATGCCTTAGAATCCCTCTCTGAGATAAACTTTAGGATTCTGGAAGTCGTTTGAAATATATCAACACATGTACGTACGTATATAAATAAATTATGTACATTAGTAGTTTTAATGTAAATATTTAGGTTTCATTATTAAATACTCTTTTATCATATTTATCAATCATACACTCTTATTTGATATGTCCTTTATTTTGGCATTTATAAGAGTACATTAGTACATGTATCCACAACATGCATGTACATCTCTATATATAGCGTTATGAAACGTGGTTCCCTTTTACACACTTCTGACGTACTTCCGGTGTGTACAGCTATTTTGAGAAATTGGAAAAGGTGGTAAAATATAAATTGGTCTATATCAGCTCTGAAAGTGATTACATAATGGGGAAATTTCTTGTTTGAATTTAGTTTGATATGAACTGTAATATACACGAAAATCTCCACGACTAGAGAACTTCTTTAAACCTTTGAAACTTTAAAGAATACTATATTACGTAGAAAGAACATGTCCTATAGTAAGGTTAAGTATCAGAAAACTGAAGATGTGCATCTCTGCAACAAAGAACTATCAGAGGGAGCTAAAAAGGAAGGGCCATGAAACCCGATATTGGCCTTAATTTTAACATTTTACTTCTTGGAATATCTAACTTTGATTGGCACTTTGATATTTTCTCTCCTAAATAATGGATTTATTTTTGTAAACAATGCATTTATCAATAGCTTTTAGACCTCTGAAAACACCTAAAATCGGCAATATTCCTCGAAATTGCTGCAAAAACAACATATTTCTATTAGATTAGCAATGGCCTCATGCATCAATTAAGATGTAAAATATTATAATCGTTTTGCCATAAACATTTTTTTCTTAGTTAACTCATGTGGCCAAATCAAAATTTTCCGCAAAAGACTTTTCTAGCAATTTTTGCCATATTTTGTCAATGCCGTTTAATAATCCTTATAAAAGTACCGATCAGTTATCCAGTCTCAAAGTCGAAAAAGCAAAGCAAAATCATTAGATTTCAAATGACGTCAAATCAAGACGTCGTGGCAGTCAAAGGACATTTTGTTTGGTAAAATTTTTCTTTTCGTTAAAAGCTGTAAATATTCGTGCATTTTCATTAGAGATATCAAGTATTTCTTACGAAATTAAATAAAAGAGAAAAGTTGAGGGCCGATTTAGGGATTTCGTGGCCCTATCCCATTAGGAGAAGAAAATGTAGTGGGAAATAATGGATGCAATTGGTGAAGCGATGTACTCGAGTAAACATGTAGGTTCTTTGAAATTTATAAAAAAAAAACTAATGTCTTATTTGGTATTTGATCTAATCTTATCGCGGTTTTTTTTAATTTATAAATCTAACTCGGTTAAGTAAGATTGGGGTTAGGGTTTTTCAATTATTCTGTTTTGGCATCACAACTTGGAACAGTTTCGAGATGGTGATGTCTGAATTATTATATTCTGAAGGTTGCTGGAGGAAACCTTCAACAATAAAAAAAATTTTTTTTCGGTCCATCCGTTACCGCTATTCGCTATTTTGTTTTTGAATTTACAAACAAATCTGTCATTGTGATAATGTGCTTATAAATATGTCAAGATTAAGTAAGTGCATCAGACTTCAAATGTAGGACGGCATGTTTTGACAGCAATTAATATAAGCTTTGCTAAGTATGATGTAACAGAAACTCAAATTCAGATGTCTACTTTTTGCTTAGCATAAAACTTTATTTTTTAAAGTTTCATTTTGTACATACAGCACAGGTCAATTCTCTCCCATGTTTATAAGGAGGACATCTCAATGAATAGTTACAGTGGCCCTCCACAGGAGTGACCTTTTTTCCTCCCTTAGCATGTTTTCCTCCGTGTAGCTTGGTAGGATGACTGTCAACACATATATACTCCGACGCTGCAGCATCTGTGTACTTTCCAGACATTAGATACCCAGCATATTCCAAATGCCAACCGTTGTAACACTTATTTCTGCCGGGAATTCGTAGAAGGGAACTTCGCGCTGTACTTCTACAGACGACACAAGGTACATCATGTCCGTTTAGGGATTGGTCAAGTGCTGTGTCTTTAATGTTGACTGTCCTGATGCTGTACTCTGCCCCGTGCATATTCTGATTGTCATTGTTTATAATATCATCATATTTGTCATAGACGGGTTCTTCGGGCAGACATACATAATTTACCGAGCCTCCAGTATGAGTTGGCCAGCTTCCACTAGCAAATCCTAGAAAAAAAAAAGATGAACAACGAGAAGGTCGGAATGAAATGCCGATCCACTACAAATGAGATAAAACCAAAATCTGATCTGTTTGTCCACGTAGTAAGTACTATGTTTTAGAAGATAAACACTTGCCACGTCTTTTTGTCATATTGCTCCTTTCTCATGTGAAAATCTTGTTTCTGAATTACATTTTTCAAAACTTTTTAAGCCTTTTGATTGTGATTTTTTAATCTGATATGGGGTGCCGTGTTTTTTACTTTCCATCACTTGATCATTTATCAAACCTACCTTTGTAAACAGGCTCAGTTCCGTTTGCTGGGCAATCATGACGGCCCCATCGAACGTAAACCGCCCCATTGTTTGCGGCTCCTTCTGTAAAATTCCATAAGATATGTTTGTTATCCTCGATAAAATAATGTCTCCTCTGATTATCATGATAAAAAGAAGTGACTTGATTTATCTGACAAGTGCTTAATATCAATATTAGCATTATGTATAGTACAGTAGAGTATAGTTTATTAAAAAAAAAACAGTGTATATGCCTGAGAGATATATAAAAACAATAGAAACAATAATATAGTGTTCGATTATAGTAGGAAAGTCATGTAATATGTAGATGTTAAAACCTAAGAAATTACAACGAAAATGGATATGATTTAACAAAAGATGTGATCGCAGTATGTTTATCTATGTCACCTGATTATGCGGTTGTCTAAATTGATGCATATTATTTATTGTAATTGTACAATATTGGTGAATATTGGTGAACACATTGATCTAAGGATATGAAATATTATGATTTCCCAAGGAAGGTGCAGCGACGCGTAATCTATCGTAGCATATGTGGATTATTATCAGATCATAAAAGAACGAAATACAAAAAAAAGGAAATAAATAAATAAATAAAATAAACGGAAATCCATGTAAGGCAAAGTATACGGACGTCTTCCGTGAGCTTCGTGCTTTACTTAAGAAGAAGTGGACGAAGAAGGAAAAATGGGTGTGGCTGTGAATGAGCCATTTTTAAATTAATTATAAAACTGAATGTTAAAATGAAATTACATTTGAAAAAATAAAAATGACAGAAAGTTATACACAAGATTTAAAAGGAACCATTGAGACAAACTATTGTTCGAGTTATAAACTTATTTTCTCTTCAGATGAAATAAATTGCGGTGGTGCGATTGATCATCTAGCTATTTATCTATATCTTTAAATCGAATATGTGATGTTCAGTTGTACATGAGTTCTGCATAGCACATTTTAATATCCTTTTTTCATCTGAATTCATGGTGTCATTTCTACAGCAAGAATGAAAGTCGAATTAAAGTTGTTGTAATATCTGAGAAATCAGTCCCAGCAGAACGTTCAGTCAGGCTTAGATTAGATTTATTTAATTATCTTCTATTAATCATTAATTTTCAATAGACTATTCACCTGCAGCATAACTTCCGTATTATAATAATGATTTAATATTAACCATTTATTAATAGAACTATATTTAGATGCCTTGATTTTCATATAACATTACAGCTTCCGAAAGTCACTGCGTATCAAATTATATAAATATTTACTTACCACCTTTACTGATTATTTTCTTCAAATTATTTATTTCCTTCGTTTGTTCTTTGACTAATTTCACAACAGCTAAAATCGTTGAATGTGTTGGCTGCTGTCCAACAGACGGCCTAAATCCCAATAGACTGTAAGCAGCATCCATCAGCTTTTGATTAACCTCTTTCTTAAAATCCTCCAATTGTTCCGTCTTGACAGAGATATTGGTGTATGCGCTCAATGCATATACAACAATGACCACTTTAACAAGCGACATCTTTTAGCAATAAAATGAAATTTCTAAAATCATTAATGCTAATATATATCGTGGTCGAGGTAACAGTTGTTAGGTTTTCATCGATTTGAGGATATTTTGTTACGATTTCACGTATTATAAGAAGATACATTAAGGGTATTAAACAAAAATATTGATTTGAAATTTAGTATCCGATTTACAATTATTTGGTTCAAACTAGAAACATCTGCATACACACATATGCGAAAAATCATGTGGTAAAAATGATCGAAGCAGGAAATTTGATTTTACTATAAATATTAATTTTCTTTTTGCAGAGTTTTCTCTTTTTTATTACATTTTCTCTTTTATGAACCAAAAAAAAAAAAAAAAAAAAAAAAAAAAAAAAAAAAATTTGAAAAAAAAAATTAAGGGGTCGCAATTCTAATAATCAAGTTTAAAGTGCAATTCAACAGGAATCAATCAACAGTAGTGGTTTCAGGTTTTAATGATCAATGTGTTCTTATTGTTCCAGTTGTGACCTGTGTGTTACCTTTTTTTAGTCTCATGTGTGTGTAAGAGAGGGAGGGTGTGTGTGAGGGAGGGTGTGTGTGTTTGTGTACACTTTGCCTGGTCTCATGTGTGTGCGAGGGTGGGTGTGTATGTCTTCCCTTTTCCTGGTCTCATTTGGAAGGGTGGGTGTGTGTGTGTTAGGGTATGTGGGTATGTGTTCTCTTTTCCTGTTTGTATTCTTAATTTGGAGTAGCTTGAAATAGCCTGAAATTGTTCTGCAGAGGCGCTTGTAAATGCAATGTGAGACAAAAACGCATTTGGGAATCTCTCAGGATTGCAGATAACAAACAAAGGAAGATTTACATAATAAAATCAAAATACCGAATCAAGCTTTGAAGTGTACTGAAAGGAAATAAACATATCACCTGATCTCACTTCGGAATTTCATTCAATCAGAGGTTCCTAGAAAAAATATCTAATGATTTTGCCTTGTCTTCTCGAATTTTGGACGACTGAATAACTGATCGGTACTTCTTTAATGTTTACTCGACAATGACAAATATGGACAATGACCATATCCCTGTATACAGCATTTTGATATATACTATAAGTAATTGATAGTTGAAAATTTTCGCTGGCTCGCTATATACATTATATATCATGTGAGATAATTTTCCGCTGGGGAGTGGGGATCCCCCAAGAACCTGCTCCAGGACTTTGAGGTATTCAACGCCCCCTCTAAACTCAAATCCTGTCCCCTGTAATCTACAGAATTGTCTCAACCAAATGGAATGATATTCTGAATTTTTTCCAAAATTTTAATAAATTTCAATATTTTGAATGAATCCCCCTACCAAAGCAAACTGACAATTTTTTTTCATCTCATAGAATCACGATACTGTATATAAATAAAATTTAATGTAATTTCATTAGATTCTGGCCGTTTTAACAAATACATGCATGTACAATAACGGCCGGGAATCTTTTCCCTCTCACTCATACGAAGTGTATACATTATATGTATATGCATTAATCTTCAGGTGCTTAGCCATAGTACTTATCAAGTGTAAGCAGCCTCAAGTGGGTCCAGGTAGAAGCCCTTGTGGATATTCAAGGGGCATAGTCTCAGAATCTAATGAATTTTGCTCATTAACAGGGCAGTTTTCTATGAGAATGTTTCTTTCATTCTGTTTCATTCACGACGTGGGAGCAACTGCGTTCTAACGGGACGCCTGGTTATGCGCATGATTTTCTCTCTCTAGGGGGGGGGGCTTTTGTAAATCCAGCTCGGACTATTTTGCAAAAATATTCTTCCGCATGACTGGCGAAAAAATCAAGCATTCACTGAGGAATAAAAGGAAAAACATCTTTCTCCAGCACCTTAAGCATTAGACGTGCTAATAGACTATCTCAGACATTTCACAACTGCCAATGATTCAGTTTGGTCAGGATTCTCTGATACTTCATGTTTCAAATTCTTCAATATATACATCACTCTACAAGTTCAATTTCTCTTATTCCAAGAAAAGAAGGTCAAACTTGTAGTTCAAGGTCACACATTGAATCTAAATCTATCTTAAGTAATTTCTTGACACAATGCACATATATACGTACCATATCATCAATCTATCATTTGCCCGACCAGTGTTGTAGCAAATCCTAATAAAATCAAATTCAAGGAATTGTGGTCACCCGCTTTTGGGTGTTTGTCTAGAAAGAATGTTTACAGAAACCCCCCCCCCCCCCCTTCTTGAGTTTTCATAATATATCTCATATATTATCAACATTCTAAATATGAAAGATTAAACTCCAAGTAAAGGTCAAACTTATAGTCGAGGTTGAAGTTTTTAAATGTGGGTTAACATCCAAGCACGAGGACACAAGGTCAGAATGTTGTTACCAACAGAAAGGTCTTGTCAAAGGGAATACATATGTGAAATGTGAAAGCCCCATCACTTTCCGTTCAAAAGTAATGGTCAAGGTTTAAGTTTTTGAAAATTATGTCAAACTCCAATGTCAAGGTCACAAGGTCAAAAATCTTTGGTCTCCATAGAAAGATCTTTTCACAAGAAATACACATGTGAAATATCAAATCCCTATCACTTTCCATTAAAAAGTTATGGACAAGGTTATAGTTTTTTGAAAAGTAGGTCAAATTCCAAGGTCAAGGTCACAAGGTCAGAAATTTTGGTATCCATGGAAAGGTCTTGTCACAAGGAATACACATGTGTAACATGAAAGCCCTATCAATCTCAATGAAACATAGGGTAATCAAAGATTACATAGCTCGCCTATACAGGTTTTTGTCAGTAACCAGGTTAAAGTTTTTGGAAAGTAGGTCAAATTCCAAGGTCAAGGTCACTAGGTCATGGTCTCAAATGAAAGGTCTCGTCAGAAGGTATCTACATGTGAAATATCAAAGCACTACCTCTTATAATTCATTCAAGAGATATAGCCAAGGTTAACGTTTTGTCTACGGACGACGACAACGACGACGACGACGCCGAGGGTATGGCATTAGCTCTCCGGACTTTTTCGTCTCGGCGAGCTAAAAAGTTACGGTCAAGGTTAAAGTTTTTAATAAGTAGGTCAAAGTCCAAGGTCAAGGTCACAAGGTCAAAAATTTTGGTATTCATGGAAAGGTCTTGTCACAAGGAATACACATGTGTAATATGAAAGCCCTATCACTTTACATTAAAAAGTTACGGTAAAGGTTAAAGTTTTTAATTAGTAGGTCAAAGTCCAAAGTCAAGGTCAGAAAAGTAGGACAAGTTTCAAGGTCAAGGTCACAATGTCAAAAATTTTGATATCCTTGATATCCATGGAAAGGTCTTGTCAAAAGAAATACACATGTGTAATATCAAAGCCCTATCACTTTCCATTAAAAAGTTATGGTCAAGGTTAGTTTTTTATAAGTAGGTCAAAGTCCAAGATCAAGGTAAAAAAAATTTGGTATCCATGTAAAGGTCTTATCACAAGGAATACACATGTGTAATATGAAAGCCCTATCACTTTCCATTCAAAAGTTATGAATAAAAGATTTAGATACGCACGTTGTAAGAAAATTCTCATGTGACGCATACCTTGCTCGCTTTTCCTTCAATCGGCGTAGAAGCCTTCCATTATCCATGTAGTAAGTAGTGATGTTTCAAAGAATGAAATAGTGTCCTCCGTAGGGAAGTTTAATATAATAAATAACAATGAACACTCTCTATCCACAAATTTTCTGCCACTCGGCCTTTATCAAGTGGAAAAGCACGAATACAAAAGAATTCTACGTAATATCCATATCTGCTGGTAAACAAAGCCCAGCGTAAAATGAGCAAGGTATGACGTCACACATAACAATCAACAATGCGTAAAGCGCCAAAACGACGTTACATAAAACCGCTAAATCTGCGTACCGTTATCGAACGTAAATAAGTTAGAAAAGAGTTCATTTAAGATGTACCGTTAATAAAATTGTAAGATTTATGAATAACAAATAAAAATTCAGGAGGTTAGCTCGAGACTGGCACGTCCCCCACCGCCGTCCTTTCTAACAACTATAAAACTAGTAAGTCATATCTAATAAAGTGACAAGATACATGCGTGAACTATGAATATGAAAACTAGACTAGATTCAAATATATAGAAAAACGATAATAGACCAAACAAATAAATAATTTAATAAACGAAAAAATAATAAACAAATAAATGGAATAAAAAAAATTATTATGATAAAAATTAATCATAAAATTAAAAAAAAATCATACAGATATATAAATATTTATGAAGTGGAAGGGGAAAAATAGATAAATATATAATTAATCAATTAAATAAATAAATAAACAAAATAAATAGATAGATAGATAGATTGATAAATAAATTAATAAATGAATAAATAAATAAATAAATAAACAAAATAAATAGATAAATAAATAAATAAATAAACAAAATAAATAGATAAATAAATAAATAAATAAATAAATAAGGGGGGGGGGTTTAGCCGAACCAATCCTGAATTAGTCCAAATCATCCAGACGCCCTTCGTCCGGACGCTTACTTTAGCGGAGTTATATATTTATCTATTTTTCCCCTTCCACTTTATAAATATTTATATATATATATATGATTTTTTTTATTTTATGATTATTAATATAATATTTTTTTTATTCGATTTATTTGTTTATTATTTTTTCGTTTATTAAATTATTTATTTGTTTGGTCTATTATCGTTTTTCTATATATTTGAATCTAGTCTAGTTTTCATATTCATAGTTTACGCATGTATCTTGTCACTTTATTAAATATGACTTACTAGTTTTATAGTTGTTAGAAAGGACGGCGGTGGGGGACGTGCCAGTCTCTAACCTCCTGAATTTCTATTTGTTATTCATAAATCTTACAATTTTATTAACGGTACATCTTAAATGAACTCTTTTCTAACTTATTTACGTTCGATAATGGTACGCAGATTTAGCGGTTTTATGTAACGTCGTTTTGGCGCTTTACGCATTGTTGATTGTTATGTGTGACGTCATTTCTTGTTCATTTTACGCTGGGCTTTGTTTACCAGCAGATATGGATATTACGTAGAATTCTTTTGTATTCGTGCTTTTCCACTTGATAAAGGCTGAGTGGCCGAAAATTTGTGGATAGAGAGTGTTCATTGTTATTTATTAAAATATATATGTTTTTATTCAGGGTAAGACACTCTAAACAGTATTGATGAAACTTTAAGGATGGTCGACCAAGTTTGCTATTCTTCATGATAGGGGACTCAAGAGAAAATACATAATTGACATAATGTTCTCACTAGATTTCTTCCTCACAGTGTTCTAGGAATATTTGTGTTCTAGTCTCAAGAAGAATATATGTATCAGGTATACGATTTGTTAAGTTTAATTTTTTTAAGTAAATTTTATTCAAACTCTGAAAATCATTAAAGAAGAATCATTAGTATCATCAATTTACAACATAATATTTTTGTACTTGCGAAAGGATATTTTTCTTTCTCTATAATTTATCATAGTATTTCTTTTTGAAATTGATATTTTATATGAATTTATATGGAACGCCATGACTGTCTTAAGGACAATGATCTTGAAATAGATGGTTGAATATAAATACCATGTTGTTATTTTTAATAACACATAGTTGCAATCATATTCTATATGATTGTTTTATGGTTTCATGTGGTTAGAAGGCTGTAATATAAAGCCGAACAACTGCTTTATGTTTTGGTTGTAACATACTATATCGTCCACTTGTCCTTTCAAGTCGTTCTCGTCTTATGCTGTGTTGTTGAATTAAACAATTATGTACTTATCAAGGAATATCATGTTGGAGTCATACTGCGATACGTTGTCATTTTATATAATGTTGTTAAACAATTATATCATGTTGTGGTTATTTCAAAATATGTTGTTGTCATTTTTGTGATGTTGTTAAACAAGTATATAATGTTGTGGTTGAACCATGGTATTTTGTTTTATTTCATATTATGTTGTTAAACAGTTTTATTATGTTGTTGTTATTTTACATTCTGTTGTTGTTATTTTATATCAAGTTGTAAAACAGTTATATTATGTTGTGTTCATACCATAACATATTGTTGTCATTTATTATTATGTTGTTAAACATTTATATTATGCTGTAGTTATACCATAATATATTGTTGTCATTTCATGTTATGTTGTTAAACAATTATATTATGTTGTGCTTATACCATAATATGTTGTTGTTATTTTATATAATGTTGTTAAACAATTATATTATGTTGTGCTTATACCATAATATGTTGTTGTCATTTAATATAATACTGTTAAATAATTATATTATGTTGTGGTTGTACCATAATAGATTGCAATCATTTTATATTATGTTGTAGAACATTTATATTATGCTGTGGTTATACCATAATATGTAGTCGTCATTTTATGTTATGTTGTTGAATATTTATATCATGTTGGGGTTTTGCTGCAATGTGTTGTTGTCATTTCATACCATGTTGTTGAATAGCTATATTAAGTAGGCTTGGACTATTATATGCTGTTTATTTAATCATACCTTGTGGTAGAAGTGTTATATTGGCTTGACGTTACATTGTATTTTGTTGTCTGTGCTCTTTATCAAGTGGAAAAATTGGTAAATTCTATCCAGATTTATTATTTTTAGAAATAGTCTTTCTTGGTATTTCATCATCACAAAAAAACCACACACACACAAACACGACGTGCAATTTTGAAGTCAGAAATCATTGTGTTTATTTAATTCATTATAATTAATATTCTGCCTCTGTTAATTACTAACTGTACTTTGCCTATACGACATAAACAAATAACAACTCCCTTTATGCATGATTAATTAATTCTATGGAAAATATATAAAAAAAAACAAACGCAAAAATATATGTAATAGAACATGTTTTAATCTTAAAGCATTATAGTTTAAAAACATTTCGATTAGAAATAGATTTGAAATGAATTTCAATTTTTATTTTCTAACCCCCCCCCTCCCCCTGTTTTAGCCCAAAATGACATTGACTTTTGACCTTTCAAAAATGAATAGGGTTCTTCGTATCTTTGTAGGCAATCTACACAGTATTTGAGTTTCATAGGGATAATCGCAAGTTAAGGTAGGGGACTGACGGATGAACGGACAGTGACGTACTATCAGGCACGTAGCAATACATATTTAAGTGCACAAATACTTCCGTATCGTTTTACAAAAAAATATAAATAAAATGAGAGAGAGAGAGAGAGAGAGAGAGAGAGAGAGAGAGAGAGAGAGAGAGAGAGAGAGAGAGAGAGAAAGCGATCATTCTTGTTTCCGCTTAATATTTTCGTAGCTTTCGTATCTGCATGTAAACTTTATGGAGTACAATTATCTAGGTAAATGTCATTTCTAATGGAAAAATTGTCAATATTGAAAACTTTCCTGCAAATTTGTAAAATCCATAAGCTAGTGTCACTGCTGGTGGACCAGGAGTCCCCGAGGGCACATGTAGCCAAGTTCGATCAATTTCGGTTGATCGTTTCTTCAACGCATTCTGAATTTCTGTTATCAAAATTTCTTGAAATTTCTAAAACGTGGGTCCTGTAGCATCATATCCCACCCATCCTGCTACGTCTTTCGGTACGCTTTTTCGACATAGTAACTTTCATACTTTTTGGCATATTACATTGTTTAGATTTGAGGATCACTGACGAGGGTTAAGTACCCGAAACGTGCATGTCTGGTCCATGTTGCCAATTTATCTGTTCTAAAATGATGCTATTCAATTTGAAGACGTTTACATTTGCCCCCTATACCCTCACCAGGCTTTTCCCGTGTACCCCTTAAGGGCCTCCTGGCGACCCCATATCATCCTGCCTAAAAGTGCTTCCCGATTTGAAAAGTACTCTGGTTACGCGCTAGCCTTTAATACGTCTCGTCTTATGACAGGTTTTGATGTCCGAGTCCGTGTCCGCGTACCATTTTAAGACAGGACCTAATCAGACTTCCGAAAGACACAAATCGAGTTCCGAACATTCAACACAACATAGTTTAACGGTTTCAAACCACACATGATAAAGACATTCAACATAACATCGCTTTTCAACAACATAATGACATTTTCACACGACACAATAAAGACCATCAAGAAAACAACATAATTACGGAGAACTCAATACAGCTACGCATTACACCAGTGGCGGATTCAGGCAAGGGGGGGGGGGAGGGGGTCCCAAAGTATTATTATACTAGTATACCTAAACTCTATACTTTTGGGAATGTTTTTGGCTCCCTTCCCTAGCTCGCCGTAATATGAGCTATATTCTTTCACATACAGCAGAGGCTGATCTAGCCAGGTCAGGCATGTTGAAGGGGGGGGGGGGGAGTTGCACTTGAACACCTAACCAACGTGAAAAGGAGCATGTAAAGAGATTTGTATATGTAGCATCTCCTTTGTCTGTCCATAGGGTATGATATATTATAGATCGTTTTATGGGGATGATAAGGAGGGGTATTTTCCAGAGGAAATATTATTTAAGAGAAGTAATATTCTATGATTTTTACTTTTTCGAATATTTATTTAGATTAATTTTCGATGTAATATTTGAAGACAGAACTGTCGTTCATCTATGCAATTCTTATTAGTCCGTGGATATAAGATAAAATATAATTATCTACTCCCAAAATTTTAAGCTAGCCGATTTTCATGTGAATTTAAACAAGAAATCTACATATTTGCATACATGCAATCGCCATGCAGTCTTCACCTATGTATACGCCATTTAAGGCACGGTCCATTTGATCTTCGGGGGGGGGGGGGGGGGCTTGGGTTTTTTGTCGGAGCAAGATTTTTTTCGCCCTGGACCGGGGCAAATTTATTTTTTTCTTGCAAAGTTGGAGCAAGGAAATTTTTTTTCTATTAATTGATGTGTATATTAAGAATATGTTTGTGTTTTTTTCAACGGAAATTCTTTATTTTTAATTAAATTGCTAAACATTACTAGATTTTTGTAAAACTTGTTTTAACTTCTAAACTTAGGAGAGAGATAAAAGATTTTTACAATATAATTTTCAGTAAACAAAATGTATATAAGGTCATGTAACATGTAAGAGGGCCTGGGGGGGGGTCTTCTATTTAAATAAGACAAATTTTAAAATTTTGAAATGTAAATTAGTGAAAAACTTAATTGAATTCTCCTTCCCAGATTGTATATAAATTTTAGACTCTATGGTGATACATGCATCTATTAATAGTAATAAATGATATTAATAATGTATTAAGCATTTAAGGAAGTCCCTTTTTTCAGTCACATGTATACTTTTGATATTTTTAAATATGGACTTGCCATTAAAGAAGAAAAGTATGGCGAGCGAAGCGAGCCAAAGAATTTTTTATATGAAGTGAAAACAGTGGCGACAGAAGCGAGCCGAAAAATTTTCAGCAATTGTAAGGTTATGCTTCAAGTTCAGATTACCTGTAAGAGCAAGATTATTTTTTCTGTCACACCATAAGCAAATTTATTTGAAAATTCAGAGCAAAATTATTTTTTTCGAAAAAATCAAAGCCCCCCCCCCCCCCCCCCGAATATCAAATGGACCGTGCCTAATTTATTTTTGTTTGTTTGCGTAGTGTTTTTTTTTTCTTTTTGTTTGTTTCAAAGTTTGTCTGCTTTCCAGTGTGTGTTTTTTTTTTTAACTGGACTTCTCTGAAATCCAAGAAACTGAAGGAAAACTATTAAAAAGCTAGATTATATGCGGGAGAAAAGGGAGGTGAGTGGTAGAGCAAGGGCGGGGTGAGGAAGGGGCGGTCGGTGTTGGGATATGCAGATATGTCCCTCCGCGCGTCAATATGTAATTCATATCTCGGGGGGGGGGTTATTTATTTTTTAGCTCACCTGAGCGAAGCTAAAGTGAGATGTAGTCATAGCGTGCCGTCCGTCCGTCCATCCGGCTTAAGCGTTTTTACATATTCGACCTCTCCTCTGCAACCGCTGCACAGAATTTCACCAAATCTTAGGGAGAATCCATTTGATTTTTATTGGGGGGAGGGGGGAAGACTTTGCAAAAAAAAAAAAATCCGGATTGGGATTTGAGGGAAAAAATTATTCCCTAAAGCAGGTGCGGTGTGAGGAAGGGGTGGCCGGGGTTGGGACATGCAGATATGTCTTCTCCTCTCTAAGGGCCGGGAAATTTTTTTCCGGATCATGAAATTGGGTCCGACTCCCACCCCGTTCAGACATTTCCACATGCCCAGTAAACATTTTTGTTTTCATAAACTAGATACAAATAAAAATTAAACATTCATTAGCACCATATACCCCTTTGCGTTATCTGCTAAAAAGAGATCGATGCCTTAATATACTCTTCATTGGCACCTGATGTAATATGGTTAAAAAATCACGCTATATAATTTATACTTTTCAAAGTGTCGTCATTTTTTCAACATTGGAAAAATTAAAAAAAAACCCGGCACAAAGGCTGGCGCACAAATTTTCAGGCTGTTAATATTGTTGTAAAAATTTCCGGGTGGCAAAAGTCCCCCCCCACCCTAAATCAAATGGTTGCTCTCTTACAGAGTTTACCAATTTTGTGTTGTGCCGATCAGTCAACAAATATGGCCACCGAGGGCTAGCTCTGAATGTCAGACGTATTTTCGACTTCTTGTGCACAGAATTTCACGATAAGGTCCTCTACCAATTCTGTTTGTTTTTGTCATTTTGTTTTTTGTTCTTGATGGGGTGGGGGTGGGGGTGGGGTTGTGCCGATCAGTCAATAAATACAGCCGCCGAGGGTTCTTATTGGCCGACACATTTTCGAATTCTCTGCAACCGTTACACAGAATTTCACGAAACCTTACAGGAAGCAAGTACTCAAGGTACTCTTCCAATGTTTTTTTTTTTTTTTGCCGTCAGTCAACAAATATGGCCGCTGTGAACTCTGATTGGCTGACACATTTTCGTCTTCTCTGTAACCGCTGCACAAAAATCTAATAGGAAGCAGGCGCTCAAGCTGCTCAATATCTCTGAAACTAATGCACAGAATTTCACAAAACCTAAGTATTCGAGGGCCTCCACCGAATTGGACACTTTCATTTTCTGTCTGCTACTCAGATGATCGATGTGACCTTTTTGGTTCTCTCGTTTTTAGCTAGTTTTAAACATTGGTCTCAGAGGTTGTACGATGTTTACATTCCCCCCCCCCCCTTCCTTCCTTTTTGTCTGACCGACCCCAAAAATTTCACAGTAAAAGTTAATAGAGAGATCAAAAGTAAGACCTTCTCTACCAATATAATGAGAATAAAAAAAGAAAGGGGTGAAAAGAGTAAAAGTATTCAACAGAAATCGTATTCGTAGGATTTATTTAGTCTTTTAGATAATTTAAAGTAATTTCTAAATATTTCCAGACAAAGTTCTCATATATCTGTTATAAGGCCAAACCAATTTAATCTTTAGTTCTTCGTTACCTACTGCTCCCGATTTTTTCGATTTCAAATTTAAATATTTAAATTTAAATCCCGCACCTGAAACAGCAGCGACCGCTCCGTGAAAATTCCGGAACGTAAATATCCGTTTTTCTTCGTATTTTACCTGCTGAACTGCCGAAAACGAAAGTACACCGGCGAAATGCAGGTACAATATTATTCCCTAGATGGCTTTTATGCCTTCAGTGTGATTGTCTTGGGGAAAATTCCGTTCAAATAGAGCATTTAGACATGTGATAAAAGAAGGTTTGTAAAGTATAACACAAATTTTAACCCGATCTAGATCATTCATTGTAATTGGTCAGTGATCCAGGTGAATGTTTTACCTGTGAACAGTTTATGAGAAATTGCAAGTAATATCTGTATTGAATTATTTCCTTTGAAACAATTAGATTCACGGTCAAACAAGAAATAACACACAAAATATGTTCTAGGATAATGCAAATATCTGATTTGGATTTCTTGATTTGGACACCCTTTGATTTGTTTAGATGTCTGACCAAATTTCTGCCTTGCTTTTAGGGGTCTAGGTCTCGGTCTAAATATGTCAATGCTATCATGTTATCTTCCACGAAACAAAACTGCGTGATTTTGAAAGACCTAGTTGCTAAAATATGTCATTTTCCCACATAACCCTTCAAACGTAAGTTTTGTTCATTTAGTGTCACAGTACATTATGCTCACTGATTGACACATTTTTTTCTTAACCGAAGGAAATGTAAGTTACTTATCTTTCAGGGCTTAAATCCATTTCAGTGGGGTTTTTTGCCCAATTTTCCACCAAATATGAGTGCATGGTTTCCCCTTTCAAAATTTGGCTTTATTTTCCCAAAATATTATTTTTAGATTTTCAATTAATTTGAAACTCCGAAAGTTTTGAAGTATAAATTATTTGCAAAAATGCCTAAATATCTAATTGAATGATTTTTAACAAGTTTTTGAGTGTTAAATATAAGAAGTAGTTCCCTCTTTATTCCAAATTTTCCCAAACAAAAGGTTAGGGGTGGGTTTTGAAAATGGCATAAAAGAACCATTGCATTCAAATCTACATGTAGGTATGCACTCACACTGACTTAAAAATCTGTACTTCCACAGAGTCTTGTTTTGATTAAGTTATATGTCTCTTATTTGTAATATGTTTCATTTTACTGCCATTAGATTTCTTTTCATAGCTAACAAACACACTAAAATATTATTTTTCATTATAAATGATCAGTAAAATGATATTTTGGTTCTGAATAAAACTGATACGTGAAACTTGAAACTGGAAATTAATCTGATTTTATCATCAAATGGTAAAAAAAGGTGAAAAAACTTGTTCGCTTGCTCGCTCGCTCCATGTTTTGGTCATTTGGAAATTTAAATATTTAAATTTACATCATCGCTCGCTCGCCCCTAAAAATTATTTTCAGATTACGAAGAACTAAAAATTAATTTGGTGTGGCCTAATGCCATAAAATTTCGACATATTATAACCCTTTATTCTAAGAACTTCCCGACAATCAAATAGTAATTGCATTTCATGGGCGGATCGAGGAATTTTTTTCAGGGGGGGGGGTGTCCTAAAGTCCGAATTTTTTTTGAAGAGCAAAAAAAAAAAAAAAAAAAAAAAAAAAAAAACTCAAACGCAAGAAAATAAAGTTATTGATTGATGATTGATAATTGTCAGTTCTGTCCCTGATTATTAATAAAGCAGGTGACTGGAGGGCAATGACGAGCAAACAGCTTAAAATTTTGAATTTTCACATCATAGTAATTGATTGTCAGTTCTTATATGTAAATACAACAAATGGCTAGCGAAAGCGAGCCAGCGATTTTTTTTCCAAGAATAAAATCCACTATTCGTGTCTTTTTCAGTTTCTTTTCGTTTCCTCAGTTCCCTGTTTGTATATGTGTTGTATAGAAGCGCAGTATCATTTGAAAATAACGTACATGTATGTAATACATTCTGGCGAGCGGAAGCGAAACCCCGGAACCCCCCCCCCCTCCCCACCCACCCCCCTCTGGATCCGCGCTTGCAGTTAATATAATAAGGTTTAACCTCAACACAATGCAAAACTTCAATCAAGTGGTGAAAAAGGCAACACAATAGAACTATTCATCAACAAAATATCCAATGGCAACAGCATATTATGACTTAATCACAACATAATATGACTGTTTAACAACATAACATAACTTAACAACAACACATTATGAAATAACCACAACATAATATGACTGTTTAACAACATAACATAAATTGACAACAACACATTATGAAATAACCACAACATAATATGAATGTTTAACAACATAACATAACTTAACAACAACACATTATGAAATAACCACAACATAATATGACTGTTTAACAACATAACATAAATTGACAACAACACATTATGAAATAACCACAACATAATATGACTGTTTAACAACATAACATAAATTGACAACAACATATTTTGACATAACCACAACATAATGCGACTGTTTAACAACATAACATAAATTGACAACAACATATTATGACATAACCACAACATAATTCGACTGTTTAACAACATAACATAAATTGACAACAACATATTATGACATAACCACAACATAATGCGACTGTTTAACAACATAACATAAATTGACAACAACATATTATGACATAACCACAACATAATGCGACTGTTTAACAACATAACATAAATTGACAACAACATATTTTGATATAACCACAACACAATGCGACTGTTTAACAACATAACACAAATTGACAATTACATATTATGACATAACCAAAACATAACATGACTGTTTAATAACATAGCATAAAACAACAATGATATATTATGATAAATCACAACATAATATCACTATTAAACAACATAACTTAAAATGACAACAACATATTGTGAAATAACCATGATATAATTGTTTAACAACATTATATAAAATGACAACGTATCGCAGTATGACTCCAACATGATATTCCTTGATAAGTACATAATTGTTTAATTCAACAACACAGCATAAGACGAGAACGACTTGAAAGGGCAAGTGGACGATATAGTATGTTACAACCACAACATAAAGCAGTTGTTCGGCTTTATATTACAGCCTTCTAACCACATCAAACCATATAACAACCATATAAAATATGATTGTAACTACGTGTTATAAAAAATAACAACATGATATTTGTATTCAACAATCTATTTGACAAACATTGTCCTTAAGACAGTCATGGCTTTCCATAAATTTACATGTCTCGTCTATATCAGGGACGTATTTAATTTTATATACATTCCTGTCTTTACTGGTATGTACCTAGAATCTAAAGTCATAAAAATTTGATAAATTCTTGCTATGAAAATAATGAAATAAATAAATCTTTTTTCTCCATTCAACAGGTGCAGGTCTATTCTCAAGTAAAAAGTTTTCAATGCATTTATAGGCAATTTAACCTAGTACATAGATGTACATGTACCGGTAAGCACATGAAAGTAAACACAAAACATGTTCAAAATTCAAATGTTCTGGACATCAAACAGTGATTTCTCCAGTGTCTATAGTAAAACTTAAGGACGAGGTAGATGTTCAATCTGATACCGAGAAATGAAGAATTTATTGTTCAGCCATCATGTATGTACAGAAGATGCTGTCAGTCTCACTCTGAAAGTAAAAGATGTAATGAATTAATATCTTCATTTTGATATTAAATAAGCTCTAAAATGAATGAACATGCAACAGTAGTATATATCATAATGATGTACATGTATATAAAAGTACATGACATGTAAAGTTTCTGTAGTACTTCTAACATACATTTTGTACAAATACATGTATAATTACAGGGCTTTCGATCGGCCATTCTCAAATTATGCAAAATAGTATCACTTTCCCTATTTATTGACCAATTTAACCTCATAGAAAATTTTAAAAAGGAAAAAAAAGAAAATAAAAAATGCGAAATTTAAAATGAAAAGGCATCCAAATCTATCACATTCAATTTTGAAGAAAATATTGCCAATTTTCCCAATTTGAAAGGCCCAATCCAATCCCAACCAGAAGTATGACTCTCTGTAGCTCTCCTGGTTGTTTTTTAATTCACTTAATGACAAGTGAATTCTAATCTGGCCACATCCATTTGCTTAGTCACTGGGGGCCAGGACCTCAAACAAAATATCAGGTGCACTACTTGAACACAGACTCATCGTATTGCAAAAAGAATCAAGTCTCCATCATTTATAGTGTCAGAGAAGTTGCAAATACAAGATTACATAGAGTCATACAGGAAAAAATTACCACACCCATTTTCTAAGACCCTTGGGGTCAGGGGCTCAAATAAAATGTCAGGTGCACAACTAGACCACAGACCAAGTCTTATGCAAAAAAAGTTACATTTCTGTCTCTTATACTTTCAGAGGAGTTGCAAGCACAAGAGTTGTTTATGGACGGACGGACAGACGCCGGACAAGGGGGTACCGCATAAGCTCGACTATGACCAGTAGAGCTAAAAATGGGTGTCACGTGTAAGATACCTACTTCATGTCAAGGCTTAGAACTATGAAAAATTAAACCCATGTTTTTTTTCTGGAACATGAATGCCCTTGTTGTCAGATATAATGTAGAAAAGTATGTAAAATATGATAGCCTTATCACTTACAATTCATGTTATGACCAAGGGCAAGGCTAACATGGTTAAAGTTATTCAAAAATTGATCAATATCCAAGGTCAAGGTCACACAAGGTTAAAATTTTGGTATTAATAGGAAGAACTTATCACAAGGAATGCATATAAGAAATATGAAAGCCCATTATCACTTAAAAGCATAATATTTCTTTAGAAAAATAATAGTGAAGTAGGTCAATCTCCATGTTCAAGGTCACAAAGACAACAATTTGGCATCCATGGACATTTTCACAAAGAAAGCACATGTCTATATATCACTCACCATTCAGAGGTAATGATCATGGTGTAAGATTTTAAAAAGTAGGTCATTTTCCAAGCTCAAAGTCACAAGGACACAAATTTTGGTATGCATGAGAAGGTCTTGTTTCAAACAATACATGTACACATGAACTTTGAAAGCATGTAACTTACCGTTAAAAAGTATTATCCATTTAAGGTGAATAACAAAGGATACATATGTAAAATATGAAATAAATACAATGTTATTTGTAATTGTATTATTAAATTTACAAAATTATTATAACATGTATATTAGTATACATGTATATGTACAACTTACCCTTCAGTGCTATATCAGCATGTTTACTGCAAGAGGCTGTGATACAGTTTCATCTGTCGATCTCACTATTCTTCTATTGATGATGAATTCCTCTACATTATAACACAAAGTCTCATTTCATCGTTCATACTGGATCACAGTTTCACAAGGAATGTGTTGTCGATGTACACATTGAATATGTTTTTCGTGTAGAAATATGTGCTTGAACAATTTTCTTCATTCTTCTTTCACAAGTGAATAATTTTCACACCATGGTGGCCAACATCATATACGGTAGTACAATTGCAATATCATATTCCACAGTATTTCTTCAACTTTACAAGTACGGTACTACTAGCACTATAAGAATTTCCACTATTCTGATGCACTTTCTTTCATTGGATCTGATGCACACATGCGCATGAATACTTTTCTCAGAGTATATTCCTTCTTTTGTCCGACAGTTATGGTTATGTTACTGTAAAGAGTAAATAAAATATTCAATTGATTTGAAATTCATCCCCTTTAAATAATTTTAAAACCATTCATATACTTTTTCACCAACACTACACTACAGCACTAGGCTACAGAACGGATATTTGATACTGATTATAACTAACACTGACATCAAATTTATTCAAATTCATGGTGTGTTCTTAAATTTAGAAGTTCATGAAGATGTAATGAAAGACAGGAATGGCTTTAAAGAACAAACATTTGTGAGATATTCGCTTACACCGATAAATAATCATGAACCTCATTCACGCGAAAACATGAAGCACTCCCTGGTCGAGTATTTCTGATAAGAAGAAGAATTTAAAATCCCATCATATGTGTTCCACGTGATACATAAATCAATTTAAAACATACTTTAAGATGAGCCATGTGTCTGTTTACTTGAACAGTTGGTTTACTTGCATGAAAGAAGCATTTCTACGTGTTCAAATTTCGAACGGAAGTCCACGAGAGAAATTTCTAGACGAGACTACTATAAAATTAGAATAGGAACGGATTTTCTTTTCCGTCGTGTGTAAGGTAAAATCTTGACTCGAGATTCTTCCTATTGTATGCATATATATGTGAAATGTTTCAATGGTACTTCTAGGTACCTGGATGATATCCTTACTATCGACAATCCTGTTTTTGAAAAGTATAAAAATGTCATCTATCCACAGGAACTGACTCTAAACAAGGCGAACGTCACAAACACAGAAACACCATTTTTGGACCTGAATATCAAAATTATTAATGGAGAGATTCATACAAGGGTGTATGACAAAAGAGATGACTTTGGATTCAATATAGTAAATTTTCCCTGGCTTGACGGTGATGTTCCTAGATTACCGTCTTATGGTATCTACATTTCGCAGCTCATCCGGTATGCTAGAGCATGTACTGATGTTTTGGATTTTCATGATAGAAATTTACAAATAACAAAGAAACTTTTAGGTCAAGGTTTTCGCTTTCACAAACTTGTCAAGACATTCTGGAAATTTTACAAAAATTATTGTCAACTACTTTTGAAATTCGGACCCATACAAACAACAGAGTATATTACTTTGGGTATTTCGCAACCTGCATTTTATGGTGACATGATCAACAAAATTAGAAGGATCAAAGGTAGACAGAATTACTATCGAAAATGCGTCAGAATCATCAAACGCCTCTTATACCGTGGATATGATCCTAATGTCACCAGACGGACAGTAGGCTTGGTACTTGACCAATCTACAGTCTTGTACCAGCGCATCCTTAATACTTGCACGCTGATTGGCTGTGACGACGGGACTCCATGACGGGCCCTGTCCAATCCTCTTTAGAGAAGACAGGGCTCCGACCACCTGTCCTCTCTGAATGTCAGTCGGACTCCTCGGGTGATAACATACATTAGCTCGCTACAGCCGGCAGAGCACAGGTCGTATTACGCATGCCCTCTTTTTATATCAATTTACATATTCATCTGTGTTGCTTGGGCCCCTGCGTTTTGCGGTCTTGTTTGTGTGTGGTCATCTGACAGTGAGGAGGTTGTTTTACACCACAATTGTACGTTCTTCGGGACCTCTGGGTAATCGGAATAGTGGGAGGGTTGTGCGCACGTAATCCAGGATAACCACACCGTCTGCTACTCACGAGGCAGATGGCCGTCCTAAGTCGGCACCGTTTACCCATTGGTCTCGTTGGTTTATGTGTAGTCATTTGTGTTTTATGTTTTTCTGTGATTTGACGTTCATTGTACTTCTGCGTCTCTTTCTGTGCGTGTCATTTTTGTGTTTTACAGTGGGTGTTTTGGGAGGTTGCTGTTGATGCTGCAACTAGGTGTTGTTGGAGATCCCCTCCTTTCTTTGCTAAAATGCTGAAGAATTTGAAGATACACATCGCAGGATGATCATTTATTCATTTAAACTTAAGAAAACTTTCGTTGTTATTATAAATATAGATATTAGATGATTGATTTCTACCAATCCTGACATCCCTGCAGTGTATTGATTTAAGTAATCCCTCACTACTTCCACTTATCCATTATATTCTTACCAAATTATACTCAGTTCCTTTACGGAAGTTACACGAAATCTACAAATATACGAAGAACCTCACATATACCGATACACGTTCCCCAGATTACAGACTACAAGGAGTCATCTTGGACATTTCTACTTTTCGTTTATTTCAAGCAGTTAGATAAGATAAATCGGAGGAGAAAACAAACCGTCCTTTCATTAAAGTACGATTTGCAAACAAAGGTATTGATAAATTGAATCTTGGTCAAATTTTGAATCACAAAACTGTCGCAGAAAAAATCCCACCATATTTCAAAAGAAAAGAGACTCCTTGTATTTCCTATAGCTACACACCAACAGTTGCATCTAAGAATTACAATTACAAACGATTCTTGCAGTGTATTGATTTAAGTGATCCCTCACTACATCCACTTTCTTGCGAATGCTCTTCATCGGATTTCAACTACTCTCCTTGTGGACACGTTATTACTGGTGACCTTAGTATAGTCAAGAACGACAAGTTGAGAGAATTGTTAAAAAAGGGTCCCAAATACAGAGAAAGTATGTCCTTTACATGGAACCAAAATGTCAAAATTATCATGGACTCATGTGAGGAATATGCAAGACGTTGGGCAAAGAAAGAGGCTGTACAGCTAGACACCCTTTCCGAATGGATAAAATCAATCAGAGGGTTACTTTTATCTAGAATTAACCGATTAAAATCAACTGTGAACACCAGATTCGAGTTTATATTTAAAGACCCTGATGTCATCGCAGAGCTTACCTACCTCCAAGAACATTATGTCTTCACACCAGCGGATAAAGCCTCAAATAATTACCCATTTACTTCCAAAAATTACAATTTCGACAGTCTAGTTAACGAGTTGAGTTTAAATTCGAAACCTGGAAATCCAACTTACACCCCAACAAACCTTTCTTCCTCTGAAATAATAGATAACCACAAATCAGCTCTTGCTTCCTTTGGCTTCGACACTATCAATTTAGATTTACCATACCGCATACCAAAAATGCACAAGAATCCGTACAAACAACGTTTCATTGCTTGTTCCTTAAAATGTTCTACCAAATCTGTATCGATCTTACTCACCAAAGTTTTATCTGAAATCAAATCTGGGCTTCAAAAATATTGTTCGACAGTATATTCTCGCAGTGGTATCAATCAGATGTGGATTTTAAAGAATTCGAAGGAACTTTTAGAACATCTGAAATCCACTCATTTTAGTAGAGTCCATTCGATCAAAGCCTTTGATTTTTCGACACTTTACACTACAATTCCACATTCTAAATTGAAAGAAAGACTCGCAAAAATGATAAGTAATGCGTTTACAAGTAAGAACGGTAATCGCAAATACAAATTTATTGTTGTTAACTATGACAAAACCTACTTTGTAAAAGAAAAGTCCGATTCTGACAATAAGTACACTGAAACAGATATTATTCAGATGTTAAATTTTCTGATCGACAACATTCTTGTGGTGTTTGGAGGAAAGGTCTTTTAGCAAATTGTCGGAATTCCAATGGGGAACAATTGTGCCCCACTCGAGCTCCTTGCCGACATTTTCCTTTACTCGTACGAAGCTGAATTCATTCAATCTTTGGTCTCTGAAGGGAAAAGATTCATGGCTTCTGACTTCAACTTCACTTACAGATACAATGACGATGTGTTGTCCATCAATAATCCAAAATTCGCGGATTACCAAAGCAGTATCTATTCTTCAGAGCTTGAAATCAAAGAAACTACAGAGACAAATAATTCAGCATCCTGTTTGGACATTATGTTATCCTACGACACTGATAGTCACTTGAACACCTCACTCTATGACAAACGTGACGACTTCAATTTCAGCATTACAAACTTTCCTTTTCTGAGTAGCAACATCCCTTCATCGCCTGCTTATGGCGTGTTCATATCTCAGTTGATACGCTATGCCAGGGCAAGTACCAAATATACGAATTTTGTTCTGAGGGCTAGGTGTCTTTCAGATAAGCTTCTCAGTCAGGGATATGTTTGTGAACGACTAACATCGTCACTGAGGAAGTTCTACGGTCGATATGGGGAACTCGTCATACACTATGATGTCCCACTCTCCAGAATGGTGGATGATATTCTGTCATAGACCATTTGAACCATCCAACCAAAAATTGTACTCTATATCTTCCGAAATGGAAGCAGCCGGATGTGACAGTTCTACCGAATTGAAGCGGCGGGTGTTGCATGCAAGCAGGAGATGCTTACTCTTCCTGGGTACCTGGTCTCACTCCCATATCGGGGGTTCGCTTCTTTTCATGTGGTGGAGATTTTTGTTTGTTTGCTTTGGTTCCTGTTTTATCCTGATTTTTTATGCCTTCGGTTTCTGATTTTCTGAATTATTGATTTGGTGCTGTATACAGGGATATGGTCATTATCCATATTTGGCATTCTCAGTCATATGTTTGTGACCGACTAACATCGTCAATGAGGAAGTTCTACGGTCGATCTCGGGAAATCGTCATACACTTTGATGTCCGACTCTCCAGAATGGTGGATGATATTCTGTCATAGACCATTTGAACCATCCAACCAATGATTGTACTCTATGTCTTCCGAAATGGTAGTTACCTGATGTGACAGTTCTACGGAATTGAGGCGGTAGGTGTTGCATGCAAGCAGGATATGCTTACTCATCCTGGACAGCTGGTCTCACGCCCATATCGGGAGTTCGTTTTTTTTATATGGTGGAGGTTTTTGTTTGTTTGCTTTGGTTCCTGTTTTATCCCGATTTTGTATGCCTTCGGTTTCTGATTTTCTGAATTATCGATTTTGTGCTGTATACAGGGATATGGTCATTATCCATATTTGTCATTTGAAGTTCATATGACAATGATAAATGTAACTTGTATACAGGTATGCTATTTCGTAATCATACGACTCGGGAATGGGGAAAACAATGCTTTGAAATATGCGGTATCCGAATATATTGATTCTAAGTTGCTATAGCAACGATTCTTGATACAGATAAGGAATAGTTAATCTTAACAACTCTCACGTTAGTCCTCATTCATTATTTATATGTATTCTTAGTTCACGATTTTTATCGTTTAATTAACCTTAGTTATTGATTTGCTCACGATATTACCAAATAGTCCTTATTCATTTGTATGAATACTGATTGAAAAACGTACAATGGTTAGCGCTTATCTTGTTCACGTTTGTATTCAATTTTTCTTATTCATAGCGATAGTATCAAATTATCTGTATTCATTGTATCGTGATAAATGAGTAGCGCTAATTATCCATTCTATCGTGAGCGTACGCGGAAAAAAAATTCTATCGTGAGCGTATGCAGAATTAACCGTTAGCGTATGCATAATAAACATTACTATGGAGAATAACGTGAATGAATTAATATTACGACTCATAACTTGCAAAACGAATAAATCTTACTAAGAATCCGAATTTTGTTTATAATCTTATGAAATTTGTACATTTTTATCGGGTTAATCGGATATTTTTTTATTTGCATTTTTTTTATTATACGTATTATAAGTATTATACGTACTTTATATTAATCTGAATTCATACAACGATAATATACACGTAATACACATGTATTTCTCTACCAAAGTGGTTCAAGCAAATTAGACCAGTCGATAAAAAAATAGTTTACACACTGTTACATAGAGTATGAAATGCCTGTATAATTATAAGACCTGTAATTTTGCCATCTTGTATCACCTGCCTATAATGAACTCTTCCGATGACCAGGTAAAACTATGCTTCGCCCTGCCACAACAATACCTGTGTTATTTCAACAATTACCTGTAATGAGACACGAGCTGTTTATCGTGTGTATCCTACGTGCCAAATCGCCTTATTTTATTTTTAATGCCGAAAATAGTTTAAAATTTAGTTTAAAAATAGTTTAATTTTACTTTATTCTAATATGGTACAACAAGCTGCTGTAAATATTTAGGGAATTTTCTTTCTCGGCGCTTTCCCTTTTCTCTAATTCTTTATATTGATGGTTTTGAATAATTTAATTTTCACATGTTAAATTCAGTAATTTTGTCTTCCGTTTATGTTAATATACATTTCTTTTTTTATTTTAATGCAAGATGTAATCAAAGTTACATGGTGGACAATCTCGCAATGTAGAACTTTCGGTTTTTCTCTAATTTCATGTACTACTATAATAGATTATTTATTAATTTCTTCCTCCCGACATTTGTTCGTGTTGAGTGATTGACTGACTTTAATCTTTTATCTTTTGATTTAAATAACCCCTTGTCATCATTGTATTTTTTCAAAGTCTTCTTAACTCCATACACTACAGAGTACCCCGCCCTTTCTCCCACCATCACCGCTATACCCCGTGAGAATAGTAAGATAGACACGTTAATAATGGAAATAATACATCAGACACAGAATATATTTGTACAAAAGTATCGGACTATAGAAATGCATGTATCTCTGTTCTTTCACATCATGAAATCCCTCATAATTCACAATTATTTATCACCATGGCCCGCCTCTGGATCCCAGGGATTTTTCAGGGTATTTTACTTTGGGTCCAGGGTCCGGTAAAATTGGGAAAAATCGCGGCGTTTTAATGGAATTGGGAATTTCCAACAGTTTAATTTGATTCTTAATGGAATAAATCCTTACACAGAGATATAACTCCTTCTTATTAAAAGTGTCTCCAATAAAATAAACAAAGTACTAGTAAAACCATCTATACTTTAGATTGTACTTCAAAGGACATAATGATTATCTTCTAGGATCAGAGACAGGCATCTGTTCAGAGTCAGAGGGGCTACTTTAATGATCATGATCAATCAGGATTCAGATTCAAAGTCAGTGTTTGACGGGGGACATTCCCGCTGTCCGAGTCGCCCTATTCTGTTTACTGAACATGAACTTCTTTCTGTTGTTTCTTTCATAGTCACTATCCACAATTTTATTTTGAAGAATGTATCTCTCATCTACAAAGAAGATGTACTCCCTTTTGTCATTTTTTGGTATCAAATTTGCTGTTGTAAGACGACATGGTCATGGGTTCCCAATACTGGAGATATGATTTGATGATTAAAACGTAAACCTATACCGGATACAAGATTTCTGACCAGTTTACACATCGATCCTCAATGTCGTATTTCTGCAATGTATTTCAGTCGTCATTGTTTTGCTCTTTATTGAAGAACACTTCAAAAAAATTAGGAGGTTCAAATTGGGAAATTTCAACCATAAATTGGGAAAATACAGGTCATTTTGGCGTTGGGAATGGGTCCGATAATCGGACCCAAAAACGGACTTGAAAAATCCCTGGGATCCACACGCTTTTCAGTTTTAACAGCCAAAGAAATTGTATGAGTGTTGAATCATGATTGCTCAATTTTCTTCCGTAATACCTGGGAAAAAAAATCGAGAACATCCCATTTACAGTTTCCTTTTAGTTAGGGCCATGGCTTAAAAAAAACCCCATCCTTCCCCTCCTTCGACAAATATGTACATATAGATCCGCCTGTATTACGGATTACCTTAACAACATTTTGATTTTTTTTCACTATTTAATCGTATAGGGCCAAAAAGGCAGGTTACCGCACCTTCTCCTTTCAATTCATGAAAATAATGGTGAGAAAAAGTGTTTATACCAACTCAGGATCATTAGTCGCTTCGCATTTTTTTTTATATATATGTATATACTAGTATTTACACAACTAGCCCCAAAAAATCAGACTCAGATAAAGAGTTGTAATTTTCTGTGATTTAATAAATGTTACTTTCTTGGTGTCTTTCAATGGCCTCATAGAAATCTCAAATTGAGCGATATATACATCTTTTACATGTACGCATAAAAACCTTTCAATATCTTTTGTCACCAAGATAATCTTTCGTTTTAACATCACAAGATCAAACAAACGTGTTCAACAATGGTCTTAGAAATCATAAATTTCGCACAATTATCCGAGGCTGACTTCAGACAACCTCCTCCCACAAGTCCTCCTACCCCCCTCTGATTCGGCGCTTCGCGCCTTAACCATAGTCTTCCCGGGGAATATCCCCTCCTCAGTCAAGAAACGACAGCAATTCAGTCTACTGAGAATCAATCAAATTTAAATAATTAAATATGCATTTTTGCCTGAATTATTTCAAACATACATGTATTTTTTTTTTTTAATTCTCTTTCATCGTCTTTTGTGATGTGTATATAACTTCACTAGTTTTTTTAAATATATTTTTATCTAATTTGACAACGTATAGACTTACAATATACATATACTACCCTCAGTGGCTGATCGATTTAATTTAATTACACAGCGAGAGCTTTGACATTAGTCGAAGTATAAATTCATTTTCAGAAGAGTTATTTCACATTTTTATTTAAAAAATTCATTTACTCCCCTTATTTAAACTAAAATGGACTGATTTGTTAAGAAATCCCCAAATCATGTATTTGAGGATGATGAAAGAACGTTTTCAAAGAAAAAAATCCAGTGTAAAGCAAAAATTTCTGTAGCCCCCATTCCGATCCCCTTTCCGATCTGGGGCTCGGGTTGGGTTCCATATTTTTTCTTCATGAATTAGCTGCATCTTTTCAGAATTTGCTACACCTCTTTGCACCTTTGTATTTTTGTTGGTTTCAATATAGAATTTCTAACATGTATTTGTTTATCTTTCTTTTGTTCAGGTATTCCTTCGTTGGGGGGGGGGGGGGGGGGGGGGGGGGTCGGGCACTTTGACATAAACAGAAAACAGGATCATATTCAAGTGAAGATGAAAGGGGACCTATAGTTCTCTTACGCCGTCATGTACAATTTTTCTTTTCTATTTAGATTCTGTTTACTTGCGAATTCAAAGTTTGTTCCACCGATGGCGGGGGGGGGGGGGGGGGGGGGAACGCAGAAACGGTAAATTGAATTTATAAAAAATCTTCAATCTCACATACACATAAATTATGCACGAAAGTTCAAAGAAGGTTTATGTATGTAAAATACCTGCCCCAGTGGCATCAAATTATCAAAGTTTGTAAACAAATTAAAATTGGAAGGTTTATAGTCACACGTCTCCGTGTACAGGGGGTGTTAATATACAGGTAAAAGAGCGGTATGGACAACATGCGAGGCATTGTTTGTAACCCTTTGAAGTACCAGACCAAGGCGCACACACTTTTTTTCTTTTGTATTACCGATGTCTTTGGAATTCATTTTTACTACATCTTTTGATTGAACTGTTCATTTGAGACATTAGTACGTTTGTTTGAAAAAAGAGAGCAAGCAAGCTTGTATGAAAATGACAAAAAATTTAAAACTAATTCATGCACAGGCGAACATTTTATAATGGAAATGTCGTTAAAGAGTTAACTGATCGAAATTTTGTCTCCTCACTTTCGCAGGATAATTTCTGCGTCTGGAGAGAGAGAGAGAATTTACTTCATATGTACATGTATGTATAAATAAAATACAAGTAAAAAAAAAATATTTCATTACAAGGTACATCATGCATTTCAATAGACACATTTATAAAATCAAATATACATGCAATATACATGTTCGATGAATGAAAAATTGATTTCTGCCGGTTTGTTTTACTGTGAAAATGCGTACATGTGTATTTCCGATCTTGATCAAGTACGTCGATGTTTGACGAGTTGGGACCACAAATCTTTTCTCATAATTAATTTCAGGGACGAACATGTGTTCCAGTTAATTTCTAACCGAAGTTTTGTGTTGATCTCAAAAATGTGCTAATTATCTATGATCTTGTAAACAATAATGTACATTTATTAACAGGGACGTATACTTTATATATACGTCCCTTGTATCAATAGATTTAAAAACAATAACATAATTTCCCTGAATGAAAATAAAAATAATCACATACACTATATCTTTACAAATATTTATAGCGATAAATCAAATAGCCATGGTAGAGCTGTACACTTATAGATTGACGTATAAAGCTACATGTATATGTATATACATGTAGAACCGAATGATCGCACTATGTTGATGATACAGATAATGATTGACACCTGGACCAAATTTAATCGGTCAAAGGCGGGGTTTAGAAGTATCGATGACATTGATCCCTTAATTAATAAAAAGAATCGATCTTTGAATGTTGTAATCAAATTAAGCTAGAATTGTTTTTATTTTCACATGTGCCGAGATTTTCCGTTTTTACTTCCTATAAAAGTAAAGTTTCGACCATCTGATGGTTTTAACCCCCCCCCCCCTCCCCATTTGGAAAATGTTTTTAGACCCGCCCCCCTTTTTTTTTATTTAAACTAAATATATTTTGTCATTTTTATTGTCTAGCAGCCATAGATAGTGTTATTTATCTCTAGCTGAAATCTTTTGTATTGACATGTCATCGGACCTTGTCGATATCTCATTTAATAATGCGGCATAATTAAGATGACCTGCCGGTATGTCTTTGATGTCACGTACCGCTCGCGACTCTAGAAGACGTCGCTATCTACAAAAGCTACCAACCATGCAGAATTTTTTTTTCAATTAATTATTTTATAAGCTAATCACTAACTTATTAAAGGAAAGCGGCAAAAAAAAAAAAGAAATTAGGAACTACATGTACATTTATGCAGTGCCGGAGTCCATGAATTTAGTAAAAAAAAATACTGAGTCCATTAAAAATGAGTGATATGAGTTAAACAATAGAATTTTTTTTTCTAAATATCATGATTTCCCTCTTCAGTTTCATTCTTTGTTGTTTATGTGTAAACATTGATTTAAATTCATCGACAAATATATATATATATTTGCTTGGAGCCGGATTAATATAAATTTAAGATTCACGATAGAAATAACAAAACGAAAATTCTACGCGTAGCTTTTAGCTCATTCACGTTAGTCATTCTCCATACGCCAACGTTAGTGATTATTCATACACATAGCAATGCGGAATATGGTTAGAGTATGCGGAATAAAACATATGGTTAGTGACAAGCGTTAACTATGAGGAATCTATCAGTAATTATTGTATGCCTACATTCACGTTAATTATTACATATCTAACCATTTATTCACCATTTTTCGCGATAGGTCCTCATTCATTTTCGTTTATTATTCATAGAATTTGTTAACATTAACTATTCCTTATCTGTAAGTATTCACGACAAAATGGTGATTTTTCATGGCAACGCAATGCCAGAATATGTCTTTTTTTTCTCATATATACAAATGTATATGAGGGTGTCAAATAGATAGACCCCGTTACCATGGTAACTGTGGTTCAAATATAACAATGGTTTATTTCATTGTTTTTTCATTCAGTATGATAATTACAGAAAGTTTCATCGAAATCCATGACATGCCGTGGCCAGCTGTTTTAGGTTTTTACATAGAATCCATATTAACCAGACAGGGTGATTCTGATATGCCCCATAAACTTCCATTTCAGATCTTTGACTGTTTCTTTTGTTGGATGGTTCGAATGATCTATGACAGAATATAATCCACCATTCTGGAGAGTGGGACATCATAGTGTATGACAAGTTCCCCATATCGACCGTAGAGCTTCTTCAGTGACGATGTTAGTCGGTCATAAACATATCCCTGACTGAGAAGCTTATCTGAAAGACGCCTAGCTCTCAGAACAAAATTCGTATATTTTGTACTTGCTCTGGCATAGCGTATCAACTGAGGTATGAACGCGCGATGAAGGGATGTTGCTACTCAGAAAAGGAAAGTTTGTAATGCTGAAATTGAAGTCGTCACGTGTATCATAGAATGTTCATGTGACCATCAGTGTCGTAGTACAACATTATGTCCAAATAGGATGCTGAATTATTTGTCTCTGTAGTTTCTTTGACTTCAAGCTCCGAATTATTTCAAGGTCATCGGTCCAAAACTAAAGGTCATTTCTAAATTTAGACTCAAATTCACACAAAAATCAAGATTTTCAATTATTTTGAGGAATAATTATAACTTTCTTTAAATTATTTATCAGATATTTTGAATTTAGATATTTACAGTTGAACAATCTATCTAATGAAGGAAAATTCATCACAGTTTTGTTAAATTGTATTTTACTACTATGTATGACATACATTCAATAATAGCATCAAATGGAGATTTTCTAGATTTTTCTCGTGAAATATGTGACATCTACATGTTGTATTTGGGTCTTCAGTGGACGTTGATAATTTTGATACACATCCGAACAAATAATGTTTTATCATACTTCCACATCTAATTGATTCTTTTACCAAATCTCCATACCATTTACTGTTCATAATGTCTACTTTGATTGAAAAACGTCAAAATTTGACCTGGAAATAGCAAATGTTTTCAAATGAACTTGAAAATTGATCAAATGACCTTGACATTTTATCGAGGCCATGATAGCAGCAAATTGTCTATAATACATCTACATACCAAGTTTTGTAATTATTATAATAAAATGCATAGATCTTCTAAATTAGCTTTTTACATATGCCAGGTATTTACACCTTTGTATCAAATGTTGCCATAGTAACCGATTTGAAAGGCATATAAAGAGAAAAATCTCATTTCTACATAAATTTCCGTCGATTCCCATGAGGTCCAGGGATAATACTATTAAGAAAATAGGCAACTGTAATTCAAATCTTGTGCAACTGCATTATCTCTCATGTCAAAAGTAAGTGAATAATAAGTAAAATCAGGCTAAATTGGGCCTAAATGGCAAATTTTGAATAATATTTTTTTTTTAATTGAAGAAAATTTACATGACATACAACAAGAAGGAGCATTGAATAATCAAAATATATTAACTTAAGAGGATTTCAATTATCTGTTCAGAATATTACATAAACATTCAACATTCGTTTCCATGGGAAAGAGATGCATAAAAAGGTCTTGTCTAAAGGGGTTTTATACGAAACCTTGGTTATCATGGCATCTGAAGGTCAAAGAAAAAAAATGGAAGGTCATTTCGCTCTGAGGTCATCAAATTAACAAAAATATCCAAAATCGGACACATGTTGTTGCCAAACATGTTTTTTTAGGTCTTTACATAGAATCCATACTAAAAAGTATCAATTGATGAATCGCAAGCGATATAGTTCTCATACCGGCATTAATCCATGTCCTTCAATTCTCCAGCCTGTTTTAAAACGACGTCATCGTATGGGTACCGAGTCCACTCACAATAATGTCGAAGGGTTCCAACTCTCTACCTTCTTGAAGAAAATTCCAAATCAATTTACATGCACCAGACACGTGTTTTAAAGCATTAAATTCTCATCAGTGATGCTTTCAGCGGCGCCACCATAAATAGTTTCAGAAGCGCCCTCTTTAATTTTTTTGAAGTTAGATTTTTACATTTACATCACAGAGAGCGAGCGGCTCCAAATTTCCTGTAGGGTCGATTCAGCAGCATATCGAAATAAGACCTATGTTCAAAATAACATTTGGAGGGATGGTGCTAAGATGCCAAACTCCTTTAATTTCGATGCTACTTATCGGTGAAATGGCTAGTATCCGAAAAAGCAAAAAAATATATGTTATGTCTCATTGATAAAAGGCCAAAACAAAGCTTCTTTCATGTGACAGACCTGGAAAGAAGTAATTAATACACTTGACAAACATCAGGCCACAAGTCGCTTCGTTAGTTAGGTAGGACATAAACTAATACTAAACAACTGAGTATTTCATATTCATTGCTTGCACGGAATCTTAATTGATACCATTTCGTCAAGCATACCTTATTTTCTAATTTTCCTCCATTCTCTCAATCATTCGACATTCATCTCGACCACATGTAAAAGTAACGAACACACTTTTTCACAGTGGGCTGGAATTTTGAGAAAAATTACAGCAAAATTGGTCACATACTGAAAACTGACTACAATATACACCACCTACTTATCCTGTATATCAATAGATACCAAAGTGGATAATAAGTTAACCAATCAGACATCTGAACTGTGATAGAATCTCAATTTTCATTTTATGGATAACGAATGCACTTTTATTTTATTGCTAACGAACACACTCTAGCCGTTTGAAATAGTCATACTTCTTCGATGTTTATTTTATTGTCTTTCACAAAAACAATAATTCACTAAAGGTCCACATCATGGACATTTATTCTTTATACATGTATTCGACACTTGGAATCAATAAACCAATGAAGTACAATATATTTTAATCCATTAAGATAACTTTTAGTGAATTGATCTCTCTCTCTCTCTCAATCAAATTTAAACTAAAATTATTAGATGAATCAATTTGTTGGTTTAATCCGCTTAACTTATGCCATAACGTATTATACAAAACAATAAAAAGTCCCAGCCACACTGTCTAAGTCGGCACCCATTGCCCACGGGTCTCGTTGGTTTATGTGTTGTTCGACGTTTGATGTCTCGTTTGTTGTTCCTTGTCTCTTCCTGTGTGTGTCTTCTCTGTGTTTTCACTTGGGTTGTTTGGTGTGTTGCCGTTGAGGCTGAAACAGAATAATGTTGGAGATCCTCTCCTTTCTTAAAAAATGCGTATTTATAAACACAACTAAAATAGATTAGACTGACCTAGCACTTTTGGTGAAATGGAGGGGACATAATTACATGACATGGCTATGATATACAAATTGTTTTCGTATTAGACGACAAAATAGAATCTAGCTAGTGTAAGGTTGTTCTCCGATATAATCCTTAAGAAATAATACCGGTATATTATTGCTGTTTTAAAACTAGATTTATGATAATTTCATAAATCTTGCTTAAAGGCCGACGTTGGGAACCACCCGGTCGTTAATAGGTATACTTGAGTGACATAAGCTTGATAGGCGTGGCATACCGTCTTTGAAGACAACGCCGTATGCGAGCGGCGGGTTACATCAAAGACAAACCGACAGGTAACCTTTATCATGCTAATGAGAGACCCGTCTCATCTGTTTTAAGCTGTCAATCAAACATTGATAGGGGCAAAAGGATTAAAGGGAACCAATCAGATACCAACAAGAGATGTTAGCCCTATAGCGGTCACTGAGGAAATGACAGAACATTTACCTGTCTTCTTACATAGTCCCCCGTCGGCCTTTGATTTCAAATTCCACTTCATAAAATCTTTAAGACAAATTGTGTTGAATTATTGGGCACATTCAAAAATTCTTTAAATGTGCCATACACCACTTAAAATTACCATTACGGCATACAAGAACCTGTATTTATCCACCGGTTAAATGACTTAACCCACCACTGACGACTGGCTAACTTTCCCTGGCTAAGTTGCGTATTTAAACAGCGGTTACGTCAAAATCTAAGCAATGCAACTAATCCGGTGATCAGAATTTGACCACTGGATAAGGAATTAAATTACCGGACAAATTTTGCCAGGGTTTTGAGCAACCCGGTCCAGGTGTCCATCGAGATTAAGCATCTCCTGTGTGCTAGAACAAAGAAGGGGATCTCCAACAACACCAGGCTGCAGCACCCGCAGCAAAACCCCAAAACACCCAAAGCAAAAACACAGAGCAGACAAGCACAAGAAGAGACGCAAAAGGGACAGGAAACGTCAACGCAAAACACAGAAACATCAAACACAAAGGACTTCACATAAACCAACGAGACCAATGGACAACCGGTGCCGACTTAGGACGGCCATCTGCCACGGAAATAGCAGAAGGTGTGGTTATCCTGAATTACGTGCACACAATGCAACCTTCTAACTTTTCCGATTACCAGAAAAGTGTTAGTAACACCAGGTCACTTAGGCCATGCAGGGAAGAACATAATGTCCTGTAAATTTGTATAGTTCAGCGTTTCATTTGGTTCTTACCTAAAATGTTTCCCTACACAGAGGACAACAAGATGTTATTATGTTAATGTTTTATCAAATCGTCTAAACAATGACAAAGATAGTCCCGTAGTTTTTTTTTGTTAGTCCCTTGCCTTCAGGGCGGTGCATAGTGACATCATTAAAGTTAAAAGCTATCATCTACTGTAATTAAGCCGTACTTCCACTGTCGCGAATGTAGAGGAGAATGAGCTACGATCAGAGACGAATGAACAATCGTGTCACATTCGTTTCTTTTCTCATGAAGTTTTTCTAGGCGCGATAGGCACACGATAGCGCTGCGATTGCAACAAGAATATGCAACGCCTTCGCTACTATAGTGAGGTGAGTGTGATAAGAATAGAGAAGAATACGACACGAATGTGCCACGATAAAACGACACTGAGGCGAATGAGAGGCGAATGCAGGAGATTGAGACACGACTGTCAGAAGAGCAAAATCAAAATCATTTGACATATCCGGGATCATCAATACCCTTTGTTGACTTTGACATCTTTCCACGTTATTTTCTCTTAAAAGGCATTGTCAAAGTTTTCAAAGTATTGATCCGCAAACTTTAACAGATAATTATTCTTGTCGTGTGTGTATGTAATAATATCATTGCAATATCGCATCACTATCGTGTCAAGATCGTGGCTGATTCGCGTGGGTTTTTTTTCAATCGTGTCACATTCCTGGCGCATTCACGTTACATATGTGTCAGATTCTTTCTTGTCGGGGCTCTGTCGGGACTCTATTGTGGTACATTCTCCTCCACCTTGGGAACAAGAATGCATGCGAATCTGACGAGAACGTGCTGCAAATGGAGGAGAATACAACGCGAATGCGCTGCGCATGTGCTACGAGTGTGAGGCGAATAAGAATTCAGACGCGAATGTTTAAACAGTTTGAAGCATTCGCGTCGGTAACGCGAACAGAGGAGAATACATGAGAACATGAAACCATAGTGACACGTTGAGACGATAATGCCCGCGATTTAGAGAGGAATGCGCTACGATTAAACAAAATCACCCAATCGTTGCCCTATCGCCTCTTCATTCGCGACAGTGCAAGTCCGGCTTTACTGACATAAAGAGATTGATGTACATAAGCTACATTGCAGGAGATGATTACTCTACATGTACTCTGCATCAGATTTCTTTCACTTGGAAATTCGTCATGGTCCCTTTGCAGAAGGTTCTAGTTATATTGTTAATTACTGAAATTTTCGGAGGTTTTGGAAGCCCTTTGGTTATCCTATTTAGATATCATAAATTTGTAAAATCTTTCTGGAAATTCTACAATAAGTATTATTGACTTCTTTCAAAATTTTGGACGACTCCAGCAACAGAGTATGTATCATCGGAAATATCATTGCCTTCATTTTACGATGACCCTATTAACAAAATCAGAAGAATCAAATGCAGATCAAACTTCAACCAAAAATGTAAGAAAATAGTCGGTCCCCTGCTTTACCGAAGATATCATCCTAAAGTCACAACAAAAACCCTGGGCATGGTACTGGACCAATCTACAGTTCTGTATCAGTGTCTTTCCCAACATTGCACACTTGTCAACCGTGACGACGGGACTCAGTGATGGACCTTGTTGAAATCTCGTCAGAGAAGATTGGGTCTTGATTTTCTGTCCTAGCTGATAGTTGGTCATACTTCTCAGGTGATTGATCTTTAGCTAGCTTCAACCAGCAGAGCACAGTCTGCTATACGTATGCCATGTAATTTTTTGTATCCCTTTACATAGAATCTGTGTTACAAAAGGCCGCTGTATTTTACTATCTTGTTTGTGATGTCACCTTACAGTGAGAAGTTTTATGTTTATACAACAGTTGTGTGCTATTTAGACTTTGTCTGATGTCATTTACGTATTACTTTCTTGTAGGTTTGTTTCGCTGGGTAAGTACAGAGTGGTCATGTTTGTAAATTAAAATGGCATCTGAACCATTATGTATCGAATTAATTGAGATACATAGAATATTTTCGTAAAATCTGATGTTTGACAAGTGACTGTCTTCGTAAAATCCAGTGCCCGGTTTCGTAAAATCATTTCATCCAATCACAAATGCTAGATTGTGAATCGTAGAAATCACTAGATTTCAATTTGATACAAAAAGCAAGTCGCATTTTAGTGAGAAACGATTTGCGAAAAAAGGAAATTTTTGTTAAAAATCGAAGATGTGCGATAATGTCAAGCCATGAATACCTGAACTGATAATAGAAATATGGATAGATTCATTGCCTCAATTGCTTACTTTTGCCCTTTAAAACTATCTCCCCAACAGTATAAACCTCGCATATCTCATCGCATTCGCTACTTTATCTGCCCGGTTCCTAAACCCCTTGCCTTCGTTTACCCGGAGTGTTTAGTGTTACTTATGTTGAGTTCGAATTGGAACTTTTAAATAGATCAATAATCAGTTACAATGTAAATATAATATTGCTAATAAATGTACGATAAATAAATGAAAAATTGAACTAAAAACTTACATATCATATCCCAATAGTTGAAAGATATTGATTTTAATATTGCCTTTGTTTGTACTTTATAAATATCATGGAGAAAACCACTATACATTTCCTATAATCAAACTTTTGTTTGCAAACCAGCTTACAAAGATGTTTTTAATTTGTTTTATAACCTCTTTGGAAGTGTCTTATCCTAATATAAGACCGAGAAGTAATACATGATATCATTATACCGAAAAGCGTAAGATGTCCCTTAAGCATGCCAACTATGGAAAAAAAACATATCTCTATCAAGAAGTACAAAATCTTTAGTTGCAAAATCTTCTAACCAAGGGCATACAAAACCGGGATAAAACCAGAATTAAGGCAAAGAAACAGAAATAAAAAAAAAACTTCTACCATATATATGAAGAGAATTGAACTCCCTGCGAAGGAGTGAGACCAGGTGTCCAGGAAGAGTGAGCATCTCCTGCTTGCATGCAACATCCATCACTTCAATTTGGTAGAAAGGTCACAATCGGTAAATCCCACATTCGGCAGAAAGGTCAGAATCGTTAACTCCTAAAAAGGAAGACAAACGTAGAAATTAATATGTCATGACATAAAAAGGTCTACGTCAGAATATCATTTATGGCACTGGACAAGCGGACAGCATAGTGCTACCATTTCCCCATATCGTCCATAGACCTTCCTCAGTGACGATGTTTGTCGGTCACTTGACTGTGTATCCTTGACTGTGAAGCCTAACTGAAAGCCGTCTAGCCATTAGAACAGAATCTGGGTACTTGTAGCTTGTCCGAGTATAAAGTATTAATTGAGAAATGTAAACGCCACATGCTTGTGACGACGGGATGCTCCTACTCAGAAAGGATAATTTGTTATATTGAAATTGAAGTCGTCGCGTTTGTCATAGAGTGAGGTGTTCATATTCCCATAGGCATCAAAACATAATATGATATCCAAATACGAGGCTGAATTAGTGGTCTCTGTCGTTTCTTTAACTTCAAGTTCAACGGGATATATTGCACCAAGGTAATTTGCAAAATTTGGCTTATTAATGGGCATTAGGTCATCAATGTATCTGTACCTGAAGTTGAAGTTGAGAGCTAACTGTTTTGTCCTCAGAGATCAAGGATTGAATTAATACAGCTTCGTATGAGTATAACAAAATGCCAGCAAGGAGCGGGACACAAATGGTTCCCATTGGAATGACAACAACCTGTTGGAAGACCTTACCTCCAAAGACCACAAAAATGTTATCGATCAGGAAATTCCACATCTTAATGACATCTGATTCGGTATACTTTGTTTTGGCCTCAGATTTCTCTTTTAGAAATGACAAATATGGATAATGACCATATCCCTGTATACAGCACAAAATCGATAATTCAAAAAATCAGAAACCGAAGGCATACAAAATCGGGATAAAACAGGAACCAAAGCAAACAAACAAAAACCTCCACCATGTGAAAAGAAGCGAACTCCCGATATGGGAGTGAGACCAGGTGCCCAGGAAGAGTAAGCATCACCTGCTTGCATGCAACACCAGCCGCTTCAATTCGGTAGAACTGTCACATCCGGTTTCTTCCTTTTCGGAAGACATAGAAGAAAGTAAGTTTTGTCATAATTTACGACAATGAACGACATAACATGGGTAGTTGTAGATTTCATTAATATGCATTCGACCTTTCATTTAAAAAAAGATAACTGATTACTCTTGCATCATTTACTGAAACATCATTATGATATCAGTCTTTCTTATATATGCGAATAATTGCATCTGTTATATCTGTAGCACATTAAACATCCGAACGGTATTGGGATGACAAAAAGGGAGATAACACAAACAAAAACGATGACGTTCCGTTTCGATCCAAGACATTTTAGCAGCTTATCTACCGCTGAGAAAAACCTGAAAGGGAAAAGCTACAATGTATTACTTACATTATGCTAACAATACTTGCACAAATGAACAGATTATAATATAGTATACAATTATGGGTTGTTAACTTAGTGTATGTGATGTGATATTAACTTTCTGTGAAAAAATTGACCGAGGCGAAGCCGAGGTCAATATTGTCACAGGAAGTCAATATCACATCATATATACTGAGTTAAAAGTCAATAACTGTTTTATTCTATAATTTCACATTTGATTCACAATAAAAAACAAAAACGTTGCCATTTGCAGAAGTAAGTGGGATTAATTTCGGTCTATTTTTAGACCGTGGTATATGGTGATTTATTTAGGAGCGTCGACGACGTTATCAGCCAATCAGAGCGTCGCTATTGATAGTTTATAGAATAGATATAATTATTGTTAAATATTTTTTGAGGCTACATACAAGAGCACAGAAAATCCACAAAAGAGAGATAAGGTGAAATCCAAAGATATATTTAGATTATTACAAGCGTTTACATTTAGACTACTTGGTGAGTTCACTGCTGATGGACCAGGAGTCCCCGAGGGCACATGTAGCCAAGTTCGATCAATTTCGGTTGATCGTTTCTTCAACGCATTCTAAAATTTCTGTTATCAAAATTCTTGAAATTTCTAATACGTGGGTCCTGTAGCATCATATCCCACCCATCCTGCTACGTCTTTCGGTACGCTTTTTCGACATAGTAGCTTTCATAATTTTTTGGCATATTACATTGTTTAGATTTGAGGATCACTGACGAGGGTTAAGTACCCGAAACGTGCATAACTGGTCCATGTTGCCAATTTATCTGTTCTTAATTGATGCTATTCAATTTGAAGACGTTTACATTTAAAAGGACAAATGCTTAATCACACCTTGCTATTTAAGAGTTATATTTTTGCAGTGTCTAATGATATTCTTAAAGATTAATATCAAAGTTGAATACAAAAATGCATATTTCATGACTTATAAATAAACATTCTTCAGAACTTCAAACATATCTATTTCTGTAAAGATTCTTTTACTCTGATTTCCGATCTATTATAGTTATTTTATATCTATCGACTGATGATACCAGAACAGGTCGTTGCACGGTTTTACCTTTCTACCTTCTTGAATAAACTGCAAGAAAGATATAAGCAAACTAGGAAGACGAATGCCTCAATATGAGTTCATATACTAGTCAAAATTTCTAACTTACATTTTCCGAGTTACTTCAATATCACGATTTGTAGAAATCAATTACTTGATATCTATCTTTATAATTACAAGGAAAGTGATTTTAAGTGTAAATGAATAAATGATCATCCTGCGATGTGTATCTTCAAATTCTACAGCATTTTAACAAAGAATCATCCGCTTCCGGTTTGTAAGAAAACTTTGCCTCATTAGTGAAAAAGGCTACAATAGAGAAGTTCTTACGGTTATCGTGCGATTCGTTTTTCGGATTTTGAAATATCGGCGATTGAAACTGTTATTTCGTCGTGATATGCCTACAAATTTTCTGATGCGTTAAGCGTCAATAACAGTTCCGGTATCATTGATATACCGGGTAAGGATTTTTGTGTTGAAACATTTCCTGCGAATGCGATATTTAATTTTTTCCTGTGCTTTGCCACTTTTCGTGAACCGTAAGCCTAGGAAAATATGTTTGGTTAATGGAAGCTCATTTTACGAACCACTCACAAGAGTTATGCGCACGTATCCATTTTATGGAAAATTCGTTAAGTTTTATTTGCTTATTATCGCTTTTGTAACAAATGCATTCCGTTTAATTTGTGTTTTTCTGATCAAACTTGGTACAAACAATTCTTTAAAAGTGGTTTCATTGTAATTTTCCGATAAAATACGCAAAATTCATGAAAAGTGTACAAAATTCAAATTTCGTCACGGTCTGTTTCCTTTGAAAGAATTTTTTTTTCTTGATTTCAAAGTAAAGAGTGAAATGTTGTATATCATATCCAATTATCGTTAAAATAATTTGAATTCCACATTAACGAAAATCCATACCCGTAGAATGGTAAGTTAGAAATTTTGACAAGTATATTTAACGGAAGCATAATTGAAACTCTTTTTTGATCCACTTTAACACTTAAAAGAGTACATTTTATACTTTTTTCCGTACATGTTACACATTTTTCTGTAATTTATACACTTTTAAGTGTGAAGGACTAACTAATCCCTCATATCGGCCCTTTAATTTCGACATAAAATGTTTTTGATAAACGAATTATCAATTATACTTTTTTGCAATGTTTAATTTCTGAGAAAAAACGGCGTCACAATTTTGAGTCCTCGTAACATCAATGGCGTGATGTATGACGTCATGTTCTGACGTCATTTGCCCTATATGACGCAAAACAAAGGAAAAGCATCGTATTTTCCCCAGTACACGCTAATGTGTCCATAGTTGATGGTACAGAGGACGACACACGGAGATTATGGTCGCACAATAACAGCCCAGGTGAAGTAATCACGAGGGGGCGTTCATTGAATCGGAACACTACTCGTAAGCGCAAACGGCGCAGTAGATCTAGATCTAGGTCTAAGTCAAGTAGCAGTAGCTCTTCCAGTTCTAGTAGTTCCGATAGTTCTAGTTCGTCATCTAGTTCTAGTTCTTCAGATTCTGAGGATGATGAAAATGAATTTAAGCCCGTTTATGACGTGAAACATCATATCCCTAAGAGCATTATCAAATGTGTGTCTAAGTATGCGTCAAAGGACGTAAATAAGAAAGTTAGGCACGCTGTTTTAAAAAAAATTTACCTATTCCTAAATCTAAAAAGGTGAGAGGTTTGAATTTAGATCGTTTCTTTAAGAAGAATTTTATGAAAGACAAAAATGGAATGGTAAATTAGAAAAGGGGAAAATTAATACTCAGATGCGCATTTTAGACTCACTAGGTCCCCTGTCGATTTTATGGGCAGAGGCTGAGCGCATTAAGAAATTAGGGAAAGGTATGAATCCATCTGACGTTATTGAGTTAGTGCGTAGAGCTATTGTTTTAGTGGGCAACGCCGATTTCCTCTATAACAATGATAGAGGGAAAGCTATTTTAGCATCTTCGATGCCTGAAGATATTGATTTATTATCATATAGGAAAATCATAAAGGCTTTAAGTAAGAGTCATGGTAATATTTTTGGACAAAGGTTCCTTAAGCAAGTCGCTAAAGATACTAAAACAATAAGGAGCTTAAAGAATTACTGTCTTTTGATAGTAATAGTAATAAGAAAAAGTATGATGCTAGGAAACCTTACAGACGGCCTACCCAGTTTTTTTTCAGGGAGGACCCTCATCAAGCCTCCAGTTCGGGGGTCCACGCAGAGGCCAATGGGCAGTACAGGAGGCCACATCAGAGGTACCAGTACCAAAGTTACAGGCAGGGTACCGAGGGTCAGAGACAGGTGGGGAAGAAGCCACTGTCTCAGTGAACGGATCAAGTCCTATTCAGGTAATACATCAATCAGAGCTCAAAATAGATGTAAATCTGTCCAAGTTCACTTTTCAAAGAAAGGTTATAATCTCGGATCAAGATCACATTCCTGTAGGGGGTCGGATCCAGTTTTAATGTAGACAGGATCCTTGGATAATAGAGTCTGTGAATGTGGTGCGGTTCAATTTTTTATCCACTCCTGTACAAATCAAAAACCAATTCAACCGAAATTCAGTCAAGCCGATCAGAAGTCGATCGATTCCGAGATCAATGGTTTAATAGAGAAAAATGCGGTTCAAGAGGTCAATCACACCCCGAACTCTTTTTACAGTAACATTTTCCTTGTACCCAAAAAAGGGGGAGAATTGCGTCCAGTTTTCAATCTGAGACAATTGAATCTATTCCTTCCCTACGAGCACTTCAGAATCGAAGGAATCTAATGCTAAAAGATCTATTGACGAAAAACGATTGGATGATAAAGATAGACCTAAAAGATGCCTATCTAACTGTGTCAATAGCAGCAGAAGACAGACACTATCTGAAATCTGGGAATTCGACTTATAGTCTATTTAGACGACATTCTCATTATGAACAAGTCTCTTGCGGAGCTACAATCCGATCTCTCGACAGCAATTTATCTGTTCAGGGGATAGGGATTCATTATAAACGCAAAAAATCCGTTTTCATCCCTACGAAAGTAATCGAATTTCTAGGTTTCACGGTTCATTCGGAAACAATGACACTTTCGTTGCCAAAGGAAAAGGTTCTGAAAATTCGAGACCAATGTCGAGAATTGTTCAACAGCCAAGAGGTGTCCGTTCGTCATTTGTCACAAATTATTGGTCGCCTGACCTCAACAATTCAGGCTGTTTTTCCAGCTCCCCTTCACTATCGAAATTTACAGACTTTAAAAACCAAAGCCCTTCACAAAGGGGGTCTCTACGACTTCAAAGTTTCTTTAGACGAGGATTCGAAGAAGGAGTTGCTTTGGTGGGAGACGATACTTCAATCTTGGAACGGCAAAGCACTCATAAATTCAAATCCTCATTTAGTAATACAATCCGATGCAAGTCAGTCGGGGTTGGGAGCTCATTGCCTGGGATCAGAAATAGGGGGATTATGGCTTCCAGAAGAGAAAAGGTTTCACACCAACTTATTGGAACTGAAAGCAGCGTTTTTTGCTCTACAAAGCTTGCAAAAACTGTAACCAACAAACACGTCTTAATTCTAACAGACAACCAAGTAGTAGCTGCGTATGTAAACAAAATGGGGGGAACAAGATCTCAGAAACTATCCGATCATGCGCGTCAGTTGTGGGACTGGGCTATAGCAAGGGGAATAACTCTGTCTGCGGAATACCTTCCGGGTATTCTCAACACTTGTGCCGATTGGTAAAGTCAAAATTTCACGGATTCGAGCAGTTGGAAGCTGAATCCTTCGATTTTTTGCAGTCTCGAGAGTTTATGGGTCCATTTTCGATGGATCTTTTTGCGGACAGAACGAACACTTAAATGAGCAAATATTACAGTTGGAAGCCGGATCCCCATGCCGTGGCCACGAATACCCTGGCTCAGACAGCATAATAGGTAGTTGTCTAGCGAAAGTGAGAGAGGAGTGTAATCAGATAGTCCTAATCACTCCTACATGGCAGACACAGCCTTGGTACCCAATTCTCCTTCAAATGTCCATAGACCTCCCAGTCCCCTTACCCATGAACGGGATGACCCTTCCTTCTCCCAGGGGGACAAACACCCACTAATATTGAACAACACGTTGCAACTAGCAGGCTGGAAGGTCTCAGAAGATCTTTCTCTTCAGGAGGATTTTCGGAAGAAGTTAAGCAACGTCTCCTTCACTCGTTGCGTCCAGGCACGAAATCAGCTTACGATAGTGCCTGGAAGAAGTGGGATGGCTGGTGTTTCCAGCGGGAAGTTGATCCCTTTTCACCACCTGTGGCCTCTATACTAGAATTTTTTGCTTGGATGCATAACCAAAATTTCCAATACAGAACAATTAATGTCCATCGATCTGCTATCTCATCAGTGTTACCGCAAGTTAAAGGCATCGCTGTTGGCAATTTACCCGTAGTTAGGCAACTTATGAAAGGGATTTTGATTAAGACTCCCCCTCTTCCTAAGCATACTTATTCTTGGGACATAAGTAATGTCCTTAATTACATCAAGGAACTACCAAAAAACGAAAGTCTTTCTTTAAATACACTCAGCAAAAGACTTGCGATTTTATTGTCATTGGCAGCGCCAAAACGCGTATCGGAAATTTCAAGGTGAGACCGCAAATGCATGATCCAACGAATTAACTCCGTCATTTTCACGTTACCGGGTTTATCGAAAACGCAGAGCGACCCACGAAATAGGACTGTTGAATACTCAAAAATACCCGATACAAAATTATGTGTTGTTAAGTGTATGTCGGTATATGAGTCAAAAACTGACAATTTTAGGGAACATGATAGCGTCTCTGATCCCCTTTTACGGTCTACCAAAAGGCCAAATAAAGGTATTTCATCTCAAACAGTCGCGAAATGGATTAAGTGTATTATGACCAAATCTGGTATTGATACAAATAAATTCCAAGCGCATTCTTGCAGGATGGTATCTACCACTAAAGCCGTTTTATGTGGCGCATCTATTGAGCAAATTATTGATCAAGCCGATTGGTCGAATGCTTCAACTTTCAAAAAGTTTTATTTTCGACATAACAATGTAGAGAATGCTTCATATTCATCTCAAGTTTTGCTTCACGAGATACCGGTGAGTTCTTCGGCTTTGAACATGCATTATTATATCTCACGGAAATCTTAGAAATATAATTTAAGATTTTATGAGGGCGCGAAGCGCCCGAAATGAAATATTGATTATATGATAAGATTGAAGTGAGACATAATAATGCATTTCCCACCCGTCCCTTTCTCCCTTTTTTGTACAAATATGTCTCTTGTATTATTGTGCTTAAAGTTTAGCTTTATACTTGATACAAGATTTATATCTACTTTCATTTATTTGAGGTTCATACTATGTTTTCAATTTCTATTCTGTGGGGAGTAGATGTTACCGAGTCGGGAACTGATGTCCCGGAAGTCGACCACTGACGTAGTCCTGACTAAAACATTGACGTCATGATGTTCGGAGTGAATCAACTGACTATATACTGTTCTCTTTTCTGTACAAGAACTGAATTTGATTTATTTCTGTTTTGTATATTTGAATGAATTCTTGTAAGGATAAAGATTGAATTCACATTTTTGTTATTTTTGCTCGCTATTGAAAGTCAGTAAGATTTACAGGTAGATGGTTATATATACAGGTATAATTACCTGGAGCGTGACACGATCGAATGGATCGTACCCGGGTATAGTCCATATTGAGTGGAGATTTTTTTTCTACTTTTAGGAGCAGTTTATTTTGTTGAATTGAAGGTCAATGCATTATTATATCTCACTTCAATCTTATCATATAATCAATATTTCATTTCGGGCGCTTCGCGCCCTCATAAAATCTTAAGGTGGCTCCACAGAGTATCCGAATATATAGTCTTTTCGGAGGCTCTCTTACCGGGGATATTGACGTCATTATGATTATGACGTCATGATAACGCGCCAAATAAATATTGTGAACTCGCCGATGAATAGTGTCCACAGCAATCGGAATTTTTGGCGTTCAAACTCTTCTATCTCGCTTATTTCAGAACGGATTTCAGCAAGTTTGGTATCGATGAAACCAAAATATTATCGTCTACAATCTGATAGTAATTAATCTTAGCTAGATTCATCGTTTAATCTATATACGCACAAACCTAGTATCGTAAGTCATCCAATTAACAGTTATATGTGCACACTGTAGTTGAGTTTCTGGATACGCTCCTGAATCTGACTTTAACATATAGTCTGATCTATTGAAATTTCTTATTCATAAAAGTCAGAGAAAATTATTTCTTCCCTGTCCCGAAACGTATACGGAACAGCGCCTAGCCCCCCCCCCCCCCCTCCATTTATAAGTCGGTACCCGATTATTTGTCACGACCTACTTTGAGAAAAACTGACGCCTACTTTCTTAGTAAAGGCACTCTAATTAATCGCAAAATCTCTGTCGGAATCGCCTCCTTCTTAAAGGATTATTGAGAACTCTGCCCCTGTCTCACCAAATAAAAAAAATATCAGGATGAAAGCTTAAAAGTTCTTAATTCTGAGTCTTTCTCCCTCTAGATTCGTGCTTTTACTTTATCTTTTCCTAAATTTCTTTGAGGGGGGATGACATTCTGTTGTTTAGACATATCAAGAATCTCGTATGTATGGACACACACTATGAAAGCTTTGTAAGGTTTCCGTTAAGGCCGTTTCCGTCCAGAATTCCTACAAATTCCTGTAGTCATACGCTGATTTATACTTACCTCTGACGTCACTTTAACGTCGTTCGAATGAATATGGATTGCAACGTAGAAACTAAGGGGGTGGGGTTACAAAAATAGTCATAACTTCCGTTCGCTCGGTTCGATTTTGTTCATATTGCATAGAAATACTTCAAATACAATAGTTTATTATTTGATATTGGTTTCAAGAAAATTAAACGATAGAATTCCATGCAATAGGCATATAATGTCAAAAAATGACGATCGAAACACGAGTTTTTAACCTCCTAGATGATCTTAAATTTGTAATAATTCCTCCATTTTCTTAGTTTATTTCAATATCTTTGTTTAAAGATAAAAAAAATGTTTGAATGTAAAATTAAATCATAAAAACATTCATAAATTCGGCAAAATATTTTTTAAATCAGCATACTTTCTTCAAATTGGCAACGTTGGCAAAAATATAAGAGAAACCCCAGAACCGCCAAAATTCAAAGCGTCATGAAAACAGTTACGTAGGTTCGATTTTGTTCATACTTTGCAAAATTTAATCTTGTATACCAATTATAAAATTCCGAGAGTTTCAGAAAAATTAAACGAGAGGATCTTTTTTTTGGGGGTAGGTGTGTGGAGCCACCTTAAATTAAAACTCCATCGTTTGGTACAAAAATATTATTGGCAAGGTCTGGATCATTACTAAATTATAAATTTGTGTCGAAATTTCGCTCATTTATTGATATTTTCATTGATTTTAACGTTTTTAGACGTTCTGAGAGACGTATTATTCAGCATATATTTCTACAATCATAACAGGCTTTCCTAATTTGAATCCGCTTTACGTTTGACATTTTATGTACTACAATATTATGAATATATGAACAACTTTGAGAATAGTGCCGAAATGTAAGGTTACTGCACCTACTCCAATAACTATTTCTGTGTAAATGTTACACTTTTATGAGTAAATGTTACACTTATATGTGTGAATATTACACTTATATGTGTAAATGTTACACTTTTATGTGTAAATGTTACACTTTTATGTGTAAATGTTACACTTGTATGTGTAAATGTTACACTTTTATGTGTAAATTTTACACGTTTACTTTAACTTTACCTCCTGATATATTCTTCCATTCCCATTCAAAATTATTATTTTCACAACAATGCGTTTCTTGGGTACATATAGTAACTTATTTTTGATCATATATCCATTGAAGAAGATTTCTACGATTTTTATTGACCTCAAGCGATTTACAGTCAAACATATGTAACATGATTGTTTATGTGTTGAGGTACTTGGTCACGTGATACCAGACATGACGGTGTTTTGAGCTCCGGAGAAAAACAACCGCTTTCTCAGAGAGAGGGAACTGTAAGTACCGATTTTTTTTGCAAGAAATACATGTACTATAAAGAAGCTACAGAAACCTTGATTTATGAACATTCTACGAGTTTTGATAGTTTTGACAATGATCCCATTCAAAAGTGCATGTAAACAAGGTGCCGACAGCAGCTCACATTCCAACCTTGATCTGTCGATCTAGTTGAGCTCGCTTCCTGCTATACAGGAGAAACTGAAGGAAATCAATGCACGTGTGGGTGGAGTTGAGAAGACCGTATCGTCAGTGGCGGAGATAAAGGGTGATTTATATAGTCAAGATGGAGTTTGAGTTATATGAATTCAAAATAACCTTCAAATTATCAATATTTTTTATCTTCATTTGCTATTCAAATGTTTATTTTTAATAATTTGACTTAATTGTTGTGTAATATTGTTTATTAATAGTAAAAGCAAACTAAGAATTACAATTATATGGCAAATAAACACAATACATTTTAGAAAAAAGACTGCCTGTAATAATTTTCCAGTTTTAAGCAATTACTTTATATAAAACATAGATTCTGCCAAAAAATATCGATTATATTTACCGAAAGCATTTTAAATACATATATAACCCACCAGGATAAACTATGATACACCCAAGATCACAGTTTAATTCGATAAATATCGATAGTAATTCATAATAATAATGATTCCCCATAAATCGACGAAATTTAAATAAAAATTAAGACCCCCTCCCCCCCCCAAATAAGATGATAATTACAGCATTGTTTATGGCTCATTTAGTTTATCATTTTAATTGTATTAAATCATACAAAATTAATCCTGCATTGAAATTTGAATTTCAGTTATCAAATGTTATTGCAGGATGCTGATTCTTATTTTGAAAGGGCATGAATGTCATTTGCTAACTGAAATTCGATGCAGGATTGGTTTGAAATATTATTTACAGAAATAAGCTATTTTTAGATAAAAATAAAGATTTTCGTCCAAAAATAGGTAAAAATGACAACATTCTCTTCTTGCTTATTTCACTTGATCACTCATATACCATTTAATCATACGAAGCCTTTCCAACTTTGAAATTATGAAAATATGAAAATTTAGAATTATTCACAGAAATAAGTGATTTTTGCATACAAATTATAATAAGTTTTTTGTCCCAAAATAGCATATAATTTAAATTTCAGATATCAAATGGCATTCATTTCCTTTCATAATAAGAAATAGCATCCCACCAAAGCCAGAATGTGAAAATTTGTGCAGATTAAAAGGATTTATGAGTATTTTCTCAAAATAAGTGGTTTTTCGCACAAAAAATACATATTTTGCCTCAAAATGCAGAATTTAATTAAGTTTGCATTTCGTATAACTTTAATTTGATCAGATAATTTATCATCTATATGAAAACAGCTTTCAGTCTTTAGTTACACTCAGGATAATGAATTTATAAAAATTTTCCAGAAATCTGTTATTTTTAATAAAAAAACAGGCATCTTACCTCAAAATGATATAAAAATATACCTTACTTGCTTTGAAATGCAATGCCTGAATGAACCTAAGTAATTTCAGTTGAAAATATATTATTACTATCATTTTAAGAAATCCTATATAGATTCAAGAAATAATCTCCAAAAATAAGTGATTTTTGAATGAAAAATATGTTTTTTCCCCAAAGTACCAAAATTATGACAAAATGTCAATAGAAAAATATGTAAACTCAAAGAGTATGAAAAGTTACACCAGAAAATAGCTTTCAATTATTGATTTCATAATGGATAAGGCTTATTTAATTTTAATTACAGAGATCAGAGATTTCGAAATGAAAATATAAGTTTTTGTATAAAAACGACAATTTCGAGGCTTTTGCAAGAAGTTAACAATACAAAATATATTCCATTTGAGAGAGGAGACCTTAAAGTTATTTTCAACACCATCAAGGAATGATCACATGCAATAGCGTTGAACTGAAAAGCTGTAAAAAGTCGAAATTACCTAAAATTTCTGTGAATTTTTGCAAAATATCGACTTTTATCGACCCCCAAAAAACATACGAAAAGTAGAAATTGAGACTTAGAATTAATTTCATCTGAAAGAAGATCACAACAAGTATACATTCGCATGGTTCAATTTTTCAAATATCTATTCGAATAAAATTTATAAAAATTTTCCATTTTTCAGTGATTTTTGATCAAAAATACATGTTTTTCACCCAAAACTAGTAAAAGCCCCCTAGTTTAAGTGGGGCATGGTCCATTTCATATTCAGGGGACATCCCTTGAACAAAAAATCAGGGTCCCATAAATTCCCCCGGGGGTGCAGGTATTGCCCAACTGGCTCATAGTCTACAGGAACCTATTCCACTCGTCGAAGAACGGAAACGCTTGTATGGCATATCCCATTCGTTCCGTAATCAGGGGGAAAATACAAATGTATTCAAAGGGAAGATAGTTCTCCCAAATGGTGAAACCTATCATGATGAAGTACCGAAACTATCGTGTGCGGATATTCTCAAATCGTCATCTTCCACGTCACGATATTACGTCATACGAAACCAGAAGCTCATCCGCGATAACAGAAAATGTAACACTGAAAGCGATTGGCAGTATTATTACATGTAAAGAGGAAGTATCTACCCTGTACAGGAAGGCCAACCTTGACACCGATTGCGCAAGTGCAAATCATAATATACTCGTGTACCGATTAAAAGATGACAGTGGCTTTGTACATGAAAGTTACCATGACGACGATCACATTGGATCCGGGCGTCGCCTGCTTGCCTTTATGAGGGAAAACAAAATATTGAATCGCGCCGTTGTTATCTCGATGTGGACAGATGGAAAGTATCATTATAACAGTCGCTTTCTAAAGATGCAGAACTTAATCATTGACATAACAAACGAACTAGACAATGATGAAGATTGAATTTAAAGACGTTTAAAATTTGAACTACTTGGTGAGTGTCACCAAGAGTCCACGAGGGCACATGTAGCCAAGTTCGATCAATTTCGGTTGATTGTCTGTCTCTTCAACGCATTTGAAATTTTCTGTTCCAAAATTTCTTGAAATTTCTAAAACTTGGGTCCTGTAGCATCATATCCCACCCGTTCTGCTACATCTTTTGGTACATTTTTGGACATAATAATTTTCATACTTTGTGGCCATATTACATTGTTTAGACTAAGGATCACTGACGAGGGTTTAGTACCCGAAACGTGCATGTCTGGTCCATGCTGTAAATTTATCAGGTTTCAAATTATGCTATTGAATTTGAAGACTTTAACATGAATACATTGATTGTGACACCGATGACAGCGATGAAAATGAACAGTCATGAAATAATATGCTATTTATGGATCTAGTAAAAGCTAGAATTTTCTATCATTCTATATATGTACATGAAATGAATTTATGTTCGTGAATACAAATGAGGTAAGAGAGATTGACACTATCGTTTTTCATGATCTCTTGTCTCATGTACACGCGTGTCCTATGGCGGATTTGAAACCTATCATGATGTTCTAGCTTAAAGTTGTTTAATGATCGAGCAAATCCATATGTGTTCGGTATTTCAAATTTGTCAAGGGACACATGTCATGTACGAAATAAATATTCGTTTAAGGCATGTCATTTCGGAATGAAGAAATTTCAACGATTTTATGATAACCATATGAAAATATGGTATTCATGTCACTTAATAATTTTATGAAGGAAATTATATAGGTCCGTGATGAAAATCAAGATTTATGCTTATTTGAAAACTGGGTAAAAAATGCCGGCAATTTGTGCAAAAAATAGCACATTTGTAAAGAAAATACAAAAAGTCTTTTAAAAGTCTTTAAAAAAGTAAGGAATGATACATTGGCCATAATAAATTGAAATATCTATAAAAGTCAAGCTCAATGAGTTCTAAAATAGAAGATGCGCAAGAATAGTCCAAAATCGTGACCAATGACGCACCTTAAACTATCAATTTAAATTTCACATAGTTTTCATTTTGCTTGCAAGATATTATTTTATGTTTGTTGGTTCTTCAAAGTGTTTCCTTAACGAGATGCGGTTGTACCGTAATTGTTTCAAAACACTCTCAGCATAATGAAAATGCTTAATTTCTATTTTTTTTTCTTCTATACATCACTCGACGGAAGTTACTTTTCTATTAGATTTTTCATTTCATCTACATCCCCCCTTTTTCTTCTCTAAAATTGTTTATATTATCCCATATCATAAATTAATTTTGCCTTTGCGTGTGTTACCAAATGGTATATTTGATCGTCTTATACATATAGAATACAATGGTAGACATAATATCAATGAATTGCCAATGTCTTGGTAACTTTGAAGAGCGAAAAGACTTTTTTAACTATATTCATGATAATTTTAAGAACTCGAACACAATTTGCTTACAAGACACTCATTTCATTCCAGAGAAAGAAAATTTTATCAGATCACAATGGGGTTATGATTGTCTATTTAATTCATTTACTTCGAATTCCAAAGGCGTTTGTGTTCTATTTCACAATAATTTCCAGTATAAAGCAAATGCTATAAAATCTGACTTAAATGGTAATTTCTTGATTATAGATATTTCAATAGACGACAAAAGATTTACTCTTGTCAATCTATATATGGACCAAACAATGACTCCTTCGCGTTTTTTTTTTATAATATTTCTCAAATCATTGATGAATTTTCAAACCCTTATACTATTTTATTTGGATACTTTAATACAGTGCAAAACCAATCATTAGATACTTAATACTATCGAAATATAAATAATCCTAACGCAAGAAATACAATTATTGAAATAAAAGAAAATCTAAGACTTTATGATCCATTCCGTGAAAATAACCCTAATAAATGTAGGTATACATGGAGAAAAAAAAAGACTCCCCTAAAACAAGCTCGTCTAGATTATTTTCTATCATCTGATCATCTCCTCACGAGCGTTGTCATTAATACGATAAAGAACAGTGATGAATTATTATACAAATATGGACTTAGTCGAGGTCATTATGTCATTATAATGACCCGATGGTATTTGTTATATCGACCGAGGCCGAAGGCCGAGGTCGATATTACAAATCTCATCGGGTCATTATAATGACATAATGACCGAGGCCAAGTCCTTATATATTTGTTATATTATATAACGGATTTAAAAACAACATATGATTAAAGTAATGATTCAAACTTATATGAACACATAATTTTTTCTAATTAAGAATTGAACAATTAATTGCAATTTTTTTGTGAAAATTGTATCTTAACTTTTAAACAAAACATCTATCTTAATTTTTATCGTAAATACTGAAATTAGGACAAATATCACACCCGAGTCATTATCTTCCGTCAGCGGTTATTATCGGAAAATAATGACTCGCGCTCCAGCCAATCAGAATCGACGATACATTCTGGTTATATTATATCTTTAAATAACGCTCTAAATGTTTTAGAATGGTTTGAAAATATTTCAGGTTTAAAGGTTAATTTTGACAAAACGCAAGTAATATGGATTGGTAATAAACAATTCTCTAACGAGGTTTTATGTCGAAGATGGGGTCTGAAATGGGGACAAACCAAATTTACTCTTCTCAAATTAAATTTTGACGTAAATCTAAAAAATATTGTACAATTAACTATAATAATGAAATACAAAAAGTTAGAGAAATAATTAAATGTTGGGATATAGGAAATATTTCACCTATTGGAAGAATTGCTATAACCAAGTCATTCTTGATATCACAATTCAATCATCTTTTTATTTCTTTACCCAATCCTGATCAACACCAGATAAAATCATTAAATCAAATAATTTACTCATTTATTTGGAACCACAAACCCGATAAAATCAATCGAAAAATTATCAGTTTGAACCACGACGGCGGAGTCTTAACATGATTAACTTAGAAGCATATATTCATGCTTTAATATCTACTTGGATAAGAAGAATCTTAAACACAGAAGGTATTTGGCAAAATCTTTTATTACAGACTACAAATATTTACAAGATGATGTTACTCGACCATTAACATTTAGAAGAGACTATAACTTATCAAACGAATGAATTTTGGAAAGACGTGCTAAACAGCTGGCTAAAGATCTATAGATTAGAAAAATCTAGGACTCTGAATTTAAGTTTAACACCAATATGGTATAACGATGAAATAAAAGTTAGTAATTGTACTTTATTTTACAAACATTGGTACCAGAAAAATGTGGTTTTTATAAATTAGTTATTGAGTCCATACACAGGGGATGGAGTTATGCTCATGACAATATTTCACTTATGGTGTCTTGACCTTGAGCTGTGACCTTTGCTGAAGTCATGACACACTCTTACATGTAGGTCCTAAGAAACAATTTTTGTGAAATTCTATTGAAATTCATTCTCATTTAGAGACGTGGACACGGTTTCAATAATGATGTTTATTGTGACCCCAACCTTTGACCTATGATCGTGGTTCAAGGTCATGACACACCCTTATATCTTAAGGATCATTTCCGTGAGATATTATTGAATTCCTATCACAGATGGAGCTCTAGACAAGGTTTAAATAATGTAGTCTATTGTGACCTTGGCCTTTTACCAATGAACTTGTTACAATGTCTTGATACACCTGTATGTGTTATACTCCTGACAATGTTTTACTAATGATGTCTACTGTGACCTTGACCTTTGACATACGACAATTGGTTCATGGTCGTGACACATCCTTATGCCGTAAAAAATATCTCTTTGAAATATCATTGAAATCAATGCTCTGAACAATGATTTAGTTATGGCGTCTTTGTGACCTTGAGCATTGACATCGGTTCAATTGTTGACATACCATTAGGTACTAAGGAACATTTCTGTGAAATATCATTGAAATCAATAAACAGGAGGAGTTATGGTCTGGACATGATGTGATGGACGGACAGACAGGGTAATTCCTATATTCCCCCTCTCAAACTTTGTCCGAGGGGTTATACTAATTTTAGCAACATATACTGCAATCATTACCATACGTACTGGACCGTACATACGTTACCTGTCCGAAAAATGTTTCATTAGGCCTGTCACACGTTTTGGAATTAAGCAAGTTTTAAATAGAAATTTCATTAAAACATTTCAAAACAGGTTCATTTTCTCTTTTTACCCCAGTTTCAAAATAGAATAAGAAATATTACCAAAAGTCCTTGTGTAAGTGTCGCCTACTTGAATAAATTCAATGAAGAAATTAGACGTATCTTATGCTTCAAAAATCCAACTCTATAGGTGTTTTGTTAAATTCCAGTTTTACCAAATGCAATTTTTGTATGCTTGATCAAATCGTTGCATACTTAATTTAGCTCTTGACAAATATTCTCGTAAACATGTATACTGACAGGAAAACTGTGATTTTAGATACAATATCTCAGTTTATGTATAAAAAGAAGCTGTACATTTTCAGCGGAATAGTCACTCGCCGTTTTATTTGTTATTGGAAACGAGGGGTTAAATTAATTTACCCATAGAGTAGGTATTATTGTTTAACGTCTTCAAATTCATTAGCATCATTTTAGAGCAAATAAATTTACAGCATGGACCAGCCATGCACGCTTCGGATAATAAACCCTCGTCAGTGATACTCAATGTAAACATTTCAATATGACCACATTCTGTGTGTGAAGATTATGACCTAAATATACCGAAAGACGTAACAAAATGCCTGGGATATGATGCTATAGTACACAGGTTTTAGAAATTTGAGAAAATTTTGTAAACAGAAATGTTCAAATGCATTTGAAGAAATGACCAATCGAAATAGATCGAACTTGGCTACATGTGCCCTCGGGGACTCTTGGTCCAGCAGAAGTGACGCTCAACATATGGTACAAATGTTTAACGTCTTTAAATTCATTAGCATCAGTTTAGACCAGATAAATTTACAGCATGGACCAGACATGCACTTTTCTGGTTATAAGCCCTCGTCAGTGATCCTCAATCTAAACAATGTAATATGACCGAAATCTGTGAAAATGTGTATATATGAAAAGCCCATCCCCTTTCATTTCCCCTTTAAAAACTTGCGAAGAACAGAACTTCGTGTCACTTATATACGCCTTATGCGAAAACAGGTGCGATTATCCCCTGCTCTGTGATGCGAAAAGAAAAGTGAAATGGGTACGGAAGGGGGAGGGGCATTATATCGCAGATAATAATAATGATAATCATCATGATAATAATATAATTAACCATAATAATAATAATAATACTACGTTTTTAGGCCCGCTTATGTATCGGACAAATAATAACGATTTAGCATGATTATATAGTAAAAAGGAATTAATCGAAATCGGGACCCGATTCCGATTATTAACATGCACATAAGCGACCCTAACCTGTTTTTATAAACCCTTATTACAGCTAGTATGAATATAGCTTGTGCAGAAAATAATTATTTTCCATCTTTAAAAATTAGTAGCATTTGATTATAAGCACTGAAACTTTGATTTAGCATGTTGAAATCTAGAAATTCATTTTCAACTATGTAGAGGAAATTCGCGGACCCAAGCGAGCCAGGAGAGCTAAATCTCTAAGGAAAACAAGATGGACGCCGGGGTTGCATTTTCCGCGCGACGCTGAAAATGGAGCTGAATATAACCTTCTATATGCTGATTTAATTCATTTCAATTAGGTAAGCTACTTAAAGGGAAGTTATTTATTTGATTTCATTGGAGCATAACAGAAATTGTAAGCCGAGGTAGACGGTGCAAGACATACCGGGTCAAACTCAATGATCGTCTGCAGGCTGACAGGTGCGAGTAAAAGTTTTCACAGTCATCGCGATAACTCACTAGCCCAACTGCGCTGGCTACCAAAAATTTCCTCGGGCTAATATGAACTATGGCAAAGCCATGAAGGGGACGTAGCACTGATAGAATAGTTAAAAGAAACAACACTAGGTTGCAGCACCCACAACAAAACACCCAATGCAGAAAAAAAAGAAAGTAAAAAAAGAACAACAACAGAACAGACACCCACAGAAAGAGACGCAAAAAGGGACACCAACTCACACCATAGAAACATTAAACATAAGAGACCACACTTAAACCAACGAGACTAATGGGCAACTGGTGCCGACTTAGGACGGCCATCTGCCACATAAGTAGCAGACGGTGTGGTTATCCTGGATTACGTGCGCACAACCCTCCCACTATTCGGATTTCCCATAGGTCTCGAAGAACGCACAATTATGGTGTAAAACAACCTCCTCACCGTTAGATGACCACACACAAGACCGTAAAACGCAGGGGTTCAAGCAACAAAGGTATTGAATATGTAAATGGATATAAAAAGAGGACGTGCATAATACCGTAGGCTGTCCATGCTCTGCCGGCTGTAGCGAGCTCATATATGTTATCATCAGAGGAGTCCGACTGACATTCAGAGAGAACATGTGGTTGGGGCCCTGTCTCCTCTAAAGGGGTTAAAGTTGTGTTATCCTCCTAGTTGTGACAATCACAGTGATTTCTACCTCAGCAGCATAATGACATGTAGCTCGTAGTACTGTACTACATGTAGCCTCTTGCATATTTTTTTCTTACCATTGGAACTATCTATCAGTAAATTTCACACACAGTGCATGGCGGATTCAAGGGGGTGTGGAGGGGGCGTCCCCCTCCCCGGCACTGACCCCCCCCCCCCCAAAAAAAAAAAAAAAAAAAACAGGTATACATGTTTTTTGGGCCCAATTTCAGTAAAAATCGGCAAAATTCGCCCTTTGACCCCCGGCAAAGGGGGAGCTGGATCCACCACTGACACAGGTGATATAGCTAGAGCGAAATAATATTATAATCTCTACCACATGGACAAAACAGCATCATGACATGAAGCTCTTACTAGCCTCTTGAAAAGGGAAATGATATTCTATTACTGTCTCTATTTTAATTTACTTCTTTTGCATTAGCATGTAGGTACATGTATAATTGTATATGAAAAACTGATTCTATTGATCGTTATATTATTCATGTCATAACCTCATGTAATGAGAAAGTGAAGAATGAATGAATGAATGAATGAATGAATGAATGAATGAATGAATGAATGAATGAATGAATGAATGAATGAAAAGGTTGAGGACAGCTACACATGTACATTAAGCTTTGACCTTGAAAACCAAAACGTGCTGTCTTATCAATTCATGGACAACACAAAGTTTCATGAAAATCTTATGTTATGTGTATCTGTTGCTTTTCCATGAGTGTCTGTCTGCAATATCTGTTGGTATTCCAAGCTCAGTATGGCCTTTGCATTAAATTATTGGTGGGAAACATTATTACATGAGACTTGAGACTTGAGATTTCTCATCAACACCCCCCCCCCCCCCCCCAAACAAAACAAAAAAAAAAAACAAATGAAAAGGCTGACGAAATAAATTGCCGAATCATGCTTAAGAATTAATTAACCCCCCCCCCCCCCCCTCACTTTCCAAGGGAAAATGAAATAATAGTAGATCCAGCATGAAATAAATTACGATTTAACATGTCATTCCGAAAAAAAATGTTTTCAATCAATATTTGAAGATAAAGAGATGTAGCTATAGACAAATATATGATAGACAAATAAATAAAAATGATAGATAAAAAATACCCCCCCCCCCACCTTTTTCAAGAAAAATGATAATGATAATAAATCCAGCTTGAAATAAATGACGACTTATACGTGTCATTCCAAAAAAAAAAGAAAGTTTGAAATCAATTTCTGGAGATAAAGAGCTGTACAAGTCAACAATATATAGTAGAAACCACAGGTTGCCGATTTTTATTAAATTATGTCTATTAAAAAATAAAAATCAATCAATCCTTTGTTGTTATTTATCATACGTACAGGGAAAAAAAGATCCACCAAGGAATTTAAATTGTCAATTTGATCATCGATGTACTATATACATGTATATATATATCTTCGGCGATTCCCCAGTTGCATGACATAATTATGAGTTCACGTGTACACTGTGTGATTGACATAGTAAATGTCAATGTGACGTAGTCAATGACGCACCATGCCAGACGAAGTTCAAGGACTGGCTGTGCATTCACCGACACTGTGTATAGTTTTTAGGATGTATACTGTGCAAATTCGGGCATTAGTGGATCAGACTCATTCAAAATTTAGGTTGAATGTTTGATCTACTTATGTCATTCATCTTCGCCAGTGGCAGTGAAATGTTATGTTCGAGGTAGGCTGTGATTATCACGCGTTTCTAACTGTACTACAAATGTAGTTTCGACTGAAATCGATCTGTTACATGTTGCGTGCGGTTCGGCAGTACGATCTTACGATGAAATATTTCATTTCGTGTTTAAATCTCTGTTCAAAAGGCATCTTCCCTCTTTATTTTTTATTTGTTAGTGTATGCGTACACAAAACTTCACGCGCATTTACGTTCCAAAAAACGACGTCATAATGAACATCACAAGCTGTCGATGTTTATCTATTTAAAAAATAAATGAAAAATAAAAGCTGAACGTTTGTTGTTCTTCTTTCCCTGTATGTACGATAAAAAACAACAAAAGCTTGGTTTTTATTTTTTGATAGATAAATATCGGCAGCCTGTGATGTGCATTTCCATTCGTAACCTTTCTATCTTCTCTAACGTTCGCCGTTTCCGCATGTACCGTGCACACAAATTTTGAATCGAAGGTAATGGTAAGAAAAACGGGAAAATGCATGCTTTTTTGCTTATTCATGTACACACGTCTATCTTGATGGCGACTTCGTCGGCGCTTCGCGCCGACTACGTCCCCTACTAATATTTGCTCAGGGGCCCCCAACTGCATGGGGGGCACATACATTTTTTGATGGGAAACACTTGCGAGGCCCAAAGTGCCGAGTTGGAAGTTTTGTAGAAAACACGAGACTACCCCCACCTGGGATCGAACTAGTAAGGTTCTGATGTTAAGTCTGATGCTCTACCAAATGAGCCAAAGAGATGTCCCACAGGCCCAGTCTAGTACAGGTGGCAGTTTACTACTGTGAGTGTCCGCGCAGCTCACTTCTGAAATCTGAAAATTGAAGTTTTCTTTACTTTGTCGTCAATTTTTGCGTTTAAAATTTTTATAGGGAGATAGATCTCGAACTCTCATAACTAATGGTGTATGATATATGTCTGTACGATCAATATTACGCTCACAGTGAAAGAAAATAGTTTTAGATGGGGAGATCTCTATGTTACTGTCCGCGCGGCTCACTTCGGAAACTGGATAAACGAAATTTTGATAACTTTGTGATGCATCAATTAAAATAAAATCTATATCATTGAATAGATCTCGCTTAGTCGTAAATTTTGGTATATGTTACATGGTCGAGGGTTTATCCAATGGTATTATACAGACAAATAAGTTTTAGATAGGGCGTTTTCAATGTTAAATTTTAGTGTGACGTCGCCGATTTTAACATTGAGCCTATGGAGAGCGTCACGACGTCATGGGAAAAATTAGCATGGGAAATGGCCCATCTAAAACTTGTTTTGTCTATATTGTTTAATTGGGTGTACGTACTCACTAAGGGTGAAACGTTTACACGTGTACACGGAGCCGTTTCGTTTTTTGGCTGTAAACGTTTACATAATTTCTAAACGTGTACACGGACTACTGTACATACAATAAAAAGATACTCTTTAATATCGTTAATATTACTCTAAAAACTCAATACTAGTATTGATTTCCTGAAGTCGCGAAGTCAGGCAATTGATTCTTCACTTAACGTATGTACGTAATGTACATGTATGTGCTGTTAGAGTTATGTATGCATCCTTGATTCAAACACATTATATAAATTTTAACTGGAAAATATGCCAATGAAGAAGAGAAAACTTCAATTTTCCGATTTCTGAAGTGAGCTGCGCGGACGGTACACTACTCTCCCCTTTCAATTTTTGGCCTCCCTACCCCTCCTCGACAACCCTCCTAACCACCATCTCTCATGGGATTTACGTTGGTCGCCAGTGTAGAAAACACGAGACTTATACCCCCGCCTCGGATCGAACTCGCAACCTTCTGATGTTAAGTCCGATGCTCTACTGAATGAGCCAAAGAGACGTCCCACTGGCCCAGTCCGTGTTTTCTTCATCACATTATTAGCCAATTATCTGCTTTTTTCTCTTGATAAATTGACCTAAATTATTTTTTTCAAATCAGTGACCTGAAATTATTCAGTCTCTCCGAAAACTTTTTTCAGCCACAAGCCCGAAGATAAATTTTACTAGTTAAATTTGTATAGTTTCTTAAAGAATTTCTACCAGCCCAGAAAAAAATTGGTAGCCTCAGGCGTCACAGAGATCTTGAAATCTTCACATGAAATGTTGGATATTTTAGAGTTTTTAATGGTCCAAATGATGAATAGAAAATGAGGTTTTTATTGGTTCAAATATAATTTTTAGACACAATGTGAGTTTTCATTGGACCAAATAATTTTTTATCGGCAAATCCAATACTTTAAATGAAAAAAATCTGATTGAATTTCACTATTCACAAATTTTAATGTTATCAATAAATCTCGATTGATCAATATACTCCCGAATCTGTTGTGCCAAATTCTAGAAAAACGAAAGACGGCAGCTAGTATAACGAGGGAGAAGTGCATATTCAAATGTCATCTAGCTCGAATAAAGGGTTAAAATAAAATTTTATTTCAGCTGTAGATTTCCCAATTTTGCTCAAAATACCGCTGTTTTTCCCAATTTGAAAGGCCCTGGCCCCTTTCCCAAAATACCTTGCGACAGCCCTGGTCACTGCTGGTGGACCAGGATTCCCCGAGGGCACATGTAGCCAAGTTCGATCAATTTCAGTTGATCGTTTCTTCCACGCATTCTAAAATTTCTGTTATAAAAATTTCTTGAAATTTCTAAAACGTGGGTCCTGTAGCATCATATCCCACACGTTCTGCTACGTCTTTTGGTACGCTTTTTCAACATAGTAACTTTCATACTTTTTTGGCATATTACATTGTTTAGATTTGAGGATCACTGACGAGGGTTAAGTACCCGAAACGTGCATGTCTGGTCCATGTTGCCAATTTATCTGCTCTTAAATGATGCTATTCAATATGAAGACGTTTACATTCTTATCATTCGGATATAGAGATACATGTAACGCAAAAATTCTTCCATGCCGTGGTAAACTTTGCAGGATAATATGAATCAACAAATTAAAATTGTTTAATTCACACCTAAGTGTAGAAAGTACCGTCTTCGTACACCATATATAATTGGTTTGTACTATACAGTACATGTACGAAGCCTCGCATGCATAAATAAATCAACTAAATAAACAACAAATTACTTAATTTGGCAAATTTTACTTTTAGATGGAATTTTGTGAGATACATGTTTTATTTCTATTTTTTCTGGAATGTAATGATCTCGCGGACATAAAACGCTGCAAGCCATTCATATCACTTCTATTCTCGAGTTTAAGACGCAGCGAAGAAAAGATTCTTTATTGATCATTTGACGGGACATGTTATGGTAATTGGCGAAGTCCGTCCGTCTGTCCGTCCGCTTAAGGAATGCAATTAATTGAATTTGTGTGAACAGATTTTTATGATATTTGTACATTGTGATCAGACTATGGAGAGGAAGCTGCCTTTTTATTTTTAGGTTCATCCAATTTGTCGTTACGGAGTTATGGGACTTAGAATTTTAAAATACTGTGAAAATATACTAAAATAGTTTAAAATTCTTTAAAATTCTATTTGGTTGAAATGTTTGTATACTTCAAGTAGAAAGGATGTTCTTTGACATATGTAACGGGTTTTTATACGCCCGTCATTTGACGAGTCGTATTATGGTATAGCGAAGTCCGTCCGTCCGTCTGTCCGTCCGCCTATGGAACGCAATAACTTGAATATGCGTCAACGGATTTTCACGAAATTCATGCATTATGATTGGACTATGGAGAGAGAGCCGCCTTTCGATTTTCAGGTTCATCTGATTTGACATTACAGAGTTATGGGACTTAGATTTTTAAAATACAGTGAAAATATACTAAAATAGTTAAAAATTGTTTAAAAATCTATTTCTGGTCGATATGTTTTGAAATTTTGTATACTTCAAGTAGAAAGGATGTTCTTTGACATATGTTTCGGGTTTTTAATTTTTTTGTCGCATAACCGGGAAATTATGTGTAATGGGGGGGGGGGGGGGTTATATGCACATACATGTTAAGCTAAGGACAAAATGTAGGTGCATGGAACAGATTTTCATGATATTTGAACATTGTGATCAGACTTTGAAGAGGAAGCCGCCTTTCGATTTTAATGTACACTGATTTGTCCTTATGGAGTTATGGGACTTAAATATTTTGGTGTTGTGAAAAAATCCCAACAGGCATATCTTGCTGCGTGAGCGTAGGCTTTATAGTACTTGGGACCCATAAAATTCTGCTGACCCATTGGTCAAATTTCATTGGGTTCAAAGGACCCATTTAGATCAAATTGTAGATTAATCTCTGGCGAGTTGATAATTTGATTGGTTCATGTGACAAGGGGAATTACTAGACAACAAATCACAGCTTGCTAGTTGTTATTTCTGTTCAAATATTGTTCTGCACAAACTTTATAGCACGTGAAGGGGCAGAACTTAGCAAACTGTTAGTACACCAGGCCTAAAATAGAATTAAGTTTGTTTGCCGTTAACCGACCGACCCACGTTAAATTTATGCTGCGGGTAGGGGACTTAAATCGCTCAGGGATCATAATATTTTTGAATATGCCTGATATTAATTTATACACTGCAGCGATCAGAATGTAGAGAGGATGCTGCCTTTCTATTTTCATGTTCACCTAATATTGTGTTACAGAGATATGGCTCTTAAATTTGTTTGGTTTGTTAAAATCAATTCTGACAGGCATAATTTACTGTGTTAGCATAGGCTTTATTCGAAATGATGGAGACATTTATTGGTTCATAAGGCATGTGTCATATACCTGTGCTTCATATGACTTAAATAATATGTGCACACTTTTAAAATCAATGAGTTGGTATTAACCTATACATCAAGTATTCCCTTCTGAGTTGACTTTCTGAATTCATCCCTTCTTTTATCATATACATATTTTTTCTATTTTCAGTAAACTTGGAAACTGAATGACATTTGATGCACTTCCACTCACAATTTCCAAATGTGACTCAACAGATGCAACCTGTTGTCGAATTTTTCTTTCATGTCAAGTGAAATAATGAAGGGCAACATTTGTCTGATTGATGAAAATTCTCAAAATCAGCATTTGTTACCTATTTGATATGATAGATAATTTCATCAAATTTAATGTGACTGTGCTGCTAAATGAAGGTAAGTGAAGTTCAAGGCCAGGCCATAACAAATTATACATGTTGTTCATGTTGTCTGATTTCCTTCACAATTCTTGGCTAAGTGGAAAACAAAACATTCTTAACAGGTATTCCATTATCTGTACATATTCACTCAGAATCGGTTTGAAATTCATTTCAATTCATTGCACATTGATTTAAAGGTGACAGTTTTGAAAAACGAAATCTGATTTATCACTAAGTATTATGACACACCAATATTTAGACATAAATATCACAGTATCTGGATGTTTGTATCTCTGTCCACCTCCTCTTCTGTGTGCCACAACTGATAAGATACTGACTAAACACCTAGCCCTATAGAAATTTCTTCAATTTACCATGTTCATTGACTGTATGATGACCAGATAGAAAACCTTTCACATAATTTTATGGACATGATGGAGGAGCATAAAGTTACCATACTGTCTGTCTGTCTGTCTGTCTAAGCTCATATCTTCTTAATCCTACATCAGAATTTGTTCATATTTAATATTAATGTTCATTAGGATAGATCCTCTGGGGCAAAGGTACTTAAGGTCAATTATCAAAGGTCAAGGTTATTACAGGCTAAAAAAGTATATTTTTTTGTGAAAGTATATTTCATGTGCAATAAAAACTTTTAAATTCATTAAAAATCAGTGTGTTGTCCAAATGATCTGAAATTTTGAATAATTATAGAAAAATGTATACTAGAAATCTCTTTTGAGATTTTTCATTGAGTTGATGAGAAATTTTGTGCCAAAGGGGGAGGGGATGGTTGTTACACATATCTTCAGGTGAATGTATATATATAGGCTGCTTATGAGTATTTCATCATGTATCCCACAATTGTTTATTGGGAAAGGTCACAGATTAGATTTTGCGTGACTCTGACCTTATATTCTATTTGGATGATGCTGGTGCATTACTTTGAAAATACTGAAATAACATACATGTATTAACTATGTAGTATATATGTACTAATATTACATGTACCGCAAGTTAATGGGTTCCATAATTAATAATATGGTGATTTGAGATATAAAAGTTTAAACCATGATCACCAGGCACGGTCCATTTGATATTCTGTGGGGGGGGGGGGGGGGGGGCTTGGGTTTTTTTTTTCGAAAAAAATAATTTTGCTCTGAATTTTGATGAAAAAAATAAATTTGCTTATGGTGTGACAGAAAAAAATAATCTTGCTCTTACAAGTAATCTGAATTTGAAGAATAACCATAAAATTCGCTTAAAATTCCTGAAAATTTTTCGGCTTGCTTCGCTCACCACAAATTTTACTTTCTATAAACAGGTTTTGGCTCAGTTCCTTCGCCATAGTATTTTTCTGTAATGGCAACTTCATATTTGAAAATATCAAAAGTATGCATGTGACTGAAACAATAAAAATGCTTAAATACATTATCAGTATAATACATTTCTATTATTAGATACATGTATCACCATGGTGTCTAATTTTATGTACAAGCTTGGAAGGAGAATTTAAATAAGTTTTTCACTAGTTTACATTTCTACATGTAAAAACTTGCATTAGGCCCTCTTATATGTTATATTTTGTTTACTGAAAATTATATATCGCATATTGTAAATTTCTTTTATCTCTCTCAGTTTAGAAGTGCATGAATACAAGTTTTACATAAAAACAGGTCATGTTTAGAGTAATTTAAGTAAAAATAAAGAATTTCTATTGAAAAAACACAAACATTCTTAATATTCACATCAATTGTTAAAAAAAATTTCCTTGATTCAACTTTGCAAGAAAAAAAAAAAATAATTTGGCCCCGATCCGGGGCGAAAAAAATAATCTTGATCCGACTAAAAATCCAAGGCCCCCCCCCCCCCCCCCCAGAATATCAAATCCACTAAAATGGAATATAGACATTTTAGGGGATGTCATTGTTTCCTGGTTTCAGATACTTTTTGGCTAGATTTTTTTAAATCACCATATTATTATTATGGAACCGATTAGCTTGTAATAATAATAATAATAATAATAATAATAATACTTAATGTATAATGGGATAGCCAAATTAGCATTTAGCTATTCTTCCTTGGGGCCCTCTCGCAGACATATTTACACATTGACATCAATCAAGTAAATCATATAACGACAAGAAGATCACGTGACAAATGGCGAACTAGCCACTCGCAGAAATTTTGGAGAGGGAATAAAACTGTAATATCTTTCTTCGTGAGGCTGTAACAATCATATTTGTCTGCTTGTGTCTTCGTCTGTGTACAGAGTTTAGTATAAAATCGTTGGAAGGCACGTAAAATTAAAGATGAGCGGACAACAAGGTAAAAAATTTTTTTAAGTACATACCCCAGCGTCACTGGAGCGAAAAATAATAACACGGACAGTAACACGGACATGCGTATAGTTCTAGCTCATTTGCCTGATATAAAAAATGAACTAAGTGAGATCAAAGGTCAACTTGAAAAATTAAACAATGTTGAGCAAATTGTCCAGGATACTAAAGCCGATATCTTTGGCGGTGACGGCCTTGATGTAAAGATCAGAGAAGTAGCAGAGCAGAGTGAATATAATGAGTCGGACATCCGTGAGTTGAGCCAAGAAAACTTCGTCAAGAAATCGATCTGTTGAAATCAATAGTGATTAGAATGGACCGACGTATAACATCCCAGGGCAAGGAGATTACCAATCTCAAAAATCATTCAATGCATGATAATATCCTGATCCATAACTATTCAGAAAACGCAGACGAATATTTAGAGATTTCCGTCCGCATTCACAGAAATGGTACGCTAGGAGGATCGGATAAACCAAGATCGATCACTAGCAAAGTTGTAGATCGTGAGAAAAAAATTCGAATTACTATTAGCCCAGAGCGCAAATAGGAGAAAAGGAAAAGGCTCCCTTTCAGTATTACACCACAGTCACCTCTAGAAATGGCAGAGGAACATCAGAAATTGGTCATGATCGGGGCAAAATATAAAGACAAGGGGATCCGTACAGAAATTGTCGGAAATAAGCTCCGTTTCGAAGATGGAACATTTCATAGAGACAAAGTCAGCATACCACGGGTAGAGGACGTAGTCCAAATCAACAACAGAGAAATGAAGAAACTAAATAACATACAAATTATCACGGCAAAGAGTTGTTGAAAGTGGTAACAAGTTCAAAGGAAACGGAAGGAAAGTTAAAACGGCAGAGGAAGTCAGTGAGATGTACAAAAAAGTCCTTCATTACAAGGAGTACTCTAAAGCAAATCACAACATCTTAGTGTACCGCACGGCTGACGAAGAAGGTTTCTGTGACGACTCCGAGTTTGGTGCCGGTAAAAGACTCTTAAAATATCTCCAGGACCGTAACATCAAGAACGTGACACTAGTAATTTCACAATGGTATAGCGGGCAGCAGCTAAGACCGCTTCGATTTAACATTATAACTGAGGTTGCAGAAGAAGTTCTAAAATGCATGAAATAAATGAAAATGTTTGACTTCTTTCTTAGACGAGGCAACCAGATGATTAAAAAGACTCTTTTGTAAAAAAAGAAAAGTTATCTTTTTTTCCAATTCGAATTCCCCGCCGTTAAGTCTCGTTCTCCGAACATACTATTGACGCACTTCCGGTTTACTCGTAAGACTTCGTTCGAAAACATCCGGTAGGATAATTTACTTTCTGTTTTGCATGCATTAGGGGTAGTTATCTTTCATTTTTCTTTATATTTAAAGACATTTATACATACTTATCCATTGCATATTTATGATTTACCACTATAGAATGCCTCTAGTGAGTGTTATATCCCTAGCTCCAACAAACTGCATTTAAACTATTGTCAGTGAATTGAGACACGTTCTAGTATTGTACTAGCCTACAATAGGTTGCTTGTGATCAAATCTGTCATATTTGATTTTTGTTTTCATGATTCTATAATTCGTCGTGGTATGAAAGTGTGTGAGTATGAGTGTGTATGTAGGGTATTTCGTTCATATTTTCCCATATTATTTCCTACTTTTCAAAGTCTTGAAATAAACATAACTTATGTCTGACATTATTTGCTAGCATTAACTATCAGGGGTTAGGAACTCCTTCAAAGCGTAAAGATGTATTAAACTATTATAAAAAGTTAGTATTCAATAACACCGTGGGGTATCACGTGATACACAAAATTAATGATATGTTCCACGGGAATCCCCTTTGATTGAACAAAGTTAATACTGTCTAAATCTACTTTATATGAATTTATTTTAGGCCTATCATATGGTCATTATTATCAATTAAATGATGGTAATTTATTCTGGTCAAGAATAGACGTTTATTCGGAGAACACTTCAACAGAATTTTTTCAATGCTCTCTACATGTTATGATATGTTGCACGGACAGATACAAAATTTTCTGTTTAAGTGTTCTTTAAATATACGTCTATTCTTGACCAGAATAAATTACCATCATTTAATTTATAATAATGATCATATGATAGGCCTTAAATAAATTCATATAAAGTAGATTTAGACAGTATTTACCTGGTTCAATCAAAGGGGATTCCCGTGGAACATATCATTTGTACATCACGTGATATCCCATGGTGAATAATCTGCTTACAGGATACTCACTTGACTAGTGCACTAGAACCATAGGTTGAGTCCCAATGGGGTTTAAATGTTATTTTAATTTAGTTTCATCAAATCGGTGTAGCATGTTTTTCAAAAACAAATTTGAATTTGAGGTACATGAAATAAAAAAGACGATAGCGGTTATTTGATTGCCCTAAATATGACTATTAATAGCATGAAATTTTCCTTGATAGATTTGTATTGGCCTAATACTGACAATCTAGACTTTTTTTTTCAAAAAATACGTAGAACCATTCTTGCATTTAATAACCCAAATTGTATCGTCTGTGGATATTTCAATGTAGCACTTAACCCTGAAATAGATAAATACAATTATTCAAATGTCAATAACCCTAATGCAAGATTAAAACTTGTAGAAATAATGAATGATTTAAAGATAATAGACTACTTCCGTATTCTTTACCCAGAAAAAAATCTTTACTTGGCATAAAAAGAACCCTATAAAGCATGGCAGACTCGATTATTTTTTAATCTCAGAAAACACCTGTAATTTTGTAGACAATATTGTAATTAAACCAGGATACCAGTCAGACCACTCAGTAGAAGTACTAGATCTAAAACTGAGTAATTTCATTCGCGGACGTGGAACTTGAAAATTTAATAACTCCTTAATTAAAGATTATGATTACATTAACAAAGTAAAACAGAAAAATATTACAAATAAAAGGTCAATATGCGAACATTCTATCCCTACCTGCAGAGGCTAACAACATTTCAGATGAACAAGTTCAATTCAATATTGATGATGATTTGTTTTTTGAAACTTTATCAATATGGAAATAAGAGCAATGACTATCTCTTTTTCAAGTACAAAAAGAAAGAAAGAGACAAAACAGAAAAGAAAATTATACAAGAAATAGAAGAAATAGAAATTAGATTTCAAGAAGATCCAGGTGAGTTTGAACAGCTTGAAGAGAATAAAATATTACTTGAGAATGCTAGGAAAGAAAAGCTGGTTGGTCATGCAATAAGGTCAAAGAGACAGTGGATAGACGAGGGTGAAAAACCAACCGCTTATTTTTGTAGTATGGTAAGTAGAAACTACACAAACAAAACCATTCATGAAATAGAGACCTATACTGGTATGCAAATCTATGACCAACAAAATATTCTGTTAGAAATTAAAACTATTTACCAAAATCTTTACTTAAGTAAAGAGGAAGAAATTAATGATGTAGACCTTGACCAAATTCTTTATGATATAGATGTACTTAAGTTAGATCTCACATTATCACTTGAGCTTGAAAAAAATATCTCTGAGCAAGAAATTTTAGACACCCTTAAAAAGATGAGAAATAATACTTCTCCCGGTAGTTCGGATTTCACCGTGGGGTTTTATACGTTTTTCTGGACGGATTTGAAATATTTTATGTTAAGAGCAATTAAGAATATTTTCACAAAAAGAATTTTACCTGTTTCACAGAGTTAAGGAATTATTACTTGCCTGCCAAAGGGAGAAAAGCCACGCCAATTTCTGAAGAAATTGGAGACCCATTACTTTATTAGAATTAATGTTTTTTTACAAAATTATCTCAGGATGTATCAGTACTCGTATTAAAAAAAAAATAGATGTGTTAATATCAAAATCTCAGACTGATTTTAAAAGTGACAGATATATTGGCAAAAACACTCGTTTTATTTATGATCTAATGTTTCATACCGAAAAAATAATATTCCTGGATTACTAGTATTAATAGACTCCCGTATCGGGGGTTCGCATTTTTTCATGTGGTGGAGGTTTTTGTTTGTTTGCTTTCCTGTTTTATCCTGATTTTGTATGCCTTCGATTTCTGATTTTCTAAATTGTCGATTTTATGCTGTATACATGGATATGGTCATTATCCATATTTGCCATTTGAGAAGGCTTTTGACTCTGTTGCATAGTCCTTTATGTATAAAGTTTTGAAATTTTTCAATTTTGGTAATAATATAATTGAATGGATAAATATTCTAAACACCGACTTTAAGGATTCAGTTTCTCAAAGAAGATTTATTTCGGAATATCTAGATGTCCAGCATGGCTGTCATCAAGGCGATCCTGTCGCCCCTTATATCTTCATCTTGTGTGCAGAAATTCTATCTATTCTTCTAAAAATAATAAAGATATTCGCGGTATAATTATTAGCAATAAAGAACATAAGATTTCACAAGAAGAAGGGAGGAGATCTCCAACAATATGCGGATGACACTTCCCTCACATTAGATGGTTCAAAGAAGTCTCTTTTTGCAGCTATTGATACTCTTGACTACTTTTTTTTTACATTATCTGGTCTCACGATTAACATTTCAAAAACAAAAGTTGTATGGATTGGATCCAAGAAATTTAGTTACGAAGTATACCACCATTCAAGATGGAAGCTTGACATGGGATAAACCAATTTCAAATTGCAAGGCATCGATTTTTCTGTAGATCTAAATAATATGACACATATAAATTATCAAAAACAATTGCCTAAAGTAAAAGGTCTTATGAAACAATGGAATAGAAGAATACTAACACCAATAGGTAAGATAACAGTACTCAAATCATTAATTATTCCAAAATTAAATCATCTGTTCATCTCCCTTCCCAACCATCCTGATATAATAGTACAGGATCTAATTAAAAAGATGTTTAATTTCATATGGGGATGTATATGTGACAAAGTTAAGAGAGAAATTACTTTTCAAAGCTATGAGAAAGGAAGTCTTAAAGCACTTGATTTGCCTGCTTTCATTAAATCTTTGAAATGTACATGGATTAATGTAATTTTAAAAAGGTGGACAAATTTGGATGGATTTTTACTGAAACTTATGGTAATGAAGTAGTTAAAAACATTCTTGATTTTGGTGATGAGTATATAAAGATTTTATCAGAAAAAACAGAAAACAGATTTTGGAAGGATACTCTTTTCTCATGGCATCAGATCATGAAGAAACAATTATCTGTAAATAAAAGCCCAGTATATAATAATCCACTGTGGTACAATTCAAAAGTTTGAATTAATAAGAAACATGTCTTCATAAAACACTGGTATGAACATGGAGTTAAAATTATTGGAGATATCATTGATGATTCTGGTAGGATTTTGTCAAAAAATCAAATTGAATTTTAAATGTCCTTGTTCATCGCACGAAGTACGTTTAGTACTTACCGTCTCTCAAATCAGATAGCTCTATTATTTGGAGTACAAAGAAATTAAATGCAGTGCATTAAAAGATGTGCAGTTTGTCCAATTTTTTTTTTTTTGCATCGGAAAAAAAATCCTTGACGTTTAATGCAGTGTCCTTGGTTTTCTTAATATTTCGAAGATGTCTTTTTAGCAGAAATGAAAAAAATGAGTGTTTATTTGCGCAAAATCCACTAACATTTGATATGTATACCCAGTTGCGAATCCAGAATTAGGAGGATGTGTAAAAAATATACTTTTGAAATCGAAATATACTGTAGGGGCCCAAGAAATTATCCTTTCGGGTTCAAGACAAAGTGATTCTTATTGACAAGTGGTAATCATTACTTCAGGAATTTCGGAATAAAATTGGAACATTTGTATTTTTGATAATGACTAGACAATTACTCGTGCTTGAACGGGTATTATTGAATGGAATATTTAAAAAAAATATAGACATGAAAGATAGTTAAGATGTTTTGTAAACATACATACTGACAGGAAAACTGTGATTTTAGATACAATATCTCAGTTAATGTATAAAAAGTATCTGTACATTTTCAACGTAATAGACACTCGACGTTTGATTTGCTATTGGAAACGAGGGGTAAAATTCATTTACCTATAGAGTAGGTATTATGATATATTTATAACCCCCCCCCCCCCTTGCATTTCCCATCCAAACACTGGCGAAGAACGGTCCTTCACGTCATTTATAAACGCCTTATGCGAAAACAGGTGCGATTACTTCCTGCTCTGTGATGCAAAAAAATTGAAATGGGCAGGGATATAGGGAGGGACTTTATAAAATTAGTCCAATAGGAAAAAGATATTAATATTAATTTTCTTCAAAACCTTTTTCAATATCGCAGATCAGAATGTGATGCTCTATATTTTTTTTTTTTCTTTTCAATGTTAATTCACCGTGCGAGTTCATAATTTTCATAGTCACATACAATTATTGGCCTTGAAGGTAGTTAATCTTAATTGAATACACATTACAGATATTTTATAAATATCCCCCAAACACCCTCCGCCCACATTTGCCTTCAAAACGATTTGAGGGATTTATTTGGGCAAGAACAGTCCTTTACAGTCACTTTCAAAATTTAGGCGATTATTCCAAGTAATGTAAAAATACCCGATGTGAAATAACCTAGCGCGAAAATCTTTAGGTGCGAATATTGCAGTAACCGATGTAACATTCAAACCGTACTCGGTAAAATCTGGACAACGATAATAAACAAGAGCCCCAGGGGGCACAACGCTCACCTGATACCCATGCACGCTCTAATTGACATACTGATATTGAATACTGATAGTGCCAGTACCAGGATTTTAGCCCACAACCTTTCTAACAAGATTTTTGCCGGATGCAGACAAGTTTTTTTTCAGACAACCTTTAAAAGTACAAACAAGAGAAAATAGTCACATTTCAAAACAACAACTTTTTTACTGATTTGAAAAGATGGATTATGCGATCCAAAGTCATATGCCCAGCTAGTATAGTTCGATTATGCAACATCAAAAATAAAATCATTTTGTAAAATTCCACATTAATGTGCAACAGAAACAGAATAAAACAATGAAATGATTTCATAAATTAAGTTTATTCAAAATTGAACACCAAACCTTTCATTATTAATAGCTAGTATGCCAGAAAATAATAAAGCCTGTGTTTGTGAAACACGAATGCCCCGCGGTGGCATCTTTGTTGGTATAAACACCATTTTCTGTTAAGTATGTGAGAGGTCAGGGTCAGAGTAATGTTGGTATCAATGGAAAGATCTTGTCACAAAGAATACACATGTACAATATGAAAGCCCTATCACTAACCATTCAAAAGTTATGCCCAATGTTAAAGTTTTTGAAAAGTAGGTCAAAGGTCAAGGTCAAGGTCACGAGGTCAAAAATTTTGGTATCAATGGAAAGGTATTGTCACAAGGAATACACATGTGAAATATGAAAGCTCTATCATCTTCCTATCAAAAGTTATGCCCAATGTAAAGTTTTTCGGACAAACAGACAGACGGACAGGCCAAAAACTATATGCCCCCGTATCTTTGATTCCGGAAACATAAAAAACAAAGACTTTTCGGTTTTGCCTTTATTCATATTAAATTATACAGAAATCTATGAATGAGAGCTTTTGAATAGTATTGATTTCATCTTAATACATGTAACGTACAGTCAAAATCGTGTTAATCCAATTAACACAGACAAGTTGTTAGCGGACAATATTAATTCAAGTGAGTTGTGCAGAAAATGAGCCAATTTCTTTCCAAACAGCAGTGTACGGTGTATCAAACCTCATGACCCAGTGAAGCCACTTGGACAAATTATTTTCGGTAAATATGCTGAAATGCGGTGCTTGGAAATGTATTTTTAGCATATTGAATCAATAGTCGTGATAAATTTAACTTCGAACTTGATCTTGTCTTTTATGCAATCTACAGATAGGTTTGAAAATATGCAAAATTCGGAACATTTTCGATGAGGACGCAGAGTTCCTGTAAAAAAAGTGAAAATTGCGAAAAAAGGACATGCATGACCCCCCCCCCCTTTTTTTCTTTACATTTTTATACGTGCCAAAGATTCGCAATCAAAAAAGACCAATTTTACAGACTTCCGGGCACTTCAAGTCAGTCAAAATTTTTAGTGTGCACCTTTTTATTTCCTGTAGTTACCCCTACTAAAGGGGCAAGGAGGTATTGAACCAATCAAATCTGTAACACAAGATATATGGCGACTATGTTTACCATAGATACAGAAATAAGACAGAGAAAATAATCATTAAATAGGGATATTGTTCTGAAATATGCATGTATGAAAAAAAAAGCAATCCAAGGAATGCTTGTGTCGCCTGCGTAGCGGATTTTTTTTTTATTGAAATTAGGTCAATTATCAAGGGCAAGGTCATTAGGTTAAAAATTATGGAATGTTTAGAAAGGTCTTTTCATAAGGAATACAAATGTGAAATATCAAAGCCCTATCACTTACCACTCAAAAGATATAGCAAATCATAGATTTGTTGAAAAGTAGGTCAAATATATAGGGCAAGTGCACGAGGTAAAACATAGGTAATCACAGATTACGAAGCTCACCTCATGACAGCAAAATTCAATTCAAACATATTTCTTAGTACATGTATATTGGCTTTTAAAGGCAAAACCACTCAAGCAGAAAAAGTATGTCAAGGTCATTTTATGAAAGTTTGATCAAAGATACATCCAATATGCAAGTTTGGTACATGTAGCAGTTATACTTTGCTCAATATTGGCTTTTAAAGGCAAAATCACTCAAGCGGAAAAAGTAGGTCAAGGTCATTTTATGAAAGTTTGATCAAAGATACATCTAATATGCAAGTTTGGAACATCTAGCACTTATACTTTGCTCAATATTGGCTTTTAAAGGCAAAATCACTCAAGCGGAAAAAGTAGGTCAAGGTCATTTTATGAAAGTTTGATCAAAGATACATCCAATATGCAAGTTTGGTACATGTAGCACTTATACTCTGCTCAATATTGGCTTTTAAAAGCGAAATCACTCAAGTGGAAAAAGTAGGTCAGATGCTGCATCCGATGCATGGGTCCATCTCGGCATCCAAAGATGAATCACTTGTGCAAGTTTGGTTACTGTAGCATCAGTACTTTGTCAGATACTGAGCTACCCCAAACTTCTTATCCAAATCACTCAAGCGGAAAATGTAGGTCAGATGCTGCATCCGATGCATGGGTTCACCTCAGCATCCAAAGATGAATCACTTGTGCAAGTTTGGTTACTGTAGCATCAGTACTTTGTCAGATACTGAGCTACCCCAAACTTCTTAACCAAGTCACTCAAGCGGAAAATGAAGGTCAGATGCTGCATCCGATGCATGGGTTTACCTCAGCATCCAAAAATGAATCACTTGTGCAAGTTTGGTTACTGTAGCATCAGTACTTTGTCAGATACTGAGCTACCCCAAACTTCTTAACCAAGTCACTCAAGCGGAAAATGAAGGTCAGATGCTGCATCCGATGCATGGGTTTACCTCAGCATCCAAAAATGAATCACTTGTGCAAGTTTGGTTACTGTAGCATCAGTACTTTGACAGATACTGAGCTTCCCCAAACTTCTTAACCAAGTCACTCAAGCGGAAAATGTAGGTAAGATGCTGCATACGATGCATGGGTTCACCTCAGCATCCAAAGATGAATGACTTGTGCCAGTTTGGTTACTGTAGCGTTAGTACTTTGTCAGATACTGAGCTACCCCAAACTTCTTAAAAGGACGCGGACGCGTGGGTTTATAGCATAAGCTCACTCAACTTCGTCAAGGTGAGCTAAAAATGATGGTATGTGAAGAAAGGTCTTGTCACATGGAATGCACATGTGAAATATCATAGCCTATCACTCAGCAATCAAAAGAAATAGCCAATCTAAGATTTTTTGAAAAGTAGGTCAAATATCTAGGTCTTGGTCATAAGGTCAAAAGTTATGATATGTGTAGAAAGGCCTTGTCACAAGAAGGAATACACATATGAAATATCAAAGCTCTATCACTTACCAATCAAAAGATATAGCAAATCTTAATTTTTTTTGAAAAGTAGGTCAAATATCTAGGTCAAGGTCATGAGGTCAAAATTATGGTATGTGTAGAAAGGTATTGTCAAAAGGAATACACAAGAGAAATATCAAAGCCCTATCACTTGCCAATCAATAGATATAGCCAATCTTTGTTTTTTTAAAAGTAGGTCAAATATCTAGGTCAAGGTCATAAGGTTAAAAAATATAGTATGTGAAAAAAGGGCTTGTCACAAGAAATACACATGTGAAATATCAAAGCCCTATCACTTACCAATCAAAAGATATAGCCAATCTTAGATTTTTTGAAAAGTAGGTCAAATATCTAGGTCAAGGTCACGAGGTCAAAAAATGTGGTTTGCGTAGAAAGGTCTTGTCACAAAGATTACACATGTGAAATATCAAAGCCCTATAACTTGCCAATCAAGAGATATAGCCAATATTAGATTTTTAGAAAAGTAGGTCAAATATCTAGATCAAGGTCACAAGGTCAAACATTATATGTGTAGAAAGGTCTAATCACAAGGAATACACATGTGAAATATCAAAGCCCTATCACTAATCAATCAAGAGATATAGCCAATATTAGATTTTTAGAAAAGTAGGTCAAATATCTAGGTCAAGGTCAAAAGGTCAAAAATTATGATATGTGTATAAAGGTCTTGTCACAAGGAATACACATGTGAAATATCAAAGCCCTATCACTTACCAATCAAAAGTTATGGGGTGTGACACCCAAGTGTGACAGACAGACGGACAGACAGAGGGACGGATGGACGGACAGACAAACAACAGACAAAGTGATCCCTAAGTGTCACTGTGCTTCGCAGGCGACACAAAAAGTCAACATCTTAAAAATAAATTCAGCGTATATTTGATAGCGTATGTGGCCAAGTTAATTCGAAGTATGAAAATAAGTACACAAAGCCAAACTAGCTATAGCTTGTCTTATTTAAAAAATCATTAAAAATCTGAAAGTTGATATTTTGACAAAATTCTTTCACAGTTTCATTTCTAGTGATAAATATAAAAATAAAAAGAGAAAAAAAACTGAAAAAGGGAAAAAAAATTGTTGGGGTCCCGCCGGGGTTTGAAGCTACTCCCCATGGGTCCATTTGGCATGGAAAACATACATTATACCTATGTACAATCTTAAAAAATATTCCTTAAAAATCCAAAAAAGGATATCTTGACAAAATTCTTTCACTTGTAGGGTACCATGCATGAGTACCTCATACCTACAAATTGTCATGACAATCTGAAGAGTGGTTATAGAAAAGAAGCAGAAAATGTATGAAAATCAACCCCCCCCCCCTTCCTTTTTACATAAGAAAAAAATTCATAAAAAATCAAAAAAAATACATTTTAAGCATAAAATACATATCAAAGCATTAAGTAAGTTAAATATGATAAATATGTAGTAAATGAGTGTGTAAAATCATACACTTATTGAGTTATTTAAAGAAATAGTGCAAAAATGTGCATTTCTGACAAAGTCCGAAAAGACGTCAAAAACGCGTCAAAAATTTGACTTCGAAGTGGAACCAAAAATAACAACACTTCTTAAGACATCTCTCTAGATCATCCTGATGCTTTCTGTTTGTCGATACATGCTTCGGTTCTGAAGAAGAAGTTTGTCAAAGGAGGGTACCCCCCGTGACCTACTTTTGGCTGTGGTGGCGCCACCTGTTGACAGATCCGGACGAAAAACAACAACACTTGTAGGGGACCATGAGTACTTCATACCTATCAAGTTTCATCAAAATGCCTTCAGCCGTTCTGGAGAAGAAGTTTAAAATGTGAAAAGTTTACGACGACGGACGACGGACGACGACGACGACGACGGACGACGGACGACGGACGCAACACTATGACAATAGCTCACTTGAGCCTATGGCTCAGGTGAGCTAAAAACCGAGATAATTAATCAAATAGAGCGCAATTGAGGATAAAAGATAAACTCGTCTTAGCGGTCATTGGCCTTGTAACCATCAGCATTACACTAAAAGTTAACTCTTTGTCGATGTAGCGTGGAGCTTGCTAAAAATAACTCTATTTATTTAGTAATATGGATTTCATGGTTGGTCACTGCGTGTCGCCACCGCTCCTTAAATTGAATACACCACTGGAATCGAGATACGTTCTTTATAAAGAGACAGAATATCTTTTGAAAATCTGACAAATTAAAAATATCTTTCGTTGCCATTTTAATTATCCTTATTCATATAAACTTAGTAATACGTCGAAACGAGTATTTTCGATCCCTAGAAATTAACATGATATCAGATCCAAGCCGCAACTTGAAGGGGTCAATTCTCATCCCAAAAAATGTCTGAAGCATAAAATTTGTTTCTTAATTTGCCTTATCCAAAAGAAAGGAGGGGATCTCCTACATCACTAGGTTGCAGCATCCATAGCAAAATCCCAAAACACCCATGCAAAAAACACAGAACAGACACCCACGGAAAGAGACGCAAAAGGGACGAGGAACATCAACTCACACCATAGAAACATGAAACATTAAAGACTACACATAAACCAACGAGACCAATGGGCAACCGGTGCCGACGTAGATATTTCCTACAGATCTATGAAGGTAAATTGCCTCCGTGCGTTATTTATTGATTAATAACCCCCACTTCCACCCCATTCTTGAACCCTTTAAATATTAAAATCAACAACAACATAACAAAATTACATCCAAATTACATTATATCACAAAATTAAAGGGTATGATTTCAGGAAGGGACGGGGAGAGGCGGCGAATTCCATGTTTTAAAGAACAGAAGCATGTTCGGTAAAATGAAAAATTGGCTCTTATTTTAGAAATTTTTTTTTCAATTGGATTTCGCATCGAGGAAGATAAATGTATTATAATGGTTGTTTGAATTACCAGATAAATATTTTTATCTACGTGTTTTACACAGATAGATGTGGCTTCCATATTGTCTTTTAGTCGTAAAATAATGAAAAATCGTAAGAAACTGGCATGATTCTGGTCAATTTGTTTTAAAATAAGGAAGGCGCTAGTCTTCTCCCAAAATATTATTCGAATAGAAAGTTAAATTTGCAATTTATCTTTCGATTTACATGAAATTTCTTTTGGGCGAGGGTTGGTGCTTATACTGATTTTTAAGATTAAGATCAAAATATGGCGAGTTTCCTTTATTTCCTGTCATGCAGAGCATATAACTCAAAATGTGACATCATAACTAACGCTCCTTACATTATGACCATGAAAAAATGTACTTTCCATTTCGGCAGGTTATTGGGATAAATATAAGAGATGCTGAATTACAATTTTCATAAAATTATTCTTCGCAAGAATGTAGGGCCGATTTTGGGAGCTAGCGAACCTACCCCTTTTCACGGAAAACTGACGAGCGAAACATACGTTATTCTTATTCCTCACCTTGATTTACCTTCATTAAGGTATTCAACCCCTATTGCATTTTCAGTAATGAATACAAGAGGTAAGAATTTTCATTATCTTCAAAAAGAATGCTAAACATAGCTAAAATTAGGTATATCACTTCTTACACAATGATCTTCTCTGACACTCCGAAGATTTCCGATCATGAATTCATCGGCATTTATCGGGAAATGTTGAAAATGTGCATAAATTTGAATCGGTAGTACCCTATTAGGGTGCGGGATCTTTAATTTCTTAAACTATTTTATTTTATGGCTGAAAGATAAGTGCTGTGATTCTAGAACAGTGTTCATTATTCAATCATCAACATTCGAATGCTAAATGGTGAACGTTGTGCTGAAAGGAAAGGAGGGGATCCCAAACAACAATCGGCTGAAGCATCCACTGCAAATCCCAAAAACACAAAACGAAAAAAAAAAGCAGTCACGCAAAGAAAATCACGCAAAAGGGACAAGGAGCACAGAATCACACCAAAGAAACATGAAACACAATAAAAGAAAGGAGGGAATCTCCAACAACACTAGGTTGCAGCACCCACAGCAAAATCCCAAAACACCCATGTAAAAAACACAGAACAGATACCGACAGAAAGAGACGCAAAAAGGGACAAGGAACACCAACTCACAACATAGAAACATGAAACATAAAAGACTACACATAAACCAACGAGACCAATGGGCAACCGATGCCGACTTAGGACGGCCATCTGCCACGTAAATAGCAGACGGTGTTGTTATCTTGGATTACGTGCGCACAACCCTCCCACTATTCCGATTTCCCAGAGGTCTCGAAGAACGCACAATTATGGTGTAAAACAACCTCCTCACTGTTAGATGACCACACACAAACAAGACCGTAAAACACAGGGGTCCAAGCAACACAAATGAATATGAAAATGGATATAAAAAGAGGACGTGCGTAATACAGTCCGTGCTCTGCCGGCTGTAGCCAGCTCATATATGTTATCACCCGAGGAGTCCGACTGACATTCAGAGAGGACAGGTGGTCTGGGCCCTTTCTTCTCTAAGGAGGTTTGGACAGGGCCCGTCATGGAGTCCCGTCGTCACAGTCAGTCAGAGTGCAAGTATTAAGAATGCGCTCGTAGAAGACTGTATATTGGTCAAGTACCAAGCTTAGTGTCCGGCTGGTGACATTATGATCATAACCACGGTATAAAAGGCGTTTGATGACTTTGACGCATTTTCGATACATATGCTGTCTACCTTTGATCCTTCTTATTTTGTTAATTATGTCACCATAAAATGTAGGTTGTGAAATACCTAAAGTAGTATACTCCGTTGCTTGTATGGGTCCGAATTTCAAAAGAAGTTGATCATAATTTTTGTAAAATTTCCAGAAAATCTTTACTAGTTTGTGAAAGCGAAAACCTTGACCTAAAAGTTTCTTTGTAATTTGTAGATTTCTATTATGAAAATCCAAAACATCAGTACATGCTCTAGCATACCGGATGAGCTGTGAAATGTAGATACCGTATGACGGTAATCTAGGGACATCACCGTGAAGCCAGGGGAAATTTACTATGTTGAATCCAAAATCATCTCGTTTGTCATATACACTTGTATGAATTTCTCCATTGATATGATATTTAGGTCCAAAAATGGTGTTTCTGTGTCTGTAAAGTTTGCCTTGTTTAGAGTTAATTCTTGTGGATAAATAACATCTTTATACTTTTCAAAAACAGGATTATCGATAGTAAGAATATCATCCAGGTACCTAGGAGTACCAATGAAGCATTTCACATCACCATGTTTTCTTTGCTTTTGAAGATTTTGAATACATTCTTTTTCATATGTGTATAAAAATAGATCTGCAACAAGAGGCGCACAATTTGTACCCATAGGAACTCCTACAACCTGCTTGAAGAGATTCTCACCAAATCTTACAGAAATGTTGTCCAAGAGGAAGGACAAGGCACAACACAGGTCGTTACATGTCCATGATTTGTATGATTTGTATTCTGTAGCAGAAAAGAAACCCTTGAAATATAAGTTTTCCCCTTTCGATTATAGCACCGTTTAATGAGTTTGGACAATTGATCATTGATCTTGTCGTGAGGAAGCGTGGTGTACATATTTGAAACGAACATTTGCAATGGGCACCGGTAACAACTTAAGATTGCCATCTCTTAAATCAGAGTACCAAATAGTAGACGATAGTGAGTGAGTGACTTTTTAGAGTTAGAAGGAAAATAAAAGACAATTACTATATCCTCTGTCAGAATACTTTAAGCATCTAACATGAAATCAGATTGCGATGCATTTAAAAACGAAATTTGGGAAAAGAGGTGGATTGGTAAAAGAAAAAAGAATATGAATGTGATAGTATAAATTTTGCAAACACAGCGACAGAAACTTAATATTTCAATACATGTACTGTCAGATAACATCTTAATAATTTAGAAATTTCATAGCATATCAAAACATTCGACAAAAAAGTTGACCACCAAAAGACATTAGAACCCCTAGATTTGCTTATTATCCTTTTAAGCCGAACAAAGAAATCAAAATGCAAAGTAAACTGAATATAAGCTATATTTCTTTGTATCTGCTTCTTTGAGGGTTACATGTAAGTACCCGAAATCTGCATGTCTGCATAAACTTAATACTCTGGTGTATGTTGCTTTTAGGGAAACAAATTAATAGGCCCATGATATTGTAAAGCTACATGTACAACTAGCAGACATACATGTACGAAATCGTTATTTACTGTTAACTATGTTTCGCCTCGTGATGGGACTGTTACAGGTACTAATTATTAGCTGACAGAGTTCATGAAAAGTATCAGCTGCATCGGATTTGCTGATAAAAAATTATTTGGTCCGATAAAAACTCATGTTGTATCTATTATTTGGATAGATAAAAATTCCCAAATGTCTGACCACAGGAATCTGTCGTTTTATGAGAGAAAATGTTTTATTATTCACAACCTTAAGCCTCTGTGTTCATCTTTAGAAATGTTATACATACAAGATGTCGAACACAGTGGCTTAAGGTTGTGAATAATAATTTATTTTCTCTTTTAAAACAACAGCTTCCTGTGGTCCAACATTTCATTGAAATATTTCAAGAACTCTGAACTGAATTATTTTTTTTTTCAAGAATTTCAGATATATCAAATGTCCTATACATTGTCAAAATCCTCAGGAAGAGAATTTACTCATTAGATGTTTCTTCAAGAAATCAGTCTGTATACTTTATCTAAGAGAGTCTAAGACAAAGGAAATTCGAGCTAAGTTTATAAATGAGTGTTCCAAGTACATGAATGATAACAAGTATGAAAGTGTTCCCAGTATATGCACATTAAATAAAAATCTATTCAAATACCAGTACTATTTCGTTTGCGCGATAGATTCTTTTAATCTCCTGAAATGTATCACGTGTACAGTACTAATACGGTGGGTAATCTCGCAACGCAGAACAATTTATTTTTTAATATTTTTTCGCAAAATAGATAATTTGTTACAAAAAGGGAAATGTGATGCAGTGTAATAACGCTCTAACTATGAGTTGCATCCAAAATAAGGTGGATATTAGCTTTTTATAACGCACAAACACGATCAGCGTTCTACTTTCACTTTCATCTACACCAATCATGTCGATAGTTTTTTGGCTTTATAAAAGGATGTTACCTCTCTTACTTTCGATAAAACTCGTATCTAAGGCATCCTTACACTGCATCACATTCCCCTTTTTGTGAAAAATAATTTGTAATACACGAAATTTTAGATAAACCTAGTGTTGTGCGTTGCGAGATTACCCACCGTGACTATTAAATGGGCGTGGAGGAACCAATCAAATCTGTAACACAAGATATATGGCGACTTTGTTTACCATAGATACAAAAATAAAGCAGAGAAAATAATTATTAAATAGGGAAATTGTTATGAAATATGCATGTATGGAAAAAGTCAACGTCTCAAAAATAAATTCAGAGTATATATATATATTTGAATGCATGTGTGGCTGAGTTATTTCGACGTACGAAAATAAGTACGCAAAGCCAAACTAGCTTGTCTCTTTAAAAATCATTAAAAATCTAAAAGTTGATATTTTGACAGAATTCTTTAAATATAAAATAAATATAAAAAGAAAATGAGAAAAAAAAAAACCTGAAAAAGTGGGGTCCCGCCGGGGTTTGAACCCACTACTGTTGGGTTCATTGGGCATGGAAAACCTACATTGTACCTACATGTATGAATGTTTTTCCGTAAAAATCCAAAAGTGGTTATCTTGACAAAATTCTTTCACTTGTAAGGAACCATGATTACCGCATACCTACCAAGTTTCATGACAATCTGAGAAAAAAGTAAGTTAGATATGATAAATATGCAGTAAATGAGTGTGTAAAATCATACACTTATTGAGTTATTTAAAGAAATAGTGCAAAAATTTGCATTTCTGACTAAGTCCGAAAAGACGTAAAAAAAGCGTCAAAAATTTGACTTCGAAGTGGAACCAAAAATAACAACACTTCTTAAGACATCTCTGTAGATCATCCTGATGCTTTCGGTTTGTCGATACGTGCTTCCGTTCTGAAGAAGAAGTTTGTCAAAGGAGGGTACCCCCCGTGACCTACTTTTGCCTGTGGTGGCGCCACCTGTTGAGGGATCCGGACGAAAAACAACAACACTTGTAGGGGATCATTAGTACTTTATACCTACCAAGTTTTATCAAAATCCCTTAAGCCATTCTGGAGAAGAAGTCGAAAATGTGAAAAGTTTACTACAGACAGACGACAGACGACGGACGCCGGACGCCGGACGGATCGCTATGACAATAGCTCACTAGAGCCTTTGGCTCAGGTGAGCCAAAAAAACAAAACAAAACAAAACAAAACAAGACAACCTAACTTACTTAAGGTCGTTCTTATATTTCATTATTTGCAAATACAAGGTTGATCTCAGATATTGATATCATGTTCCGTTCAAATAATTATATAATAATTTTGAACGTGGATAAACGAACACTTTCAAATGACTAAGAGCGTGTGATAGTGAATGACTGCTTGAATGGAAGACAGGTGTGGTCTGCTTTACACATGTGCGATTGTTTATCAAATCCTGAATGAAGATTAAGCTTTATATTAAGTTATGATTTTTGTTCTTTTAATATTTGATATGGACTGTGAATAGTTTTATTATGTATACACATATCAAAGATACTCTGGATATATGTACACGTCGATTTTACATCTATACATCTCATAGATAAAAATATACGAGAACTATAAATGTACATGTACACTATAGCTCCCTTTGACTAATTTCTCCTCAGACTTGAGTTTTAATTTCACGGTCGTCCTCTTCGATGGGATTCTATCCGTCCAGTTCAAAGCCAATACTATCGTTCATTACATTTCTCTTTTCAGACCTTTGATAACACATATTGTCGATTCCTTTTCGTCCCACTTGTTATTCGTTCGCCATGTTGTTTTGCTTTGCTACAGTACTAGCCTTATGCAAATAAATGCTTACACATGTTCGTAATTGGTAGTCTACGGAAAAAAGTAGGTTATAGATTGTATTCTATAAGCAATAATTGATCATAGTTTGGTAGTGAGGGCATATCTGATTTTAACCAGCTAGTTTCTAATTTCAAATGTTAAAAGTCTTCAAATTCAATAGCATCATTTCTCGATTAGGGTACTCATCCCTCGTCAGTGATTCTCAATCCAAACAATATAATATTGCCAAAGAGGGTGAAAATTATTATGTCAAAAATGTACCGAAAGATGTAGCAGGATGGGTGGGATACATGTATGATGCTACAGGACCCACGTTTTAGAAATTTCAAGAATTTTGGTACCAGAAAATTTTGAATGCGTTGAAGAGACAGATGATCAACCGAAGTTGATCGAACTTGGCTACATGTGCCCTCGGGGACTCCTGGTCCACCAGCAGTGACACTCGACAAGTAGTTCAAATGTTAAATGTCTTCAAATTCAAAAGCATTATTGAGTCGCTTGCGTTCAAAGTTTGACAAAAATAGTTGATTCACGGTTTGATCTTTCCGAGACCAAGAGTCACTTTAAATAGAAACAATCTTTTTAATTACTAAAAAGCAGACATTGTTAAGCATAAATTCAGCCTTACAATGCATTTACAATGTGTAATCCTAACATCATGAACAGTTATCACAGAAATCAATCGTAGACAAGACACCTTACATGGTGTCGGAATAGACATGTTCACATTGGTGCCTAAAGAAAAATTGCCATTTAGTGCGAAAAGTAACAAAATAAAAACTAAGACTTTTTGGCGTTTCTTTCGATAATATTTGCGTCGTCCGGCTTGATAAATCGCAGAATTTTTTTCTCAAGATATTACTTATAGGAACGGCGCTAACTTTACATATTCTTAATTTTCAAAGTCAACACAACATTCTCTTATGGAATTAGGAATTGTTGAGCAGTAAATCACTACAACGATATCCTTAAAATAGCGACAAAACAGAGAACAAAGCGTAGCAAAAATGAAGTAGAAGGAACAAAAAGGAGGTGGCATCAAGACAAATAAAACAAAATAGGACAAAATTATATACACATGTAAAATTATTGATACAATGAAACTAAGTTATTAAAACTCACTTGAATAAATTTATATAATGACATATAAATTATGCCATATATATTGTAAAATGCTTCAACGAAGTTTCAACAAAGTACGCGAATTTACTTTATAGGTGTATGTAAATTTCTGTTTTCTGCAAGAACACTCTGATTGCAGGGTGGATCATTTTTGTTCTCTTTACTCCTCCCGGGAACCCAGACCAACCTCTAGTTTGCTAGGGGTCCGCGAATGCTCAATGTGGTGCTCTATTGTGAGTTCTGTTGAGATAATTATGAAGATCGTCTTTACCTCATTCGTTTCACACTTATTCCCTTTGCCGTTTCGCTCCTAAGAAAGTTCCCTGCCAGGGGTTTGACTATAATGCTTTCCATGGCATGCTCGTTATAGTACCTTCTATACAGACATAATCTCGGACATTGTATGTTTTTAGATAATGTTTTCATTTCCGCGAGTGTACACTGACGACGGGTGCGGGTAGCCAAACAAGGAATGCTTACTTCTCCAAGGACCTGGTCCCACCTCTATCTTACTAGGGGTTCGTCGATGCTCAATTTTGTGCTCTTTTGTGAGTGCTGTTAAAGCTGAGGTCCTAAATTAAAAACTGCTTTTAGACAGTAAACCTTTTGGGACGGAGATTGTTAGATACAGACTCTAACAATCTCCGTCCCATGCCATAGAAACAAACTATAACGACCTTTAACACCTGCTAATGTATGCATTTTTTTCTCCTTTCAACAATTCAAACAATGCTGGATCCGCCCATATGAACCCACACTTGTTCTTTCATAGTTATGCTGTATGAATAAATACCAAGACATGTGACAGCAAGATATATATTGAAAATTACATTTAATTCTAAAATGGATTGACTGAAAAAAGTTTTACTGCTGAATGTATCTCACCTGATATATAAATTAAAAAACTCCAAATGCATCATACATCTAACACATGCTCTGTGACTTCCGGTATAAATTGATCGTTGGGAGTGTTCGATCGTTTTAGGTGTAATTTTATATGAATAATGAAAAAAAAAAGGTCAACAGACATATAAGAAACATGTACTTAATTATTCTAGTTGAACTTTTAGTATGATTTTTTAATCAATTCTTTATTTTCGCATTATCCTAGTCATTATTCATTTACAGTGAAGGAGTTTCACCTTTGTTTCTTTCTTCCAGCATAATTGAGGATTAAAAGTTTTGGATAATAGAAATGTCGCACCCACATGTACTTACAAAAAGTTGAGTTCTTTATGAAATGTATACTCTCTCTCTCTCTCTCTCTCTCTCTCTCTCTCTCTCTCTCTCTCTCTCATATTTTCCGCATCCCCTTTTTCGGTCGGTCAATACACTGTTGCTCTATTATCAATGATGACAATATGGATATAACATGTGCAAATGAAAGCTTGACTGTCTTTCCATTATATTACTGACCGTGCAATTAATTTCCCCGTTGGTAGAATTTGTGAGCCGGGTTTCCTTTACAAAGGGCAACTTGAAGTATTTTGCATGTATTATTCAGAACCGGGATATTTCATTTTTGAACAACATATCCACCCCCCCCCCACCTTCCCTCGCCAACGAAGAGATTATTTTCAAGATCAGAAGGAAAATACGTTCAGTCTCATTTTCGGCCCTGGATCCAGGTACATGTACTTGTCTTTTTTATCCCTCTGTCATCAAATGTATCAAAGACTTTGCAAATTCTTGCCAAACTGTTATACGCATATACGGATCGGGAAACAAGCGCGGGTCTAGAGGGGTTGGGGGTCCCTGGCCCCGTCCCGTCTAGCTAGAGTTTTCGAATCATAACTTAGGTGCTGTCAAGATTTTTACAAAACAAAAGTATCTAATGAAAATACTTATTTATTTTTTTTTAACTTTTATTAGCTCACCCGAGCGAAGTTCTAGGGAGCTATTGTCATTGCGTGTCGTTCGTTGTCTGTTGTATGTCAATCGTAAACTTTTTCCTCTCCTCTGCAACTGCTGCATAGAATCTAAACGTTACAGAAAACAAGTACCCAAGGTCCACTTCCAAGTTTGTGTCTTTTCTGTCGATCATGCAGGGAACAAATATGGCCACCAAGGCCTCTGAGTGGCTGACATTATCTGGAAATATCTTCTGCAACTCCTGCATGGAATGTCATGAATCCCTAACTTAGACTCAGCTCCAAATGTAGATCAAAGTCACTTTCAAGGTCAAGGTCACATATTTAGTGTCAAACACGAGAGAGGCGAGATACCTGTTCTTGGACAGTGCAGTGCTATTTTTTTTTTACTTCTACTGCGTAGAGTTTCACGAAACCTTACAGAAAGCTAGCACATACTTGGCGACTTTCAGCCCTTCGTCCGCAACTCTATGAACTCCTTGGCCTCCTTGGGCCTCTTGTTACTTGTTTTATCGATTTCAAATAACGCACCTTTCCTATGCAAGCAATATATATATATATGTATATAGACTTCCTTGACTAACATAGGGGGTAGAAATGGCGGCATTGTCTACTTTTTTAATCTCAAAGTTGTAAACTATGATTATAGAATGCAGATCTAGATGATTTCAATAATCAAGGACCACCATTATTCTCAACTGAAAATAACGTAACTGTCATTATCATTTTCATCGAAACGTTGTGAGATATCAGGTTGTATTTTATTATTCCTTTTTTAAATTCAAATTTATTCATTTATATATTTATTTATTCAATTTTATTTCATTTTATTTGGGGGGAGCTTTCAATATTCTGTTCTTTGAACTTTTGGTCGCCCTCCTGATTCTGAGTCCGAAAAAAAAGAAGAAAAATATATTTGTATTCACGAGATTGAGCTAATCCTTGTTGGTTTGATTTGTTTTAGGGGGTATTTATGGGGGGTTAATTTTTTCTTATGCTTTTTTTATATTTACTTATTTCTGACTTGTTGCATTAATGTGCAGGTTGCAGCTGTAAAGATGAAAAATTAATAAAATAAATCACGAGTCAAGACGCAAATACCCTCTCCGCTTGGAACCAGCAATTGGGTACATGTAGTTTCGAATGCTATTTCTGTTGTTTGTTTGATTTTGTTTGTGTTTTTTAAGCGGCTTATAAATCATATACAAAGATACTAAATACTTACATGTATTTCAAAATTATTTCATCAGATCTGGTATGCTCATGATGCTCTCCATGCATATTTAATTTTGTAGTGCCTAATTCTGCAAGAGTATAATGCTCATAGTGACATTGATAAACAAGCGCGGATCCAGAGACGGTGTATCAGGATCCCTCGACTGGTCTTGGGCGAAAATGCCTTTTCTCCGTTTTAATAACATTGTATTTAAAAACAATAAGCTGGACTCCCTACACGAAGGTTATGACCTCCTAAAAAGTCTACATCTGCTTATAAATAAATGAACATAAAAAATACCCCGGCCATCCTGTCCCTGTAAGATCCGCGCCTATTTTAAAGAATTTATATATAATCATCTGTATTTCACATGCATGAAAAAAATAAAGCAAAAAGCAGTCATGTAATATATATAATTTGTTAAACGGAGTTATGATGAGTGGAAATCGTGAATATTTATCATGCATCTTTGGTTGATTACTTAATCATGTTAATTATTTATAAAAAGAAATTCTTTTTGCCATCTTCCCTAGCTTTAACATATTTAATTTCAGTGAAGTGAAAAACAAATGTACTCAGAATCAACAAAAAGATGATTTTTTATTACATTTTCGCAACAACATATGTAAATACACTAAGTAGCTTTTCAGAATTTTCAACATCGTATATATGTGTATAAATTACTACATGTATCTAGTATTTACTAAGAACAAGATGAAATGTTCCCCAACCATATAGCCAAAATATAGTCAAAGATACACAAAAATCTACACCCCCTCCCCAGCAATCGAACACTCTCAAAACGCCATTTATACCGGAAATGATGAATTAGTCTTTTTATACAGGGAGGCAGACATTTATTACTAAAAGGTAAGACATAACGATATTATTTGTAACATCTCATTTGGTAGATTGTATTGACTAACAGCAGACCATATTAAAAAACGGTATGAATAATTCAGAGATATTGGGGCCAGTATGTGTACAAGTATGTGTTTGTGACGTTTGTGTGTGTGTGTGGGGGGGGTTTATTGAAAAGAGATGAGGTCTTTTGAGATGTAAATATATAAGATAGATCTTACATACAATGAACATATTTAGAGGCGAGGTAGGTATGGGCTTCCTGGTGAGCAGATTCTTATATGTACAATAAAAAACATTAATATTCTTTTCGCAGTCTTATTCAAACTTAGGGGTTTTCCACGTCTCTGATCATGAAATCGATTATTCATTATTTTATCATTATTATTCATTTCTCATTTCAGGTGTTATTTACTCCCAGACTTCTAGTCACTGAATGTCACGGTGGGCGAGTTTGAAGCTCGTCTTATATACCGGGACTAGAGCGATGTACATTGCATTTGGGTACTACCTTCATTAGTATGCATACGTCAGCAGGTGTAAAAGGTCGTTATAGTTTGCTTCTATGGCATGGGACGGAGATTGTTAGAGTCTGTATCTAACAATCTCCGTCCCAAAAAAAAATTTACTGCCTAAGTGTAGTTTTTAATGTAGGACCTCAGCTTAAAGATTATCATTATGATCTTCTTTATATCATTATCATTAAATAAGAGTTTGCATCTTACCTTGATTTTTCCATTCTAAGTACATGGTTCTGTATACTAAAATGAAGTATGAAGTATGCAAGTTAAAAGAAAGTCGTTATCTTTCGTTTTGTTCTCGATGAAATATCTTCAATAATACTAAGAAGCGACGCAAAAATGAATACGACTAACATTATTATTAAGTTGGAGTTTTTAGCTAGCTTCAGAGAAAACACCACACTTAAAAACTTGGTGAAGTTTTCTACTGTTGAATGTCGATGATGATTAAGTGACTGTAGTGACAGAGGGAAATGTCAAGGGGATTAATTGACAAATATGGATAATGACCATATCCCTGTATACAGCACAAAATCGATAATTCAGAAAATCAGACACCGAAGGCATACAAAATCAGGAAAAAAAAAGGAACCAAAGCAAACAAACAAAAACCTCCGCCATATGAAAGGAAGCGAACTCCCGATATAGGAGTGAGACCAGGTGCCCAGGAAGAGTAAGAGTTCCCCATATCGAGAACTTCCTCAGTGACGATGTTAGTCGGTCACAAACATACCCCTGACTGAGAAGCTTATCTGAAAGACGCCTAGTTCTCAGAACAAAATCCGTATATTTGGTACTCGCCCTGGCATAGCGTATCAACACTGAGATATGAACACGCCATAAGCAGGCGATGAAGGGATGTCCTACTTAGAAAGTGTGGAAAGTTTGTAATGCATTTGAAATTGAAGTCGTCACGTTTGTCATAGAGTGAGGTGTTCATGTGACCATCAGTGTCGTAGGACAACATTATGTCCAAAAAGGATGCTGAATTATCTGTCTCTGTAGTTTCTTTGACTTAAAGCTCCGAATGATTCTGCTCAGGAAATCCGCGAAATTTGGATAATCGATGGACAAAATATCGTCTATGAATCTGTAAGTGAAGTTGAAGTCAGAAGCTAAGTATCTTTTCCCTTCAGAGACCAAAGATTGAATGAATTCAGCTTCGTACGAGTAAAGTAAAATGTCGGCAAGGAGTGGAGTCCGACTGACATTCAGAGAGGACAGGAGGTCGGGCCCTGTCTTCTCTAATAAGGTTTGGACAGGGCTCGTCTTGGAGACCCGTGGTCAATGGTAAAATTCATATAAGGTAAAATTGTCTTTTATGTGTTGTTGACTGCTAATCAATCTCACAAAAATGCCACTTATGGATGGATTTTGTAAATCGAAGAAGGATTAGTTGATTCGATTGGGAACGCTTTTTAGCGAAGATGTTAGATCGTTTATGAAGAAGAAAATCAGAAATAAGGTAGATAGGAAGCTTCCGAGGAGAACATTTAAGAATGACCATATCCCTCTATACAGCACAAAATAGATAATTCAGAAAATCAGAAACCGAAGGCATACAAATGTTAAACGTCTTCAAATTCAATAGCATCATTTAAGATCTGATAAATTTACAGCATAGACCAGACGTGCACGTTTCGGGTACTAAGCCCACGTCAGTGATCCTCAGTCTAAACAATGTAAAATGGCAAAAAGTATGAAAATGATAATGTCCAAAAATGTACCAAAAGACGTAGCAGAATCGGTGGGATATGATGCTACAGGACCAACGTTTTAGAACTTTCAAGAAATTTCTTAACAGAAAATTTCAAATGCGTTAAAGAGACAGACGATCAACCGAAAATCAGGAAACCAAAGCAAACAAACAAAAACATCATCCACTTGAAAAGAAGCGAACTCCCGATATGGAGTGAGACCAGGTTCCCAGGAAGAGTAAGCATCTCCTGCTTGCATGCAACACCCGCCGCTTCAATTCGGTAGAACTGTCACACCCGGTTACTTTCATTTCGAAAACATAGAGTACAATCTTTTGTTTGATGGTTCAAATGGTCTATAACAGAATATCATCCACTATTCTTGAGATTGGGACATCTTAGTGTATGACGAGAAGAAGGGAGGAGATCTCCTCGAGACCCCGTTGCAGCATCAACAGCAAAACACCAAAACACCCGATGCAAAAACACAAAAGACGAGTACAGCACGAGACGGAAAAGAGACACACGACATGTAAACATCAAACACAAAAGACTACAAAAGACTACTATGACGAGTTCCCCATTTCGACCGTAGAACTTCCTCAGTGACGATGTTAGTCGGTCACAAACATATACCTGACTGAGAAGCTTATCTGAAAGGCGCCTAGCTCTCAGAACAAAATCCGTATATTCGATACTTGCCCTGGCATAGCGTATCAACTAAGATATGAAGACGCCATAAGCAGACGATGAAGGGATGTTGCTACTCAGAAAAGGAAAGTTTGTAATGCTGAAATTGAAGTCTTCACATTTGTCATAAAGAGAGGTGTTCATGTGACCATCAGTGTCGTAGGACAACATTATGTAAAAAAAATAGGATGCTGAATTATTTGTCTCTTTAGTTACTTTGACTCCAAGCTCCGAAATATAGATACTGCTCAGGTAATCCGAGAAATATGGATTATTGATGGACAACACATCGTTTATGTATCTGTAAGTGACGTTGAGTCAGAAGCTGTTGATGTTGAAGAAGTCGAAACTGAAAGTTAAGTTTCAAGACAAGACAAGATAATGTTTTTTACCAGCTCAGGCGCACAAAGGTGCTACAAAAGCAATAAATTACAAATGTATAGAATTGCTGCAAACGTTAGGGCAAAGTCAGAGTATGAGTTTCAGGTAAAAGTAGAGAGAATGACAGTCTGGTTCAAACTAGCCCCCCCCCCCCTTCTTTTTTGTTGTCAGGGTTTTGAGTACACCTTTTAAGGATCGTGTTCTGTCCACCTTTCGTTCAGCTAATCAAATGGCGATTTACAGGTATGCAATTCCTGATCATGAAAATCATTTTACAATTGGGATTGGGATTGGGACAAATTGAAAAGTGAACGCCTACAAGATTGTATTTTACAAACAACGTTTGTGTTTTTAAAACACATAATATGTGGGGTTTTTTTTATACAAAAGGACACTTTCGATGATTCATGGTCATGTTATAACCAAAAATGTTTTAATTTGAAGTAAATCAAATTGACTTGGAAACGTACATATTTATACAACATCTCGAAGGCTCGATGAAAGAAAGAAGGGGATCTCCAACAACACGTAGTTGCAGCACCAACAGCAACCTCCAAAAACACACAATGTTAAACACAGAGAAGATATTCACAGAAAGAGACGCAGTAGTTCAAAGAACGTCAAATCACAGAAAAACATAAAACAGAAATGACTACACTTAAACCAACGAGACCAATGGGCAAACGGTGCCGACTTAGGACGGCCATCTGCCACCTCAGTAGCAGACAGTGTGGTTATCCTGGATTAAGTGCGCACAATCCTCCCACTTTTCCGAATACCCAGAGGTCTCGAAGAACGCACAATTGTGGTGTAAAAAAACCTCCTCACTGTCAGATTACCGCACACAAACAAGACCGAAAAACACAGGGGCCAAAACAACACAGATGAATATGTAAATTGATATAAAAAGAGGGTGTGCGTAATACAATCCGTGCTCCGCCGACTGTAGCGAGCTCATGTATGTTATCACCCGAGGAGTCCGACTGACATTCAGAGAGGACAGGTTGTCGGGACCCTGTTTTCCCTAAAGAGGTTTGGAAGGATCCGTCATGGAGTTCCGTCGTCACATTCAGTCAGAGTGCAAGTATTAAGGATACGCTGATACAAGTTTGTAGATTGCTCAAGTACCAAGCCAAGTGTCCGTTTGGTAACATTAGGATCATATCCACGATGTAAAAGGCGTTTGATAATTCTGAGCATTTTTATGCTAATTCTGTCTACATTTGATCCTTCTAATTTTGTTGATCATGACACTTTAAAATGCATGTTGCGAAATACACAAAGTAATACACTCTGTTGCTTGTATGGGTTCGAATTTAAAAAGTATTTGACAATAATTTTTGTAAAATTTCCAGAATGTCTTTACAAGTTTGTGAAAGCGAAAACCTTGACCTAAAAGGTCCTTGGTTATTTGTAAATTTCTATTATGAAAATCCGAAATATCAAAACATGCTCTTACATACCGGATGAGCTACTAAATGTACATACATAAGACGGTAATTTAAGAACCTCACCGTCAAGCCAGGAAAATTTTGCTATGTTGAATTCAAAGTCATCTCTTGAAACTAACAATCTGATTGATTCATAAAATCTCATGACTCTCCCAGTCAAAACTTCATTGAACAAGAAATGCAGACCATGACGACGCTGTTTAAATCAGGCTGAGTAAATGAAACTTCAGATGCAATTAGAAAAAGGAAAGTTAGATAGAGACGAAAAAATGAAATTCGAAAAATAAAAAGAAGATAGAGAAGAAGGAAAAAATGTTGTGTCTAGGATTCAAACTAGGGACCCTTGGCTAAATGATTATCCAATGGACCACGGCTGATACGTACCGTTATTAGAATTGACTGTAATCAAATACCTGTCAAGCTGACTTCGTGTCTATTCCGATATATAATTGTGTTAAGATCATTATAAAATTAATTTCGAAACGTTTCTGGATTTCCTTTTCATCAAGCATTATATACATATATCATTCCGAAATGAGTTAAAGAAGATCCTGAAAACAATCTCAACAGCACTCACAACAGAGCACAAAGTTGACCATTGATCAGAACTTCAGTATATTTTTGATAAAATCTATCCTATTATTAATTACTTCCTTTTTGCAAAAACCAAGAGAAAGGAGAAAGAGCCCTAAGATTATTCAAGGTCAAAGGTCAAGGTCACAAATTCAAAATAGTAAAAATTCTTGTGGAAATAGTTTATCCTTTCAAACAACTAGAGGGTTTCAGTTTTGGTTCAATCTTTCCCAAAATTTGCACACCCCTTGATAATGACAGGAGGAAGAAGCCTATTTATTTTCAAGGTCATATATCAAAAGTCTTTGTATACAACCTAGATGACTCGGATCTTTTCCAACTTCCATGCATTTTTACGTCATTACTGTACAATGAGTCCTATTGATTTTCAAGGTAATAGGTCAAGGTCATAGATAAGATAAAAAAAAGCCTTGTGTACAGCCTGAGTGAGTATATTATGTTCCCGGTGGCCACGGAGGCCAGGTTTTAAAGTATCCAATGTACAAATGGAGATCTCGCTGACGTCTCGTCCATTTAAATAGTGTTAAAGTTATCTCGGTAATCTTCGGCAGTGTCTCGATAGTTTCCGTGGTTTGGGCAATGGTCGGTGTGTTTACCTTTAATGATAAGAAGATTTTTTATGTTATATTAGGTATATTTAGGTATAAATTTGCCATTATTCTGACTATTTAAAACAATTTACATTTATTTGTACAACGGATACCTTAAGCCACCCTGGACGAAACGTGGTGACCGTGAGACAACGTAGGGGAACGGGATCGACAAATGTAACTAGCCGTGGTTGCCGGGGCTGACGGGACAAATGTTTAAACTGTCAAAGCATTTGTCACGGCAGCCCACGGTGCAGATGTCCTACTTTAGAAACCGTAGCAAAACGGGTCGAAGGCAATGTGACAGAACGTTACAGGCCGTAACTAAACTTGGGACAGTGTCCGTAGTGGAACGGAAAGCAAAAGTATGACTCGGCAACTTACGATCCCAGTGAAGTTGAGGTATGGTCTGCCACGTTCATGTCCCGTTTAGCTGCGGTTGCTTTAGGGCAGATGTACGTTTATCAAGGTGTGCCACGATTTCTCACGGCGAGCTAATGAATGTGTTGACCGTTTCGTCACGTTCAGTCACGGTGCATACCGGCATGTTACGGTTTATTTCAAGTTCTATTACGGCCTGGCATGGTACGCACGGTCACACAAGAAGTGTATTAATGCAGCTTTTTGTGTCTCCTTTCCCCGGCGGTCACGGTCAAACCTAGTGGACCTTGACAGAACTTGGTAGACGTGGCCAACTTGATTAGATCGTAACAAACCGTGACAGACCTTATCAGAACGTAACAGGTCGTGAGGAAATGTACAAACGTCGTTAACAAGCCGTAGGTTGAAACGTAGTTCGCCGTCAGAACTCCGGGATTCACGAGCCGCGGCTCGTCACGGATACCTTGATAGACCGTGCGAAAACGTATTGAGACCTAACAGAACTTGAATACCAAGATAAAAACTGCAAAAAAAAAAATTCATACGGTGTGCTACGTTTTTGGCCGCCCTGACTGCCGTGGTCGCCGGGGACATAGTGTAAACCTAGGGTTGCTATACATGCCATGCGAGGGTTTGCTACTCTTTGCGTTGTCTAGATCTTATATACAATAGTTATGGTGCTAAGATTAAGTGAAATTCTGTTATCATCGATATTATAATATCCAAATAGACATTCATCTTCGGGTGTAAAAGAGAGATTGGAGTAGGAAAGGATTTGATTAAATCTTGGTGAATTAAAGTTTACATAATTTTAACGAGAGCGATCCTTATTTACACAATGGACATACTAGTAAAAAGTGAGATTTAGATTTTGCCTACATTGCTTACATTGAGCATGCACCATGTATAACTTCAAAAATAGCAATCCAAGGATTGCTTATGTCGCCTGCGAAGCGGCTTATTTTTAAAAAGTGAATCAAATATGAAAGTCAAAGTCACTTGGTTCAAAATGATTGTTGTCAGTAGGAAAGTTTTGTCAAATGAAATTCACATGTGAAATATCAGACCTCTTACTCGACGATTAAAAGATAGAAGCAATCTAAAATTTTAAGAAGAGGGTCAATTATCTAGGTCATGGTCACAACAGAAAGGTCTCTTTATACGTAATGATCGTGTGAAATATTACAGTTGTATCACTTACAACTCAAAAGATTGAGATTCTCAATTTATTTTAAAAGTAGGTCAAAAATCAAGGTCAAGATCATGAGGTCAAAACTGATCACCAATCAAAAGATATAGCCAATCTTAACTTTATCTGAAAAGTAGGTCAAATATCTAGGTCAAGGTAATTACGTCAAAAATATGGTATGTGCAGAAAGGTCTTTTCTAAAGGTATACATATGTGAAAAATCAAAGCCCTATCACTTGCCAGTCAAAAGTTAAGGGCTGCGACAACCTAAGTGTGACAGACGAATTGACGGACAACGGACAAAGTGATCCCTAAATGTCGCTCTGCTTCGCAGGCAAAATTAAAAGTGAGTCAATAAAACACATGTTTCTAATGTTACATTTTCTGTAGCAATTTATTTCAAAAAATATATTGATGTTCTTACTTCATATTAGTTACATGTAATCTTTATCCCTAGACATATCGGGGTTGTTTTTGTTTTTGGTTTGTAAATAGAGTCGTTATAGTCTTTTGTTTTACCCTCTAATCCGTTGCTAAAGACATATAAAATACTTCATCAGGATGGCAAGCGTTTTCATTTGCCTTTTTGAAGTCTCTTAAAAAATTCATTGAACAATTTGGTCAACAGAGATTTTAAAGTGTTAGGAATACAGTTTCATGGAATTCAAGAAATAACAAGGGTTGCTATGGGGAATTCTTGGTTGCTCTGAGAAATTCTTGTTTGTTGCTATAGATACAATAATGGTTGTTATGCACTGCTTAGGCTAGATTTCACTATTTCGATCTTAAGGCAAGGCAAAAACATGAAAACTACCTAAATTTTCAGTATCAAAATCTCAGTTAAGATCTAATTACGAGGACTTGCTTTGGAGTAAATGGTTGTTATGGTAATAAAAAATATATCAAATGAGTCAATTCATTCATTTAACACAAAAGTCACATTTATGATATGATTTTACGGCAAAATAACGAACGTGTCCAATTCATTCATATGAAAAAGAGTAAGAGATAATTTTAGTTTTTTGGTTTTACACAAAATTATGAAAGTTTATTGCTTCATTTTCATAACAACCGTAAGGAGGCTTCAAAATGTTATTTACTTTAATACGACATCCACTCAGTTTATTTTTCTTTGTATCTGGTTGCATACATGTATTTGAACTAGCTGACCCTAAAATTGATGAAATTAGATGAGGCCTCTTAAAATGTAATTTTTTTTACAGTTTCCATGATTTTCATATGGAATGCTTCATGGTTTGTTACTTTCTCTCTTAATTTAATAATTTGTTTAAGGTATCCGATGTACAATAGGACATTCTAAAATGCCTGGTAAGGTACTATAAACTATGTATTTTCTGAAAGGTTATAATGCCCACTGCTCAGAAATAATAATTTTGGGGCCAGAAAAACAAAGCGGAATAACTGATGAAGCATTTAAATTGTCTATTTTCTCTATATAACATATACAAAATAACAAAGTTGTACAAGAGTTTCCCCTTTGATTTTTAATACCCGGGAGTCTTATATCTGTTCTCAGGACATCATTACCTGTCAGAAAATATGTAGTTTACAGTACCTTACCAGGCATAAAATTTACCATACTTTACAATGGAGATGATTAAAACGTTATGTAAAATGACTCTATTGTACAACGGATACCTTAATTAATTAAATGATTAATTAATTCATTTGCGAATTAGTTTATCAATTCATGTATTCATTAATCTGTTTATTTATCTATATGGTTGATAGGCGAGTCATATTTTGAATTGTCATGCAACCCCCCCCCCCCGAAAAAAAAAAAAACACACACACATAGAAATACGCTAGATTATACCAGAAATTGAAATCACCTCGGGATTGATCGAAGTCTTGGTGCTATCTTTCTGGTTGGTCGTCATTTGTCTATCCGGAAATCGACAGATTTGACACGTTTTTGTCTGGCAATCTAGGGATGTGTTGCGTGCAGCGAGAGGATGATCGCTCCATCCGGGCATCTGTTCCGCATCTATTAGGGGGTTCGTGTTTGCCTTGATTATGGAAACTTGCCGTATTATTCCCCTGGATCTTTGATTCCTGAACTACGATTGATATTCCTTCGTCGGTTCGCTTCGCGTCGCTTCTACGGCTCTGCCACAAACATGTGGGGGTGATTCTGATCACATTTTGTATGAGCCTTATTTTTCAATTGTGTTTCAGCATTTTAGTGAGATAAGTTTAAGTGATTATCGACATTTCATCATCCACTGATGCAAACCACAGCAATGCGGAAGATCAAATTGCATAGACAAATCAAATTTGGTAACAATTCTTGTTGAATGAATCCAGGAATTGTTACAATAGAATTTTAAAAAAGGCAAATACGGTTGAAATAATAGTTTCCTGTATCTTGTATGATTTGGGGGTCTTGTAGTTTATGCATTAATAACTTTATTGACTTAATAATATTATTAAAACTAAAAACACAAACAATCATTATTTATCAATTTCAAAATTACAATAAAAAAGAATTATAGTCCTCTACCTAAATTTCCCTTTAAGTTTTTCTGATAATGCAATGAAACTGTTTGGATCCTGATGATCAGAACCAAGAGTTGTCACAAACGCACATTTGAATTTTGAACGTATGTCGTCTTCGCTCCACGAGTCCTCACCTTTGTTAAGCATGACAATAAGTATGCAAATGTTCCCTGGTAACGAAACATATATTTGTAATGGATATATAAATTTGATTGAATATGTCAAACATGTCAAAGGCGCACAAAGTATGTTTGAATAAAACAAATCCAATATAACAGTCCAGGAGAATACTAAAAATAGTAATATTAGTTAAAGGTGTAATATTACTGTTAACAATAATCCCTGATATTATTGAAAACAGTAATGTTGCCACTCTATATTACATATTTCTGTAATAAGACAAAGCAAAGTTTTAAAGCCACTAGCACAGTTTCTATCATACAATTCTTTCACTCAACTTACGTTGTTTAGATTGAGGATCACTGACGAGGGTTAAATACCCGAAATGTGCATGTCTAGTCCATGCTGAAAATTTATCTGCTCTTAAATGATACTATTGAATTTGAAGACGTTTAACATTTGAACCACTTGGTGAGCGTTATTGCTGTTGGACCAGGTGTCCCCAAGGGCACATGTTGCCAATTTCGATCAACTTCGGTTGATCGTTTGTCTCTTCAACGCACTCGAAAATTTCTGTTATCAAAATTTCTTAAAATGTTTAAAACATGGGTCCTGTAGCATCATATCCCACCGATCCTGTTTGTCTTTCAGTATATTTTGTACATATATATAATATTAAATTTTTGGCCATATTACATTGTAACATTGTTTAGATTGAGGATCACTGACGAGTGTTAAATACCCGAAACATGCATGTCTGGTCAATGCTGAAAACTTATCTGGTCTTAAATGTTACTGTTGAATTTGAAGACGTTTAACAATTGTACCAGTTCACCAGTACAAACCGTATTTTTCTCGAGCAATAACTTCATAACACAAATCAGAAATCAGAAATTTAAAAAAAGTTAGACTGTTCTGATTTTTTTTTGTGTTTTTACTGGCTTTTTTTCCTTTACTGGATTTTGTATATTTCTTTAATAATCAAAGAGAGTTTAACAATTTTTGAGAGGACTTTGTCACGACAGTAGATAAACTTTCATATGAAACCTTATTTTGCAAACCTTTTAAGTGACAAATTACTTAATACCAGTTTTGATGTCTGTATTTAGATAAAATGTTTTCACATTTGAAATGCTCCCTGAGCATATTGAGTTTATAGTTATAGAATAAGTCATCATTATATTCTTGTTTTGGATATTTTTCCCTGACATTTTCACCAAAGCACTTCCTATATAGACATAACCTTAGACAGTGGATGTATTTAAGATATTGTTTTCATTTTTTTGCGTGAACATTGACGGCGGGTGTGGCTAGCCAAACAGGGTACATTTGTATACTCTTTGCGGTTAGAGGAAATTTCGCGAAAACGCTGTGTGACGTTATGAATGACGTGACGCTAGTTATCGTATGCTTAGGATATTTGAAGGGATAAATTGTACGTGATCGATTTTGAATGTTACTGAACTTCCATTCTATTCCTTACATCGTTCCAAGTATTTTATTTACAAGAAATAATTGAAGAATGTGTGTTTTTCCCGAACTATTGCACATCAGCCGCCTATTTGACAAAAGTACTACAAAACAGTCCTAAATCTATAGTTAATAATTTTTCAAGCATCCTGACGGTATCTGATATTAGGTAATTATATCTTTTGAAAAATTTATGTCATTGTATATGTGTATTTATTTCTGGAGTATAAAACCTGTAGATCTATATGTCTAAAAAAGATGTATTGAATGGTACTAGAGATATATAGCCTCTTTATATGTACGTTCATTGTTGCACTTCAAGGAAATTTTCAGGGAACATTTTTGTTAAAATTCAACTAGGATATCACTCTAAAAATTAACATTCGATAATGAATATACCAGCGTTGATGTCTGTATTTAGATATAATGTTTTCACATTTGAAATGCTCCCTGAGCATATTGAGTTTATAGTTATATAATAAGTCACCATTATTTTCTTGTTTTGGATATTTTTCCCTGACATTTTCACCAAAGCACTTTCTATATAGACATAACCTTAGACAGTGGATGTATTTAAGATATTGTTTTCATTTTTGTGCGTGAACATTGACGGCGGGTGTGGCTAGCCAAACAGGGTACATTTGTATACTCTTTGCGGTTAGAGGAAATTTCGCGAAAACGCTGTGTGACGTTATGAATGACGTGACGCTAGTTATCGTATGCTTAGGATATTTGAAGGGATAAATTGTACGTGATCGATTTTGAATGTTACTAAACTTCCATTCTATTCCTTACATCGTTCCCAGTATTTTAATTACAAGAAATAATTGAAGAATGTGTGTTTTCCCGAACTTTTGCACATCAGCCGCCTATTTGACAAAAGTACTACAAAATAGTCCCAAATCTATAATAAATAATTTTTCAACCATCCTGACGGAATTTGATATTAGGTCATTATATATTTTGACAAATTTATGTCATTGTATATGTGTATTTATTTCTGGAGTATAAAACCTGTAGATCTATATGTCTAAAAAAGATGTATTGAATGGTACTAGAGATATATAGCCTCTTCATATGTACGTTCATTGTTGCACTTCAAGGAAATTTTCAGGGAACATTTTTGTTAAAATTCAACTAGGATATAACTATAAAAATTAACATTCGATAATAAATTTATTTCTTGCAATTTAATCAGCATAAGCACGTAAGGAAGCAGCCTTCTGATTTCTTGGTGCTGTGGGAGGAGAGAAAAAAAAACAATTTAAGCCAGAATTCTTTTCGGCATACTTCAGAGACAGAATTTGTTTCAGCCCAGCGAACCGGATTTTTTTACTTCAATTATACAGTATATTGATTGTCGGATGGGGGTCAACATTTTTTGTTCAAAGTCCTCTCGGGTCGGAAGTTTTGTTTTGGTCAACTTTACGAGCTGAAACACTTTAACAACCCCCCCCCCTCCCCATTCTGCTCTAAGCAGATAAAATCGTTTCAACCTAAACCAAGAGAGAAGACTGAGGTAAATGACAATGCTTATTGCATCGCTGCAACTTTGACTTTTGACAATACCTTTCCATTGGTAATAATATTTTGACCTTGTGACCTCGTCCTTGGAGTTTGACCCACAACTTTTGGATGGTAAATGATAGGACTTTAATATTTCACATGTACATTCATTTTCACAGGACATTTCCGTTGATAACAAAAGTTTGGACCTTTTGACTTATTTCTTTATGAAAACTCTAAAAAATGTCAAAATGTCCAAATTTTTGCTACGGAAGGAAAGGTCTTGGACGGTTGTAATGTCTCCGCGCTTTCGCGAAAGCGGAGGACAATGAAAAAAATATAAATAAACGATTATATATGAAAAATAGATTGTCTGAATCAAGGGAGTTTTTGTTTTATTCTAACCATATCTTTCTATCTAATCTATCAGTGTTTGATTTTCAAAAGAATTCTGATAACTTCGGAAGATCTAGATCTGAGTTTTATATTTTCTTAGCTGAATTCATAGGGAAAATGTATTTTTCAATTCGAATTCGAAATTGTAAAAAAAAAATTGTGACCAAAAACAAGAGGATAAAGGGGGTCACATCGCTCCCTTGAATTGCAGACAAAATAATTTTCTTTGCCTATTTGGTGCATATTTGGTGGAGATGAAAAAATGTAAATTTACTGTGATTGGGGGATACATGCGGATCCAGGATTTAATACATTGAAATTTATCATTTTTTTTTTTGGATAAATTCATAACAACATTCCTTTAATCATCGACGGCGGGTGCGGCTAGCCAACAGGGGATGCTTACTCCTCCCGGGCACCTGATCCCACCTCTAGCTTGCTAGGGGTCCGTCGATGCTCAATTTGGTGCTCTATTGTGAGTGCTTTTGAGATTATCGTCAGGATCTTCTTTAACTCATTTAAGTTGAGACAATTTTCTGTAGATTGGTAGATAAAAATCAGGATAGAAAGTGTAAACAAAATTGGAGGTGGGGGCGCCGGGTGCAACCCCCCGCGCTTTCGAATCGAATGGGGTTAATATATTAGAAATGATCAGTGTTTTTCCCTGCTATTATCGAGAAATGTTTATTAGTTAATTTTGAAATTAATAGCTATTCTCTGTAAGCATTTGCACTTTTTTGAAGGACGCATGGCACGGCATGTCTCAGATTTTGATAAAATTTGTACATAAGGTTGGGTCTGACCCAAAAGTAAAAATTTGTTAAAAGTTCTCTTAATATCACATCCGGTTGCCAAGGAAACGGACTTTGAATATTGAAAAAATGCATTCTTGGGCGTTTTTGGAGTCACATTCATAAATTATGCCGCAATATCTAAAACAAACACTGATAGATTCTCAGTGCCATATCATTGCTCTTTCAAGTTAAGTAATAGTAATGTTGGGTTTATGGTCTTATCTATATTATTCCATAGCAACAACACAGGTACCCTATCAAAATAGTATTTTGGCATTTTTTCAAAATTCAACGATAAATTACTTACATTTTTTGAGTTTTTTATGCAAATAAAACAAAAGAATTCACATTGGGACAACGTTTCTGTTCGTTGCTATGGCAACATGACCTCAAATATTTAGAGTCCTTTTTTTTTTACTACATAATTGAATTCTAATTCAAAGTGATGAAAACTAATTGATGTATTCAAGTAGATCTTTCATTACACGAAAGAAACTTTTTGAAAAATATTCAGGAAATAGCCTGTTGTTATAGGAGCGATTGTTTTAAATTGCACATAGGCCCACTTTGAGTCTTTGGATACGGGCGTCAAAAGAAAAGTAATCTGATTTTTTTAGATCTAAAGTAAAGTTGAGACTTTGCTTTATCGTATATGTATAAAAGGTTGTGTAAGCCTGTTTCGTTTTTTTTTTTTTTTTTTGGAGAAAAGGCTTCGAAAAAAAAGTTCATTTCTATAATATATGGCCAAATTACTATAGCAACCAGTAATCATTTGAAACTTTTTTTTATTGTATTTTGATAGAGGCTTACTTGATCTTTATCGTTGTTGAATTTGAACTTCTTAGGGCTAATAATTAAATTAATGTTTTATGAAAATAATAAAAAATGGTTGCCATGGTACATGTAACATATGTTCCCCATAGCTTTTCACGGTTTTTGAAAGAGCCCTTTGTGTCGGATATTTCCCAACAATTTTTTATCTGTTCATCATGATGGATTTTTTTTTAAATGACTCTGAAGTTGCAAAGTAAGAAATATTAAAGACCATAGTTACCGTTGCCAAGGTAACTGATGTACATAGAAAGAAGTGGGTTTATCTCGAATTTGCTCATTTTATAAAATAAATCCTATTTCCTTATCATATACCTATCAAGAGAGAAGGAAAATTGGAAAATACAAACAGCAATTTGAAATCAATACATCAAAATTAGCTAATGATGTTGTCATGGTAACCAGCCTTTTTTACAATATCACACACTACTAGTGAGCTTATTAAAAACTTTATGTTTTAATCTTCAGGATGCATAATTTTTTTATCCATTGATTTCACATATAGACCAAATTATAGAGCTTCAATTAAGCTCAATTTTACTATTTTTTCAAATTTAAAGGCCGTTGCCATGGTAACCAGATGACCTAGAATTAATTTTTTTTGTCAAATTTTCCTTTTATCATTGGTCCCTACTATGTGCGAAATTTCATGAAAATCTGAGACCATGCGTGCCGAAATTGTTTAAATGGTTACAGAGAATTGCTATTAAGGAGGATTTGAACACAAAGATGGCGGCGGCATTTTTTATTATCCAACTTCCTAGGAAAAGTACAGTATTTAGATCCTTAAAACATTTGATACGCTGATTGATATTCACATTTGAGTATCCTGATGAAGTTTGAATAATTTCCGGTTTCAATTGAAATTATGAAATTATGGCGATTGTCGAAATTATGGACTTTGGGAGATTTATCCATGAGCAAACAACGTCATTTCGACATTATCGGGGAAAATGTCGTCAAAAAACCTTCGCATTCAAAATGCAATAAAAAACATTAATACCAAACGTATCGCATTGAAACTTTGCATGTATGGAATAAAAAAATTCAAACTTCATCACAATGAATTCGTTGACAAATTAACATTACAGGAAAGCAGATGTCACTTCATTGAAAATGGACGATTTTAAAAAGAAAAATTGGAAAATATAATGCTTTGTAATATTTTAATCCAAAATTTAATTTTTCTCATTTAATCATGAAATCATCTCTGGACATCGTTAATAATTTTGTTAGTTTTTGACAAAGATTAATCCACAGAATTCCTAATAATAAATCAACAACTACAGTCAATTGGCTCGAAATTACATTTTTAGCGACAGTGTCATAATTGATTCCAGTATCCTGCCTTTGTTTAAAACACCATTCATCTCATCTTTTTCATATATAAATGCAATACATTTATAAAGATTTTGTATTCTAAATCAAAATTAATTTCCAATAGCTTTACGAGAACTTGATTGACACTTTCAATATTATGACGTCATCAAGAAATTCACGAAAACGTCGATTAATGCATATTTCAAAGTCTCGTAGAAATTTTTCCTGTGGATAGAATCAAATGTAAGTTTGTGTAATCATGGACAGACAAGAAATATATAATTTCAGAAATTTTGAGAAAAATTGAATTTGGCGTCCAAGTGTTCAATACCTCCTTAAAATCTTATAGGTATAGAGGTTTGCCTTATAGATTGGAGTCGCTCATTATTCAATCGAAGCGGGGTTAACAAACTATAGAAAGTGAATTCGCCAGTCTTCAATGCAGTAACGAATTATCCATTCCTTGAATATCTAAATAGCAAAGATATAAGAATTTAAATGACAAAAGCATTGGGAGCCGTGTATCAAAAAGTGATCAAATGCTTTTAATCTGTCTGTTCAGTCCTTCAGGTTGGAAGGTTTTCAGTTTTTTATCAAGAAGAATTCCTTTGTGATCCTTTCCGTGTCATTGCCGAACATTTTTTTTTTATTGCAATCACTTTATTATATGTTATTGAGTGTCCTGCACTGGAGAAGTATTATAACTATTGTAATAATGCTATTTATGAACTATTTGTCCATTTTTGATTTCAATAACTATTGTAAAATAGAATAATGCAAATAGTATCAAGTAAGTGAAGAATACAGTAACGTTGGCGCCGTAATAAAATCTCACTTTTGGCGCCCTGTATATAAGCGATGGTAATCTCGCACATTTTAAATGTTTGTGCAATATAGATCATTCATTCATGTAACAAAAAAGGGGCATGTTATGCAGTGTAAGAATGTCTTATTTATGAGTTAAAGAAGATCCTGACGACAATCTCAACAGCACTCACAATAGAGCACCAAATTGAGCATCGACGGACCCCTAGCAAGCTAGAGGTGGGACCAGGTGCCCGGGAGGAGTAAGCATTCCTTGTTCGCTAGCCGCATCCGCCGTCGATGTTTAAGCACGAAAATGAAAACATTATATAAAATCCATGCACTGTCTGACGTTATGTCTATATAGAAAGCGCTATGGCGACAATGTCAGGGAAATATATTCAAAACACTTACTGTCAAACCCTCGCGGGAACTTTTTTACGAGCTCCACACGGCAAAGGGCATAAGTGTGACACAAATGAGTTAAAAAAGATCCTGACGATAATCTCAACAGCACTCACAATAGAGCACACAATTGAGCATCGACGGACCCCTAGCAAGCTAGAGGTGGGACCAGGTGCCAGATATGAGTTGTATAAAAAAAACAGGTGTTTATACATGTAACAGCTTTTAATAATACATCCGAGTGTTCTGCGTTGCGAGATTACCCACCGTTATTATGACGTCACATATTGTAAGTCCGCTGATGAAGGCCTAATGGCCGAAACGTTTTTTTTTATTTAATTATATGTCAAGAGACTTTGTGAAATTAATAATAATAATAAAAGTATTTAATCATACAAAATTGAAATTCATATTTTAATTACTTACGTAAATGGTCTTCAAAATCATTGCCTGAAAAAAAAAGCATTGATAACTAGAAAAAATATCGTTTCCTGCAGGCAAATATTCGTTACAACATTATGAAAAGGAATAAGTAAAATATCCACGCTAAGCTTAAGGCAGTTGAATCAATTTGTAGACTGTTGTATTATTCTTTTGATGCAGTTATATATCACCAAAGGAATAAATGATGCAAATTAATGTTACCGTCATGTTAAAGTGACAGATGTACGCAGCTACGTTAAGGTGTTCCACGCAATGACGTTTCGCGAAAATGTTGTGTGACGTTATAAATGACGTCACATCATTTATCGTATGCTTAGGATATTTCAAGGGATAAATTATACTGGATCGATTTTGAAGATTATTGAGCTTTCATTCTATTCCTTACATCAACTCTAAATGTTCCCAATGTTTTATTTACAAGAAGAAATGAAAGAATGCGCATTTTTCCACAGTTTCGCACATCGGGTCATTGTAGGTCAAGCAGGCGCAGTCTGAGTTCAGGGTTAAAAAGAAGCTTTGGATGAGAAACCACTTTTAATTCACAGAGGAATCTCTGATTTTCATTTAGTAAATCAATGTAAAGATTGATAATGGTATCCTCATAAACGAGCACAATTTTTATTTAGATTATTTTTTTAATGTTGTCCATATTGAGCTAATTTATAGAGCTTTACTGATTTACCGGGTTTAAGTTAATGGTATATATTTCTTATTCCTTTTTATATGTATTTTGTTGTTATTGCTGCCGGATTTTTTCTGGGGGGGGGGGGGAGAAAAAGAGGGTACCAGCTCATGTGCGTTAATACATATTATTCTAAAGGATCGTTTTTTAAAATATGTTACATTATGATATATATCATCACGAATACGGTGCTAAAATACTTTTGTTAATAATTGGATATACGGACACCGTATACATAGCCGGTACAACACGGTCCTAATGAATCAATTTTACTTGTACTATAGTAGAGCAACCAAGTCGCTAAATGTGAAATTTTAATTATTTAAAACACCTAACACAGAGCTAAATTTTATATCAAACAAAGGAATATAACATGGGACATCAGATTTGACCTGTCGTAAAAAAAATTCGTATGGTCAGAATTACTGTAATTTCAGAGAAAAGCGGAAAATAGTAAAACTCAAAATAATAGAATTTTTAACAAAAATTCTCTTATTTTAATAAATGAATTGTCAAAGTAATCAAAATTAATGTCAATATGCTTATTGAAGTCAAAAGACAATTTTTTTTTATCAAATTGATTTTTCTTATTTTAACTTCATGGATGAAGGAGCACAAATTCTAAGATAAATTGGTAAAATTGAAAATTTCCATTATTCCACTTCAATATTGAGAATGTTAATTCGAAGATAAAAATTAACGTACAGAAATGATATTGTGATATGTGAATGTGATTTTAGGAAAGTTTGATAGAGATCGATTGAAAAACTTAAACTTTGTTATTAGCGATTCACTGCAATATAAACTAGGAGATGTTTTCTCGATACTACGGAGTAAAACTAAATAATTACAGCTAAATCAAATTTTAACATATGATAATGAATGAAAAGTATTGTTTTATTTCAAAGAAGACGACAAATTTACATCAATAATTTTGAAAAAAAAATCTGTACTGTCTATGTTCTGGTAATTTTAAACATTGTGATATGGAAGCATTTTGTCCGCCGATTTTTAGAAATAATTACGTAAAACAAAGATTTTAGGATCGACAAAACAAGGAATTGTGCAATGCATTTTACTTCCAGCTGCCTATAAGGCACCATCACATTCAAGGCAATCATGACATTTTCTTTCTCTGTTTGACCGTGTGACAACAGTTGTCGCTAAAACGTAAGATAGAGGGGGGAGCCTCTGATTTCTTGTACTGGTTCTCTATTTTCGGATTGGTTGATAGTTGACACAAAATTTTTGTTAAGACCTTCAAAGAGGGAGGGTTATGTTTAGGTAATCCGGATAAACACATAATTTTTTTTTCAATGTGGCTCGAATGTGATGCTACATGTATGGTTTAATGGTAAAATTTTATGGCCGTTCTACGATATCAACGACGCAGCTACGTTAAGGCACTCCTCGTTTTGACGTTGCAATATTCGTGACATTTATAAAAGATATTTTCAATCATGAAAAAGGACATCCTCCAATAAAATTTCTTTATGTATTTGGTATCAGTGTTTAACACTAGGCTTGTACTACACATTCAGCCAATAGTGATGTCATGTGCCACATCAAAAGTCACGTGACAACTATTTATAACATGCAAACAATGAATTGTATAAAACGAGCTGGCGCAACGCCATTTTTGCAATTACAGTCCTATGCTTACTACCAAAATACCTTGTAGGTATTGCCATTTATGAGTTCAAGTGCGCACTTTTCTTCTTTTTTTATATTTTTGGAATAAAAGACGATCTTTATCTAAAAAATTACTAGAACAGCACTAAACTCCCAGTATTGTCATACATTCTAAATAGTCATAGATAGAATCGACAAAGTGCCTACTTAGGACAACAATCTATCGGACTACTTTAACGCGACCCCAACACATAGCATTGTAATTTCAGCCTGCGCCATGCAATTTTATACCATCACCCTATGACGATATCTTTTTTCAAACGTATATGTGACTAGTGAAGGGAAGCAACTCGTAGTTTATAACAATCAAGGTCGACTTTGCCGATTTCGTTCTCACACTTTTGTGGCCTTTAAACACAAATATTTACCTGAGAAGATGAAATAAATACTATGTTGTTTAATTGAGGAAAAATTCATCGTATTTTAATCAAAAAAGTGAAAAGATTAAATATTTGGCATTAAGTGAAATATATTCTACAATTTCGGTTTCATGACGCAACGGTGCCTTGGCGTAGTGGTGATGACGCAGGACTGTTAATTCCATAATCGCGAATTCGATCCTGGCAATAAGTACATTTTATTTTTCAAAATTTTTGTTTTTATTTTTTTAATTGTTGACTCAGTGAGAGGCACCGTGATTCAATAGACATTGTTTCCGTATATCGTATATATGCTTGACAAGTACATATTAAAAGAGCTTTGTACAGTACAGATAAAATATGTGATAATAGGAAAGAGAAGATTAATTCTGTAACATTTCGTTACTACCATATAAATTCAAATTTTTATTTTAGCTTGTGATATTCAGTTTACGTGGTCTAAGAGAGAGAGAGAGAGAGAGAGAGAGAGAGAGAGAGAGAGAGAGAGAGAGAGAGAGAGAGAGAGAGAGAAAACAAACAGGGAGACGTGAAAATTTTATATCACTTTTTTTTTCATTCTAATTAAAATCCAAAAGAATACCACGAAGGAAATGCATGTCGTACAATTATTCGTAATTGACAAAGTCCAATCTGAATGTTACGCACGCCACCTTACTCAGTAACTTTCAGCATTTTAATTTTTAAGCCCTTTTTTTAAGTTGTCGGTAGTATTTTCTCTCCCCTCTTTAAGTTTGGCCTTTATAGAGAATTTACTATGATCTTATCATTATTATTTCCTTGCTTTCACTTTGTTTAGATTGAAAGGCTGTATCATCAGTTAGTTTAACGTCAGTTTAAAAAACATCTATTTTAAAAAAGAATCCATAAAGCCTTCAAGCTTTTCTAAGACTTTGAGTAACATCCACACGTGGTTGCTAGGCAATCATTTTAATCAAATATTTGTATAGTACGTTATGCCATTCAAGTATTTTTACTTTAGATAAAAGTTATAACATATTCAGCAAAAAATTCAACCATGTATAAAGATCTAACTCGATGATAAATGACAATTAAGAGCATCAAAATTTGCAAACGACAACAGATTCCGTGTTGATGACGTCAAAATCTGAGGTTGACGTCATTTCGCGCCATATTTGAAGACGTCATTTCTGAGGAGTGCCTTAACGTAGCTGCGGATATTGTATGTTTTTGTTGACTTTGCTTTTTCACTGTCTGTTTATCGCTTTTCATGCTTCATCCTTGTCTATACATGCTATAAAAGACATATTTTTAAATTTCTCTGCTAATTGTATATACATAAATGAAAAGGGAAAAATACAAACAAATAATGAACATCAAACAACCACATTTACAAGAATCATAGACACTCACATAAAAACCAACCGAGAAGCAAATCTGTATAGCAATATTGAAATAGAAATGGCCACACATTAAAGGATGCTCTATTCTCGGAGGTCCGACGCTGAGCTGACAACATATCAGTCTCATCTTTAAAAAAGTGAGATTTTACTATGACCGCATCTTGGACTATTTTGAAAATATCCATCGTTGAAGATAGGTGCTTTGCTGTTGGAAGAGTTTCTCCTTCGACACATTTCATTGACTATTCTTTGTGTCATACATTTCACAATTTTTTCAATAATATTTCTTTATTCGGAGCTTTTGGGGAAATACGGCCATTGACGCGCCACCATTCTAGGCTCCTGTTGCAGCGAACTTTCCGTTGGCAACAGACGGTTCCTCTTCGTTATATAGCCTTATATTTGTTGTATTTTAGAAGTATGTAGTCCTAATTAATGTAGGAACTGCCCAGTTAAATTACTAATATTACGTGTGACAATGTGGTGTGCGTTCTTATGTACAGCATCACGAATTTAAGTCCCCCCTTTGACCCTTGATGACTTTCCACTGGATCTCATGGATACCTCAAAGGGGTTCATTGACTATGTAGATTTTAAAATTTTGTAACAGTTAGGAATCTGAACGGAGAGTACATGTAAGTGCGAATGCTTAAATATATAAATTGCACGTTTACCCAAGGCAAATCGTAATGTTTAAAACACAGAAAACGAAGAGCCCAAACTTTGACCAATGTACTTGACATGTATATTCACATCTCGGTAGTACTGAAATAAATGTCAAAAGATACTTTTCATAATTTAATATAAACTTAATGCCCATTTTTTCAATTCACGTATTTTCATTTCAACTTGTCACGATCGGGTCTCCATATACGGTCTGACCACGACAAGTCAAAAAGAAGTATTTTTGAAACTGTATGGTGTAGTTCCACTTTCTGCATTTTACTTTTATCAAAAATGTGTATGTCTTCCGGTTGATAGGTTCGATTTGATAGAAACTGTAACACGAGGTCGACAGAATCTTTGTCTATTTTTTCATTTTTAGCGAATTTTATGGTTATTCTTCAAATTCAGATTACTTGTAAGAGCAAGATTATTTTTTTCTGTCACATCATAAGCAAATTTATTTTTTTCATCAAAAGTCAGAGCAAAATTATTTTTTTCGAAAAAAACCCAAGCCCCCCCCCCCCCCCAGAATATCAAATGGACCGTGCCTTAGGCAATGCTCATACTATATTATCCTTTAAATCTGCGTGAATGAGAAAAATATTGATGTTTTAGATTCCTATCTGTATGCTCCTTCTGTGTTAATATTATTTCTCTCAACATTGATTTTGCGGCATCTACACGTATCTATTTATTCATGTACATGTAGTTTTGACATTTGTACATATTGTTCCAGATTAAAAAAAAAAAAAACAAGAAAGCAACTTTAGTAGAACAACGAAACGAAGGATCACTTGATAAGTTTGATTGAAATAATTTATCTTTAGTTAGTTGAGGCACATTTCTAGTTTCGGTCGGTATTATAGGAAAGGTAGTAAACACACAACCTTGCTTCCGAATTGATCTCCTCCACATGTTCTCTTCATTGAATGTCGTCATATCATAGATTGGTAAAATTAAAATAGAATAATTAACTTTTCAACAGGGCGCACAATGGGAAGTGTGATTACGGAGTCCTTCGGATCCATTTATTGTACAACATACATGTACATGTACGTGATCTTTGGTCCTTTTGATGATTTGACAGTCGGTCGTAATGCTCACTTATTACAACTTCTAATCAATAAGCCTCGTGATATAAATTCTAGCTAAATCATTATAACACATCCGTTTTGTAAATAAAAAAAAGTAATTTAAGATATATTAGTTTTACATGTTTTCAATATTTGATGTCAATCGCGTGGTCACTAACGCCGCATCGTCAATTTGTACCATGAAATATAATTATTCGTTTGAATTTATTTGTGTATTTTTATGCATGAATAATTTGAAGTATTCATTTACTCAATTCAATCGCAATCAAATTATTCCGCTCCGTAAAGTTGTCATGGCGTGAAATAATATAGGACAAACTTCTAAAGAACCATCACAAAGCGTTTTCATAATACTTCGCGGTAAAATATTCAAATATCATAAGTCAGTATGACGTCAAATAAACTCCCATTGATGACGTAAACTATATGCCAAGGGTAAAACGATGTCGTGATAGAAGCGTATTTTAGATGTACTCAATGATATATATATTGCTCGTCATTCGAAATGCATTGCTCTTTAATGAAGGGGTATATTCAACCATTAGTTCAATAAGTTTTCAGATTTTGTTTTCTTTACGACATCGATACGGTCTACGTTTGATTTGTTCACGCTCATACCCTCTTAATTCGTTACCGATTGCCTATTGGTCTCGTTAGTTTATGCTTGCTCATTCGTGTTTTGTTGTTCCTTGTCCCTTTTGATTCCTTTGTTTTGTATGTCTTCTCTGTGTTTCCGCTTGGAATGTTTTGCGTGTTGCTATTAGTGCTGCAAGCGAGTCCTTTCTTTGGAATACACAAAGTCTACAAGAAGAGCTCATTATATAAAACACAATACTGATACATAACCTTTACTTCAACCTTATAATGCAGACGGTAAAAGTTTCAAAGATTGAAAAGAAATGGATTCAAATGTTACACAAATAAACCAGCCTTCCTACAAAAACACTCGACATGCATGTTTCTGATCATGAATCTTCATCAATGGTTCTTAGAGCAAACAAGATTCAAAGGGCATATACTTTAATCAGCATATGAATCTTTTTTTCTGTTGATGCAGTTATCACCCAAAAAAAATCAAACGGCAATCTTAATCAATTAGTGATGCAAAAGGTAGCCGTCATGTTTTTACTCCTGCATTTACAGAAAAAAATCAATTCGAATCATTTCATACCTCCTGCATATAGAATACGTATTGTTTCTTGAAAGAAGCTTCGTTTTGGCTCTTTATCAAATTGACGTCATTTATATTATTTTGCTATTCCGCTCATTCCCTGTAAAGCATATGTACGAATTTAAATTTTAAAAAATGAAATAAGAGAGTTCTGCTCAAATGAATTACGGCGGCTCCGCTGGAAGCATCAGTGATGAGAATTTAATATTCGAAACACGTGTCAGATGCAGAAAAATTGGTTTGAAATTTTCTTTAAGAAGGTATAGTGTCGAAACACTTCCGTATTATTTGAATCAATCGCCGTGCTTCATTTCGTAGGTTCAGATTTTGCTCTGTGATACAATTGTCGCCGCGATAATTCAGACTGCGAAAAATCGCCCTTCTTATTGTATTGGATAAAGATCAAGTTAAGGTCTGTATGAAGGTTGGATGCCAAATGAGAGAAAAGGGCATCAACGGAGTCTTTATCCGACTTACAAACCGCAGATTTATTTCAATTTTCAGAAAAATAAATATCCAAATACATGTATTTGATACACCCCTGCTTTTGTTTGTCGGAGATATACAACGGTACAATTAATAGGTCATATTATGTCATCACACCAGCGGACAAAGCCTCAAATTAATAATAAACACATTTACTTGCAAAAAGTACTATTTCGACAGCCTAGTTAAATTCGACACCTGGAAATCCCACTTACATCCCCCACAAACCTGTCTGCCTCTGAAATAACAGATAACCACAAATCAGCTCTTGCTTCCTTTGGCTTCGACAATAACAATTTAGATTTAGATTTGCTATACTTATACTGCATGCCTAAAAAGCATAAGAATCCGTACAAACAACGTTTCATAGCTGGTTCCTCAAAATGTTTTACCAAATCTGAATCGATCTTACTCACCAAAGTATTATCTGAAATCAAATCTGGGCTTTAAAAAATATTGTTCGACAGTATATTCTCGCATTGGTACCAACCAGATGTGGATTTTAAAGAATTCGAAGGAACTTTTAGAACATCTGAAATCCACTCATTTCAGTAGAGTCCATTCGATCAAAGCCTTTGATTTTTCGACACTTTACACTACAATTCAACATTCTAAATTGAAAGAGAGACTCGCAAAGATTATAAGTAATGCGTTTACAAGTAAGAACGGTAATCGCAAATACAAATTTATTGTTATAAACTGACAAAACATACTTTTTAAAAGAAAAGTCCGATTATGAAAATAAGTACACTGAAATTGATATCATGTTAAACTATCTGATCGACAACATTTTTGTTGTGTTTGGAGGAAAGGTCTTCCAGCAAATTGTCGGAATTCCAATGGGGACCAATTGTGCCCCACCCCTTGCCGACATTTTCCTTTACTCGTACGAAGCGAAATGCATACAATCTTTGGTCTCTGAAGGGAAAAGATACTTAGCTTCTGATTTCAACTTCACTTACAGATTCATAGACGATGTTTTGTCCATCAATAATCCAAATTTCGGGGATTACCTGAGCAGTTTCTATCCTTCGGAGCTTGTAGTCAAAGAAACTACAGAGACAGATAATTCAGCATCCTATTTGGACATAATGTTGTTCTACGACACTTATGGTCACATGAACACCTCACTCTATGACAAACGTGACGACTTCAATTTCAGCATTACAAACTTTCCTTTTCTGAGTAGAAACATCCCTTCATCGCCCGCTTATGGCGTGTTCATATCTCAGTTGATATGCTATGCCAAAGCAAGTACCAAATATACGGATTTTGTTCTGAGAGCTAGGCGTCTTTCGGATAAGCTTCTCAGTAAGGAATATGTTTGTGACCGACTAACTGAGGAAGTTCTATGGTCGATATTGGGAACTCGTCATACGCTTTGATGTCCCACTCTCCAGAATGATGGATGATTTGAACCATGCAACCAAAGATTGAACTCTATTTTTGTAGATCCAACCAAAGATTGTACTCGTTTTTGGACCTAAATATCAAAATTGTAAACGGAAAGATTCATACAAGTGTATATGACAAAAGGGATGATTTTGGATTCAACATAGTAAATTTCCCCTGGCTTGACGGTGATGCTCCAAGATTACCGTCATACGGCATTTACATATCACAGCTCATCCGGTACGCTAGAGCATGTACTGATATTTTGGATTTTCACAGTAGAAATTTACAAATTACCAAAAAACGTTTAGGTCAAGGTTTCCGCTTTCATAAACTAGTTAAGACTTTCTTGACATTTTACAAAAATTACAGTCAACTTCTTTAAAAATTCGCATCTATTCATGTAACAAAGTACATTACTATGGGTATTACACAACCTGTCTTTTATGGTGATATGATAAACAAAATAAAAAAAGGATCAAAGGTAGGCAGCATAACCATCGAAAATGCATCAGAATCATCAAACGCCTTTTATACCGTGGATATGATCCTAATGTCACCAGACGGACACTAGGCTTGGTACTTGACCAATCTACAGTCAAGCGCACCCTTGAAACGTCGCTCTACCTGACTGTGACGACGGGACTCCATGACGGGCCCTGTCAAAACCTCTTTAGAGAAGACAGGGCCCCGACCACCTGTCCTCTCTGAATGTCAGTCGGACTCCTCGGGTGATTACATACATGAGCTCGCTAAAGCCGGCAGAGCACGGACTGTATTACGTATGCCCTCTTTTTATATCCATTTACATATTCATCTGAGTGTCTGGGGCCTCTACGTTTCGCGGTCTTGTTTGTGTGATGTCATCTGACAGTGAGGAGGTTGTTTTACATCACAATTGTACGTTCTTCGAGACCTCTGGGTAATTGGAGAAGTGAGAGGGTTGTGCGCACGTAATCAAGGATAACCATACCATTTGCTACCTGCGTGACAAATGGCCGTCCAAAGTCGGCACCGGTTGCCCATTGGTCTCGTCGGTTTATGTGTAGTCTTTTGTGTTTGATGTTTACATGTCGTGTGTCTCTTTTCCGTCTCGTGCTGTACTCGTCTTTTGTGTTTTTGCATCGGATGTTTTGATGTTTTGCTGTTGATGCTGCAACGGGGTCTTGTTGGAGATCTCCTCCCTTCTTCCATGTCTTCCGAAATGAAAGTTGCCGGATGTGACAATTCTTCCGAATTGAAGCGGCGGGTGTTGCATGCAAGCAGGAGATGCTTACTCTTCCTGGGGACCTGGTCTCATTCTTATATCAGGAGTCCGCTTCTTTTCATGTGGTGGAGGATTTTGTATGTTTGCTTTTGTTTCTGTTTTATCCTGATTTTGTATGCCTTCGGTTTCTGATTTTCTGAATCATCGATTTTGTGCTGTATACAGGGATATGGTCATTATCCATATTGTCATAGTAGTGAAATAGTTTGTTATATATCCCGATAATCTTAGAGGAAAATAACAGTGAAAAATGAGCTCTTATTCAAATTCTATAAAGTCTTTAAAAGATTATTGAATTACAATTGAAAATATAGGTATATTTTCTAATCGATTGAGGATCATAATATTTATTTTGGTCCATTTACTTCCTTAATATTCATTAATTTCACGAGCATTTTTAATTATAGGAGTCAAGATTGAATTGAAATGGCATTTTGAGCTTTTCATAATGGAATAATTTATCCCTCTTCTGTTAACATTCCTCACAAAAGGATACATTTAGTGGACATGAAACACAATATTTTCTGTACTATGGTCGAATACTCTCTACACATAAAACAATTCACACCCGAGACTGAAAGTATTTTCTTTTCTTCGCCCCTACTATTGTTTTTTATTGACCTCCTCACTTCATTGAGCGTTAACAAAACCTCGTTTATTTCGGATCGTCCGTAGGAAATAAAATGACCGACGAATAAGAAAAGAATCACATTTGATGGTTGAAAGTTTGTTACAGTGGTGTGGTATGAGAACAAGTTTGGGCAAACCTTGCATGTAAATAACATTTTTGAGTAAGGAAAAAAATTGAAAGCAAACTTCACACTGGTTTGGGGGTTTGAGTCGATGTTTGGGGGAAGGTTAAAAAACTAACAGTCCCGGTTCGTCACAAAAATTGAAAAATATACAACCGGGATGCTGTAAATTTGATTTTTTTTCACGTTATATTTAATAATAAAGATAAGGCCGTCATGGAACCGGTAATATATTCACATATTGATAGAAAAAATTCACTGGCACCCAAAATCGCTGCATTATCGAGCAAAGTCGTGCACAGTGTAGCTTGTCAAGCAACGGTTGGTCTTCGAGAATTCCTATCGATGGTACAATGACATGCTTTAATACAAATGATATGTATTTCTAGTATACGGCATTCCTTATCAAAATGTGTCCAGTTCAAATGCAATAGCATACATGACAGAACACGCGTCATTTTATTTTCTAACAAGGGAGGTTAACAGTCAGTATTGTGAGGGGAGGTTAAAATGGACTTTCATTTTATATTATTTTAGCTACATAAATACTATTAAAGTGTTTCAAGTGAAACATGTAGACATAAAATTTCACGAACAAATAAAGCAATTGTTCTTACTTTTTGTTCTTTCCCTGTTTTGTGGTTTTTGTAAAAATCAATAAACTGCAGTGAATTGGAGTTCGTGAATAAGGATTTATGTATATATATACTTAAAGGTGATTCTAAGAGAAATTTTTGAAAATGAAGTTTAACAGAATGATCAGGGTTATATGCATGACATTGTACAAGAGGATCGTGATCTACTGTCTGTTATTGAATTGAGAGACCTTCTTTTTTCCTCGATTGCTGCCGGAAACTGCCAACGAATTTTCGTAAACCTTCACGGGCAGGAACATGTTACGTCGCCTTACAGTACCGTTGTCAGAAGTATTTAAAGTTCTGCACTTAAAACTGTCCGTTGACATTATGCCACAGGTAAGGATATGAAGGAACCCATCCGTTGTCGCGACAATGAGCATGTGTGGAAAGTATGATTTTCTAATAAACGTTGAAATTTTAGAAGTAATACACTCAAAAATTCAATGGGGGGTAGTCATAACACTAAGCTATTGGTTTATATGCTTTTCTGGTACTGATATACAGTTTGAAAAGAGGAGATCGAGTTGGCGTCCTTTGATCACCACGTCCTGCACATGTGTTATTCTTCCTCTTTCTTGAAATCTTTGAATATTCAGGTTATGTTATTCCAGAAATATACTAATAATAAATATCAAGTCTATATAATACTCCTCTGGTAGTGTCATGATGACGAATTCAATTTTGGACCACTTTTTTGGGACTTTTCTAAAATTAGTCCGTTGTCAATCCATGTTGCGAACGTTCTGTCCGTTGTCAGATGTCCGTTGTCTGCTTTTATATTTTAAAAGATGGAATGATACTATGATACCTGTACTAATCATTAAAATTCATCAATCAATACGCACAATTTAATTTTCAACCAATTTAGAATGGAGACTGATTTGCCCAGAATTGAATTCGCCGAATCATCCGTTTTGTTAAGATATCCTTAACATTAAATTTATTCGTCCCGTCTTAAATTCATCTTCTGGGCTATGAGTGAAAAGGGTAAAATATAAATGGAGGCGAAAATTTGAATGTATACAGTATTTTACTTTATAAGTGCATTATAAACCGGTGTAATGTAGTAGTTTTCTCATAGGAAAATTTGCTATATAAGAGGTTTCTTCTCCTTGGAGATATTCCGCTATATACATGTATTAGACTTTCCTCATATTAGCATGGATTTTCCCCATAGAGAAGAAGAAAGGATAGGTTGCAGCACCCACAGCAAAATCCCAAAACACCCATGCAAAAAACACAGAACAGACACCCACAGAAAGAGACTCAAAAGGGACAAGGTCTTACATATATATTTATTGCACCCATGTCTCCTCTTTACCCACCAATAGTCTCTATCACTCTTGAAAAGTTGACTTTATAATTTGATTTTCATCATCGGTTCTGCAGAACGAACGCGACATTTTGAAAAGTTTACAGACTGGCGGAAGACAGATGGTGTGCTGTAATTAAAAAAATCACAAAACTTCAACAGAGCAGGATATAATTACTCTTCCCGGACACTTGAACATATTCCTATTTTCTCTTTTGTAGAATATGTAAGAGGTTTCTGGGAGGGAGAGGGTTAGACACTCACACATATAAATTATGGGGTTTTAGACAAATTCATATATATTCAGACAAATACATATATACAGACAAACACATTCATCAACAGACACACTCATACAGAAAGATATTCACAGGCAGACGGATAGACAGGTAGACAGACATACACAGATGTACTCACCCTCACACACAAACAAAAACATATATTGACTTTGATTTCAGTAAATCCACAGTTTATCACAGCATGCAAGACAGACGAAAAATCAGACTAGGCCAATATCTCTTTCTTGACAAAATACCTTTCGTAAAGTCAAGCAGATAGACACACATAGTCAAGCACTCACAGAAAAACAGACACAGGGAGAAACAAAAAGAGATTCACACAGACAGACTCAAAGACAGACACTGATCAAAACACAGACATGAACATCCCGAAAGGAACATCCTGAAAGACATACACAGACATGCGCAAAACGACAGACTGACAGACACAGGGTATACACAGACATACGCAAAAACAAACGGACAGACAGGCATGTATATAGTCAGACATACACACAAAAGACACAGACAGATGCACTGTCTCACTCACATACAGACACACATACTAACAAACGCGGACAAAAGAATTCACTCGCAGGCAGACGGAGACACCGATATCGACGCTGACATAAAAAAACCACACGAACTTACACACAGACACACACAAATGTAAATAACATATCAACTACAATTTTCATCATCACCTGAGATATACATGTAAAGTCTATATCATATCCCCATCGAAGATCTCTATTGAATGCAAAATTATAAATTTAATATTTCAAAGAGAAAATCCAAACCATTAATGGTAGGCGAGGGACTTCAGGGACTTCAAAGACTACAATAAAGTTGTTTTTTTTTCGGGGGGGGGGGGGCTCTCCAGTAAGTGTATAGCAGTTATAGGGAGCTTTTATTACAAGTAATTTATTACTTTGTACGTTTATATTCATTTTTGTGCATTTGATATTATTTTGTCCCTTCGATAAAACGGTGCCTAATAACCTATCTGTAGAAGAACGTTCGGAACAATAACGTGATAAAGGATGAGGCTATCAAAATGTCTTCAATGACCTATATTTGATGTCTTTGTTTTTAACGCTATATATATGACTTCAATTGAGTTAAAGAAGATCCTGACGATAATCTCAACAGCACTCACAATAGAGCACAAAATTAAGCATCGACGGACCCCTAGCAAGCTAGAGGTGGGACCAGGTGCCCGGGAGGAGTAAGCATCCCCTGTTGGCTAGCGGCACCCGCCGTCGATGTTAAAGCACGAAGATGAAAACAATATATAAAGTTCATGCACTGTCTGACGTTATGTCTATGTAGAAAGTGCTATGGCGACAATGTCAGGGAAATATATTCAAAACACTTACTGTCAAACCCCTCGCGGGGAACTTTTTTACGAGCTCCACACGGCAAAGGGCATAAGTGTGACACAAATGAGTTAAAGAAGATCCTGACGATAATCTCAACAGCACTCACAATAGAGCACAAAATTAAGCATCGAGGGACCCCTAGCAAGCTAGAGGTGGGACCAGGTGCCCGGGAGGAGTAAGCATCCCCTGTTGGCTAGCCGCACCCGCCGTCGATGTTAAAGCACGAAGATGAAAACAATATATAAAGTTCATGCACTGTCTGACGTTATGTCTATGTAGAAAGTGCTATGGCGACAATGTCAGGGAAATATATTCAAAACACTTACTGTCAAACCCCTCGCGGGGAACTTTTTTACGAGCTCCACACGGCAAAGGGCATAAGTGTGACACAAATGAGTTAAAGAAGATCCTGACGATAATCTCAACAGCACTCACAATAGAGCACAAAATTAAGCATCGACGGACCCCTAGCAAGCTAGAGGTGGGACCAGGTGCCCGGGAGGAGTAAGCATCCCCTGTTGGCTAGCCGCACCCGCCGTCGATGTTAAAGCACGAAGATGAAAACAATATATAAAGTTCATGCACTGTCTGACGTTATGTCTATGTAGAAAGTGCTATGGCGACAATGTCAGGGAAATATATTCAAAACACTTACTGTCAAACCCCTCGCGGGGAACTTTTTTACGAGCTTCAAAATCCCTTTAACAATTGTTGTTTAATTGATCAATGTATAAATTCATGAACTCATCCTACACCTCTTCAAATTCATAAATCATATTTTCAATTTTAAATCTATTCTATAAGATCTATGTTCACGTAACCTGAAAATTATATGATATCCTCCTTTAAAGCTTTACAAAAAAAAGAGTGCTGAATACTTTAAGAATTAATTAAGCTAATTTAATTGCTCGGCGTTAGATTCGAAATAAAGATTGCAATGTAAACGGGTGCAATATACAGGATAGTTTTCCTGTTCAATTCGATTCCCCATTCATTCCCAAATACCGTTAAGAGTCATGACAACGGACCATATCTTCTTGTCTTGTCATAACAACGGACATTCTTTATCAAATAATCAAAGTATACAATAAATATACAATGTAAAAGACGGTCATTCACATATATTGTTTGTATAATGTTGTCGATAATTTTCTACATACAATTGGTATATAAAATCAAATAATTAAGAGACAGGATAGTTTTCCTGTTCAAATTTCCGTTTTCGTTGCTGACAGTAGGTCATCGCCAATTAGATCTCCTCATAACATAAAAGGAGTTTTATTCATTTCATGGTAATAATGTATTACTGAAGCGTGTGGCTACCCCCGTTGGCTTTTTAAAAGAAATAGCCGGTTTCCTAATGATTTATTTGTGATTTTACTGAAATTTTGTCGATAATTTTCATGACAACGGATGGTTTCCAACATATCCTCACCTGTGGCATAATGTCAACGGACGGTTTTAAGTGCAGAACTTTAAATACTTCTGACAACGGTACTGTAAGGCGACGTAACGTGTTCCTGCCCGTGACCTTGTTTCGCAACAAATATGCACTTACAAGAATAAGGCCACGTTGATGAAATAATCTGTGTCTAATTGTGCATTTCTTTAGCACACTCACTCTATACTCGTTGAACTTAATTGTTTATGTCGATGATTTTGCGTTGTGATAAGGAATGTTCGTGTATACGCATTTTCACCTGTCATCTTTACTATTTTTGTCATCATTAAACTTTTCGGATACGGTTGTCAACTAGTTTCAACGGAGACTCTTTTCTACGTGATCTTCGCGTGATTCTGCTCTCCAGAATAAATCATCTCCGTTCTATGCTTTCCAATTCATATTGTTTCATCGTGAAAGCATCGAATTTTAAATCAATTTTCTTTTTAATTTCTTCTTTTTTTCGAATGGGAATAGGTCAACAGGTCCGTCTACATGTTACAAGTAATCTGAGGTGGTCGTATGTTTTTGGAAAATTATTTTTTAAATGCATTATTCGATGTGTAAAATTTACTGCCAATGCCCTGTTAACCAAACAAATTTTTTTCTGATTTGCTTATAACTGAAGAAAAGTACATATAACGCTGTGATCACTGTTGACTTACGCGTAACTTACGTTACCTATATTGCACCTTTTTCGTTTCTCTCTTCATTTTTCCACACAATTAAAGTTACAAATTTTCCGAATTCTACCCTATTTCAGATTTCAATTTTTTTTTTAAATAAACATTCCCGCGCGGGGCAATATTATCTGCACAGCATCACATTCCCCTTTTGTGAAAAATAATTTGTATTACACGAAATGTTAGATAAGCCGAATGTTCTGCGTAGCGAGATTACTAACCGTGACAAAAGGGGCGTAGAGGTATTGAACCAATCAAATCTGTAACACAAGCTATATAGCGACTTGGTTTACCATAGATACAGAAATAAAACAGAGAAACTTATTATTAAATAGGGAAATTGTTATAAAATATGCATGTATTGACAATGTCAACATCTCAAAAATAAATTCAGAATATATATGATTGCGTATGCGGTTTAGTTATTTCGATGTACGAAAAGAGTACAAAAAACCAAACTTGCTTGTCTCTCAAAGCATTAAGTAAGTTAAATATGATAAATATGCAGTAAATGATGCAAGCCGATGCGGGCTTACAAACAGCCATACTTCGTACTTCGCGTTGTGTGGTTAATTAGTGTTCTGTACTTTGTCGTGGAAGGAAAACATCGTTGGAATTTTAGCAAAGTTTATTTCACGAAACATAATTTGACAGAATCCATAGCGTGCAAGAAAGTAGTTCTAAGACACCGAGAAAGTAGATCTTAATCTAACAAATGAAGAATGACATATCGTATTTAAACTAGGGAGGAGAATTGCACAATATGATGGACATATTTCTAGATAATTTCGTGTTCATCCCTCAAAGATAAGGTTGTCTACAACTCTTCAAAAGCATCTGAAATTATGAGGGATTGTATGTAAATAAACTCAATATGCTGGTACTTCACGTGTAGATTTGACAATCATTTCTCCAACTCATAGATAAAACCAATTTATAATTAAGTTCTTATCAATCTCTGGATTTCCAAGTATTGAATGATTAATAATACAATCTAACATGTTAAAGTATGATAAAATAATTCTCTTAAAATCTTAAGATAAACTTATTAACTTAAATTTCTTGAATCTGTTTCTAATCTTGTTTCAAATATCTTTATGTGAATTGATATAAGCATCATGACTATTTCATGCAAGGGAATTAATTAACTTTCGTGTTCTGATAAATGCATCATTTCAGTTTAGAGTTATTCCTCTTTCTACAGTGTACAAATTCCCCAATATAAAACAATAATTCACCATAAATATTATGGGGGAGAGGTCATATGGTTACAATGAGTGTGTAAAATCATACAATTATTGAGTTATTTAAAGAAAATGTGCATTTCTGACTAAGTCCAAAAAAACTTCAAAAACGCGTCAGAATTTGACTTCGGAGTGAAACCAAAAACAACAACACTTCTTAAGACATTTCTGTAGATGATGATAGTAAACAGTTTTCTCCCTTGATTCATTAATCACCTGTATAGTCCCTATGAGAATTCTGTATGCAACCTTTGGTAATTTATTTTTGCATGTTAAAATGTGAAATTAGACATGTTGAGTATTCAAGTTTTCTAAAATAAAGTTTGAAAAAAAATGTTTTATTGATGTTTGATTCCTGCATGTTGATATAAGTAAGTGGCAAAGTTGGCGGAAGAATACACAAGTTCATGTCCCCGATCTGAGGCCACATGGGTTGTTTTGTTTATTGGCTAAATAAGGGTGTCAAAAATATTAAATTTTTACGGCACTCAAGTATTTCATAGGAAAAACTGTCATTAATGAATGTGTGAAGTCTCATTGCAAACTAAGTGGTGGAATTATTTTGTGGACCATGTGCTACAATGAACTAAGACGGAAAAAACTGTGTTCTATGATCTTACAGGCTGATACACGTGAAAGTCGGAAATAACCTTTGATAGCCGTAAAAGTAATATTTATGAATTTATCCATTGAAATTCAACAAGTATGAATGGAATCCGATCCTTGCAATATTTTTTGTTGTCAGAAGCAATATTTTAGAGTTTCCTCTGACGTCTTCTATTATGTTGAAAAACAAGCGCTGAGTTAGGTACAAAAATGCTACATTTGGGTCAAAGGGGTACAGTCCCGATTACGTTAACTGTCCCCCCTTTAACGTTTTTTCTCCCTTCATCTCTCCAAATTTCGCTTCTATTTTTCCGTCTTCATTTTCCCTCACAAATTTTCTCTTTTAATTTTCCTCCTTTATTTCGCCTTGAAATTTCGCCTTCAGTGTTGGAAGAGAAAAATGAACACGAATTTTTGAGAAACAGAAGCAAAGCGTAAAATGAAAGAGAAACGCAAAGCGTAAACAGAAGAGAAACGAAAGCGAAATATTTCGCTTTCATTCCGCTTTCAGTCCTCTTGTCAATCAAAGCGAGACTTCCTCATTTGCATATTAGGGGATTTCCCTAAAGAGAGGGTACAAATGTAATTTGATGTAATTTCTTTGTGTTGCATTAAACGCACGACTAATTAGTTTTATTTAGATACATTGTAAACGAACTTTTTCTGCATATTTAAAATTCATTAGTAAATCGAAAAGTAGCTTTTTGAATGTACATTTGTATAAGTTACAAATCGTGGTTTGTTTTCTTCGCATTTTTACATCTATAGCACAAATCCATTTTTAAGTAACATACCAATTAACAAATTGTTGTTTTGACAAATACACACATGTAAATCAACCGCGCAAGGTACATGTACGTAGGTGTCGTTTATCCATTACCTGCAAGGTGTGAAAATAATCGGAGCGTGATATATATCACCATGTGGTCCTTTCAACTTTGGATAGGGAGAGAATATCTTCACAATGAATTTAAGTTAGAATTTTTAAGATTTTAATGTTATGACTTGATATAATCAGAGACGTATATAAAAATATATACATCCCTGATTTAATGATGTAATTAAATATGTAAACTACCTGCTACAAATGCATACCTTTCACGTACTCAGCTTGCATGTGCACATGTAGTATACGTTCTCATTTAATACTGTTTTCAAGAATGGATTTTTTAAGAGATTAATTTTTTTTTCACCTTTTATTCATTTTATCGGTTTTTTTTCCTTTTTCATAATGACATATTGTAGGCTGTTCTATCATAGTGTAATACATTTCAATTAAAAGCTCGTAGTTTAAATAAAAAATTGTCATAGTCAAAAAGCAGGGGCGGATCCAGAATTACCTCATCTGCCGGGAAGGACTTACGCTTTTATTTGGATGAAAAAGAGGTGGCGTCTGGATCGTACTTGAACTCAAGATTGGACTAAGTGCATGATTCAGACGCGTACGTCTATTTCCTTAAAATAAAGGAAACTCTATCAATGTTTACATTTTATAACGCTATCTCTTCTTTTGCATGGCATGCCGAAATCGTCAACAATTCTTTAAGGGAGAGGCGGGTGATTAGATTATTATTTTTCATGGGGTGGGGTGGGGGGGCAAATCATGGCGACCATCCTGTTTATTATTTTATTAAAAAAAAGTTATACGTACAAAGCAAAAATAATCATACATGTACAATGTATATATAAGAATTTTTTGGCAAATTCTGAAAGGATGGGTAGTCCTCCTATTCTCGCTCTAGATCCGCGCTTTCATTCAAACAATGACTCTAGATCTATTACATGTTAATATTTTTATGAAAAAAAATCTGTCAACAATGTGCCTAATTCATCACATGACCAGGGCTTCACATACCAGGATCGTCAATCAAGAACAGCATGTTGTATCGGGAATGCGCCCCCAATAAAAATTGAAAGAATATAGTTTTTGTCCGTCGAGAAAAGTTTTCAATTGTTTGATAAGACGGACGTAATTCCTTCCCGATATGGTACCCAGCGATCGTTATGTTGGAATCCGCGAGAAATTTTAATCACATCATGGACCAAAGAAGGATTTTTGTACAGTAAATGGATGAAAGAACAAGGAAAAAACGAGATAAAATCGAAATAAAGTTGAAGAATCTTTAAAAAAAAAAGAAAAAAAAATAAACAGTGAAGTAAGAACTTCTTTTTCATAGCATGGAATAGGACCTCCCGCAAATAAAACAAAATGGGTATGAAAACTAGAAAGGTTTCTTGTTGCGATTGCAACAAGAGTGTCTTCCTCCTATACAATTTTTGGTTTGGAAATATGAAGGACGTCACATTACATGTATTTATATTATATATTTAAGTTTTCAAATAGCAGTAACATTAAATTTTCAAACCGATAATTGTTGGTGAGCAACCATCTGATTGGGGGGGGGGGGGGGGGGGGGGGCAGCAATTCTATTGCCAGCCGGTAAAATTTTTTCAGCAATTTTCTGAGCAGGCCATTTTTTTCAGCCATTACCAGAGTCGGAGAAAAATTTTCGCCGGTTCTTCGGGCCGGATTTAAACAAATTGTCAAATGTTGTGAATGTCTGTGTAAGTTAAACTCCCCGCTGTTACAGAGTATGAGTTAATAACCGTTCCTTCAGATGTCTCTTTGCAATTAGCGAATTTCAGACAGATTGTATGATGTTTAAATAGAACCTTTTCTAGATTTTTGTGCCTATGCGTATTAGGTCTCTGGTAGATACAGCTATGTGAACAGTTTGTATTTATATTAATTAATTTTTTGACTTTGTCTGGCACAAAGGGCCAGCAAAAATTTCCATATCATGCAATGTATCCTTACTTTTGCATGGTCCGGGAAAAAAAATTGCCGGCCCTTTGGGCCGGAATATTTTTTTCAGCATTTTTCAGAGCCGGGATTTTTTTTTTTGCAAATTTTTCCTGCCCCCTTCCCCCATAAAAAAGGCGAGCTCGTAGCTGTAGAACCAATTTTCTTGAGAAGAGAAATGGTAATAACAAGTTACGTTCAATATATATATATAAATACCATGAGGTTCTCGCTGTGCAGGTTCAAATTTGGACCCCCCCCCTTCCCTTTTTTCAAAGTTTATTTTGAATTTCCATCATGACGACATCGTTCAATATAAACAGAACGAAGAATGTTGGAGAAATTGTTCATCAATTTGTAAATAAACCAACCGAAAATTATGTTCGAACGTTTGCTAGAATTAGAAATTAAACTTGATGTTCAAAATATAGTTATTGAAGTTTAGAAACAGGTTTGTAGGTTAGAAATCGGAATCAAACTACCACTTTTTGTGTGTAAATTCTGGTTTGTAGCTGATCTCTTCTAAATTAATCAACTGTTTTAAAATCAAATTGTGTATATCGAAATGTATTTATGAAATGCATATTCATCATTGCTGTGGAATCGGAATTTGAAAATCTCAACACTGCTTTTCTCGAGTCGGAATCGGACTACCAGTTTTAGTGTGCGCCCGATCTGTTGGCGTGAAGGTGTATCGAAATACCCAACTCAAAATTTCGATGCTCATATCTTTTTAACAGTAAGAGATAGGAAAAATCAGAAAGACTAAATAAGACAGATATATGGATAAAAAATAATAATATTGAAATTTTTAGGAAACTTCATAAGCTTAATTTTTGTTTACTATTATAAGCAAAAAAGTGTCTTCCTCCTATGAACTTCTGAATTTGGAAATATGAAGGACGGTGAAGGACGTTATCGTAATAAATCGTTACAGTGTACATCTAGCATTTCATATCTTGCATGGCTGTCGACTTTCAAAAAGAATGGAAATTGTAGATAGCAAAATACGAGATATTTAAGCTTACAAAATTAATAGCAAAACATGAAATTTTCGGTCCTTTTGAGTAATTCGACGCTCCCGTCAAATATTTGAATCTACTAAAAAACATGATAAAAAAAATAACAGAGACCAAAAATAAAAAAAGATCAATCTAGCTTTTACTCCAAACGTAACGTTGGAGAACTTTCATTGTCCTAGCTTACAGGGTTCTTGAGAAATCGCTGATCCAATTTTCCACGGTTACGAAAACAATAGGTCTTCCGACGGAAGTCGGAAGACCTAATTAATTTGTAATGGCGAAGAAGGAAGGGAGCATTGAGTATAAAAATTTGCCCCGTATACACTAATGACCGAAAATGAAAAAAAAAAACCAAATATATTCGCAAGGGGGAGTTCCCTTTAGTTATTATATTACAAGAATATAGATAAAACACACTATTACTCTTAAATATTTTTTATACATTTTATATCTGACCATTCCAGACACTGTCACTTTTGGACGTAAATACTGAAACGCATGACCGACTCCACACAGGTAGACTACCAAGCCTACCTGAACGACACCTGTCATAATCGATCGATTACGGGGTATATACATGTAAAGTGCAAGGGGTCAATAATGAGAACTGACATCTTGATGAATAAAATGATTGTTAAATAAGTTCTATAACCCATCGAAACGGACATATTTTACACGATAAATTTAGGTGTAACAGTTTTAAAATGATTAAATTTTATCCAGAGACTCGATATATCTAGACATAAAACAATGATCATAGCATATAATTCGATAATTAGTGTGATAAAAGAAAAGAGTGTAAATAAACGTTTAGATTTTAAGCCTACATTGACCGCATTAAGCCCCGCCCATATATATTTCCAAAACGAGGCTGGAGGCGAACATTGAAAGCGAACTGAAGGCGGAATTTGAAAGAGAAACGTAAGCGGAATCGTAAGAGAAACGTAACAGAACATGAAGAGAATCGAAGCGGGAATTAAAGGAGAAATATTTCTTTTTCGAGTTCGCTTTCAGGGTTCTCGTTTATTTCACCTTACAAATTCCTCTTCTCTTTCTCCTTTCACCTCGCAAATTTCTCCTCTATTTTTCCTTGTACATTTCGGCTTAATAATTTCTCTTCTATTTTTTCGTCGTCATTTTACCTCACAAAATTTCTCCTTCGTCTAACAAAAATCCCCCCTTGAGGGGTAAACAGTTAACGTAATCGGGACTGTACGTTAACTTACTGCCAAAATCGGCCCCAAATTTTTGCGAAAAATCATTTCATGAAAATTATAATTTAGTATCTCTTATATATTTATCTCAAATACCTACCGAAATAGAAAGTGATATTTCTCAATGTCAAAACGTCACATGCGTTATTTATGACGTCATATTTTGACGTCATTTGCTCTGAATGACGGAAAATGCAGGAAAATCGCCATATTTTTTGCATAAATTTTCAGAATTAGTATAGGCGCCAACCCTCACCCAACATAAATTTTATGTTGATCAAAAGATAGATTGCAAATTTAACTTTTAATGTAAAAGTTGTTTGGGTGAGGGCTGGCGCCCTTCTTATTTTCATAAATTTTGACCAGAACTATGCCAATTTCTTACGATTTTTCAGCATTTCACGACTTTAAGCCGATTTTGAAGCCATATCTTTCGATGTATTGCACGTAAATTAAAATATTTATTTGGTATTTCAAACAACCACACATTTAACTTCCTTGATACGAAATACATACATGTATCAAAATCTAAACATTCTAAAATTAGGGTCGATTTTCCATGTTCCCGAACCTGCTCCTTTTTTACAGCTTTAACTTACATGTATACTGTTCAAATGTATAGCCATGAATTAAAGTAAAACTTGAAAAAAATCCAACGAAAAATAGAACAAGAGGCCCAAGTGGGCCTATTCAAAAACATTATTTAGTGCGTCAGGAGTAAATGTTTCCTTCGATTATCCGCACATACTATTTCAATTAAAACATATGGAAAAACATGTAATTGCAGTGGGTTGTTTAGTAGCCCGCCTCCTGCCCCCTTCCCTCCCTGTCCATTTTCTTATTGCCCCTTGCACCCCCTCCCCAATTATTGTACTCTAATGAGATCACGCGTCAAAATTTTGACTTCGGAGTGAAACCAAAAACAACAACACTTCTTAAGACATTTCTGCAGATAACCATATTATACACAGTTGTCTCCCTTGATTCATTGATCACCTGTATAGTCCCTATCAGAATTTTGTATGCAACCTTTGGAAATTTATTTTTGCATGTTATAATGTGAAATTAACCATGTTGAGTATGCAAGTTTTCTAAATAAAGACTGAAAAATAAGTATAAAAATATTTTTATTGATATGTGATTCCTGCATGTTGACATGTAACAAAGTTGGCGGAAGAATACACGAGTTCATGTTCCCGAGCTGAGGCCACATGAGTTGCTTTGTTTATTGCCAAAATAAGGATGTCAAAAATATAAGATTTTTACGGCACTCAAGTATTTTATAGGAAAACGGTCATTTATTGGATGTGTGAAGTCCCATTGCAAACTAACCGGTGGAATTATTTTTGTGGACCTTTGTGCTACAATGAACTATGAAGGAAAAACAACTGTATACTATGATCAGATCATTCTGATGCATTCGGTTTGTCAATACGCGCTTCTGTTCTGAAGAAGTTTGTCAAAGGGAGTTACCCACCATGACCATCTTTTGCCTGTGATGGCGGACCTGTTGAGGGATCCGGACGAAAACAACAACACTCGTAGGGGACCATTAGTACGTTATACCTACCAAGTTTAATCAAAATACCTATCACCGTTCTTGAGAAGAAGTCGAAAATGTGAAAAGTATACGACGGACGGACGACGGACGGACGGACGACCGACGCCACGCTATGACAATAGCTCACATGACTTTCGTGAGCTAAAATGCTTTCCTCTATCTACGTTATTTTTATATGTGTTATTTGATTATCTATATCTACATTTTTTGAAATCTAATATTGAATACCAAAATGACAATCGAATTTGATGCTTTTTTTTTATCAACAATCTATATCTGAAATCCAAAAGTTACCGAATTCTTCTTGCAAGTAATGGGTTAACGCATTCAATGCAGAATCCAAACGTCCTTCTTTTATTAACAGAGCCATGACACGGTCGGATTCTGATCCAATCCTCAATGTTGTCGTTGTTCCCACTTCTACATTCCCATCAAAGGCAATATTTGTCATCAGTAGTTCCTTCATTATCTCTGCATTTTTAATGTTCTTTTCCCATACTGAAATATAAAATAAAATCAAATGCAAATTAGATGTGACAAAGCCTCATTACACACAGAGAGATCATTATTTGTATATGTATTCAATCATTCAAGTACCTAACGTGCACATTTCTAGAAAGTGGGCTGCATCAATGATGACCGAATTCAAAGTAGAGGAAATCCTTACAGTGAAAAAAGAATAACTTAATTTAATAAACTTACTTAATAACTTCACATTTAGATTTTCCATTTTCTCGATAGCTTGTCTGTCAATATCAGATGATTAACTATGATAAACCACAAGACAATTTTTTAATCCAATGTTAGATTAGAGATAGTAAGGCTTTGGGAACTTCTCAGGTGACTGTACAATCATGAAATAATACAAACAATCCTTTGGTACCTGTTGCACACATAGTGCTAGCATGTTTGAAACTGATAAGATAAAGAGATGTATTGCATGCGAATCAACGTGCATATATTGACAAGAAATGTAATTGACACGTCATACATTCAATAAGATAGTGAATATTTGCATATGTGGACTTTATCCCTCGCGACCAAACCTTGCTTGATTTAAAGAGTATCCGAAGAAAATTTTCTTCTTTCGGCTACATTGACTAAAGAAATGGGCAGTTATTGTAAGTAGGAAACAATATTACTTTATGTTTTGTAGCTGCAAATCTTAATTGAAAAAAAAAAAGTTTATACTATTAACTAAATATTCTTAATGATAATAGGACCATCGTGTGATCTGACCCTTCACAAATGTGATTTCAGCCTTCACAATATGCTCTTCTGGTACATCACATTCAAAAATGTCTGTCTTGAAGGTTGCTCCCTCGCAGCGCAGCTTAGTAGGATACTTCCATTTGTGAAAAATGGACAAAAATGATTTGGTAAATTGAAAAGAAAACTATATTTAATGCTTTGAAATGATTTCGATTTAATTGTTGTCAACATCGACAAACAATCAATCTCTACTTAATATGCATATGTACATCAATTTGTACAAATGAACATCGTTACAATCAGAGAACTTGTCAAGTTTTCATAGAAGTATTGCGACGGGTGTTGCATGCAAACAGGGGACGCTCGGACTCTCACGAGGACAAAGTCATACTTTGGAAATATCGAGGGCACATGTAGCCAAGTTCGATCACATTCGGTTGATCGTCTGTCTCTTCAACACATTCGAATATTTTTGTTATCTATTTTTTTTTTTTGAAATTTCTAAAACGTGAGTCCTAAAGCATCATATCCCAACCATCCTGCTACGTCTTTTGGTTAATTTTTGTGCATAATTATTTTCACATTCTTTGTAAATATCACATTGTTTAGATTGAGGATCACTGACGAGGTTGAATACCCGAAACGTATGCTGAAAATTCGTCTGCTCTTTATGATGCTATTTGATTTGAAGACGTTTAACATTACTGCGGATTCGCCACTCGTTCCAAAGGAAGTTCTAATTATTTTGCCTTACGTTCTCTACTTTGAGTTTAACTAATGGTTTTTAGCTCTACTGGTCTTAGACCAGTCGAGCTTATGCGATACCCCGTCGTCCGGCGTCCGTCCGTCCGTCCGTCTGTCCGTCCGTCCGTCCGTCCGCCCGCCCGTAAACAATTCTTGTGCTCGGAACTCCTCTGAAACCATAGGAGATACAAAGTTAATTCTTTTAGCGTCCTACTTAGTATGTGGTCTAGTTGTGCATCTGACATTTGATTTCAGCCCCTGACCCCATGGGTCTTAGAAAATGAGCGTGATTATGAAAATCTTTGAAATCTTGTGCTCGCAACTCTTGTTACACTATAAATGATGGATACATCATTCTTTTTGCAATATGATGGGTCTTTGGTCTAGTTGTGCACCTGATAATTTGTTTGAGCCCCTGACCTCCAGGGTCTTAGAAAATGAGTGAGGTCATTTTCACCTATAAAACTCTAAGTAATATTATGCTCGCAACTCCTCTGACATTATAAATGACATAGACTTATTTCCTTTTGCAACATGATTGGTCTGTGGTCTAGTTATGTATCTGATATATTGATTAAGCCCCTGACCCAGAGTCTTAGAAAATAGGTGTGGTCATTTTCAACAATATAAATCTATGTAATCTTATGCTCGCAACTCCTCTGACACTATAAATGATTGAGACTTAATTCTTTTTGCAATAATGTCGCAACTCCTCTGCCATTTTAAATGATTGAGACTTATTTCCTCTTATATTATGATTGGTCTGTGGTCTAGTTATGTACCTGATATTTTGTTTAAGCCCATGACCCAGAGTCTTAGAAAATAGGTGTGGTCATTTTCACCTATATAAATCTATGTAATCTTGTGCTCGCAACTCCTCTGACACTATAAATGATGGAGACTTAATTCTTTTTGCAATAATGTCGAAACTCCTCTGACACTATAAATGATGGAGATTTAATTCTTTTTGCAATTTGATGGGTCTGTGGTCTAGATGTGCACCTAATATCTTGCTTGAGCCCCTAACACCAGGGTCTTAGAGAATGGGTGTGGTCATTTTATATGTATCCTTTTTAATTCTATTTAATCTTGTACTCGCAACTTCTCTGACACTATAAATGATGGAGACTTAATTCTTTTTGTAATATGATTGGTCTGTGGTCTAGTTGTGCACATTATATTTTGTTTGAGCCCCTTAGCCCCTAACCCCCAGGGTCTTAGAAAATGAGTGTGGTCATTTTCACCTAAATAACTCTATGTAATATTGTGCTCGCAGCTCCTCTGACACAATAAATGATGGAGACTTAAGGAGGTATTGAACACTTGGACGCCAAATTCAATTTTTCTCAACATTTCTGAAATTGTATATTACTTGACTCTCCTTGATTATACAAACTTATATTTGATTCTATCCACAGGAACATTTTCTATGAAACTTTGAAATATGCATTTTTCAACGTTTCCATGAATTTATTGATTACGTCATAATATTAAAAGTATCATTCCAGTTCTCGCAAAGCTATTGGAAAGTGATTATGATTTAACTTCCAAAATCTTCATAAATGTATTGCATTTACATATGGAAAAGATGAGATGAATTGTGCTTTAAACAAAGGTAGGATACTAGAATAAAAGATAATACTATCGCTCAAAAAATTGCAATTCCGAGCCAATTGACTATAGTTGATAGCTGATTATTAGGAATCATGTGGATGAATCTTTGTCAAAAACTAACAAATTCGTCAACAATGTCCAGAAATGATTTCATCATCAAATGAGAGAAATTGAATTTAGGATTAAAACATTACAGGACTTTATATTTTCCTATTTTTCCTTCTAAAATCGTTCATTTTCAATGAAGTGACATCCGCTTTCTTGTAATGTAAATTTGTCAACGAATTCACCGTGATGAAGATTGAACTTCCTATTTTTCCCATGCAAAGTTCCAATGCGATACGTTTAGTATTGATGATTTTATTGCATTTTGAATGCGAATGTTTGTGACGCCATTTTTCCCGATAACGTCGAAATGACGTCGTGCTATGCTCATGGCTAAAACTCCCAAAGACCACAATTTCGAAAATCGCCTTAATTTCTTCAAATGACGCCTGAAATTATTCAAACTTCATCAGGATACTCAAATGTGTATATCAATTAGCGTATCAATTGTTTTGAAAAAGTAAAGACTGAACTTTTCATAGGAAGTGAGAAAACAAATAATGTTGCCGCCATCTTGATGTTCAAACCCTCCTTAATTCATTTCGCAAATTGATAGGTTTCTAATCTAGTTAAGCACCTGATATTTTTAGCCATTGGCTGCCAGGGTCATTTTCACCTATATAACTCTATGAAATCTTGTGTTCGCAATTCCTCTGATACTAAAAATGATGAAGAATTAATTCTTTTTTGCAAATTGTTGGATCTGCGGTCTAGGTGTGCATGTGGTATTTTGTTGGAGCCCCTGACCGACTGGGTTTTAGAAAATGGGTTGGTCATTTTCACTTATATAACTCTATAACAAAGGAGGGGATCTCCAACAATGTAAACTTGTGCTCGCATTTCCTCTGATGCTAGAAATGATGGAGACTTAATTGTTTTTGCAATAATGTCGCAACTCCTCTGACATTATAAATGATGGAGACTTATTTCCTTTTCCAGTACGATTGGTCTGTGGTCTAGTTATGTACCTGATATTTTGTTTAAGCCCCTGACCAAGAGTCTTAGAAAATAGGTGTGGTCATTTTCACCTATATAAATCTATGTAATTTTGTGCTCGCAACTTCTCTGACACTATAAATGATGGAGACTTAATTCTTTTTGTACATATAATATGATTGGTCTGTGGTCTAGTTGTGTACCTGATCATTTGTTTGAGCCCCTTAGCCCCTAACCCCTGGGTCTTAGAGAATGGGTGTGGTCATTTTCACCTAAATAATTCTATGTTATATTGTGCTCGCAGCTCCTCTGACACTATAAATGATGGAGACTTAATTCTTTTCGCAAATTGATAGGTTTCTAGTCTAGTTAAGCACCTGATATTTTTTAGCCATTGGCTACCAGGGTCATTTTCACCTATATACATGTAATCTTTTGCTCGCAATTCCAATGATGAAGAATTAATTCTTTTTTTGCAAATTGTTGGATCTGCGGTCTAGTTGTGCATTTTATATTTTGTTTGAGCCACTGACCCACAGGGTTTTAGAAAATGGGTTGGTCATTTTCACCTATATAAATCTATGTAATCTTGTGCTCGCATTTCCTCTGACGCTACAAATGATGGAGACTTAATTCGTTTTGCAATATGATAGGTATGTGGTCTAGTTGTGTACCTGATGTTTATGTTTTTTGAACCCCTGACTCCAACTGTCTTAGAAAATGGGCATTGTAATTTATTCCTTTATAAGTCTTTTGGATCCTGTCCTCGCAACAAAGGGATATTGTCAATTTCTCCTATTATAACTTAATGTAATTTTGTGCTTTGCAACTCCTCTGACACTATAAATGATGGAGACTTAATTCTTTTTGCAATATGATTGGTCTATGGTCTAGTTGTGCACCTGATATTTTGTTTGAGCTCCTGACACCTCAGGGTATTAGAAAAAGGGTGTAGTCAATTTCTCCTATATAATTGTGCTCTCAACTCTTAAGGCTATTAATAATGGAGAATTAATTCTTCATGCAATGTCATGGATTTGTATTTTTTTTCTTTTTGCATCGATAATTCATTTGTGCAAGCAGCCCCTGGCTCCTAGGATCTTGGAAAATGGGTGTAACATTTTTTGAAATACCTTGGCTCGGATATTATGAATTGTTTGAGTGATATGTAAGTTGCAGTCTAAAGGATAAGCTGTTTTGTTGTGCAATCATACTTATATTTTTTAGAGCGCCTGCTTATTATGGTCTTTGGTTTAAAAAAAATGGAAATTGATGTTTTAAAACAAAACAGGCAGGAGAGCTAATGTCTTGTCAGAGACTTCTGGTTTTATGTATTTTTAATTAAGATTTATTATCCCCTCGCAATATATCATTCGTGTGAGGTTGAGTGAGCGGATGTATGAGACACTTTGTATACTACTTAAAAAAGTTTCACACCACATAGTAGAGCGACCAAATTGAAAAAGGGGCTTAGTTTTCGAGTTTAATCAACACCCCTAACACAGGCCTTAATTTGGTCTTAACATTTAGCTGATTACCCCTGCTTTCAAGAACAGCTGTCGTAAAGAATACATCATGGTCAGATTTCGTTTAAATTGGGTAAAAATTGATAAAACCGTGAAAAATAAAAACGAAATATTTATCGGTTACATCCTCTGTATTCCTATATTTGGCTCTGTTTTGTACAGAGAGTCATTGCAATTCTTGCATTAGATATGTAAATATGATATAGAGTTGTTTTGGAGGTAGAATATTTTCTCCTCACTCGAAAAATGGCAGTTTTATGCAAATTTCTATGAAATATGAATAATCCGTGTTAATATATTATCTAAAGCCCGAGACTGAATGTTTGTCTCGAAACATATCGACAAATATATGTATATTATTTCTGAGGCCTTTTTATCGTTAATTTTTCTAGAGGCTTATAAATAAATATAAAAAACTAATGCGTATACACTTTAAAGTTAAGCGTCATTTCCTAAAGAAGATTCCGTAGATTAAGATTCGGTTGACCACGTGTTACAGTTTTTATCAAATCGTACTTTTTTATCGGTATATATACGTATGTTTGATAAAAGTAACTGCCGAAAGAGGAATTATGTCATCCTGTCGACAAATTCATGAAAAATACCTTATTTTAATATGCCGTGTAAAGATCACGTATGGAGACCCGTTTATGACAAGTTGTAATGAAAATACGTGATTTCAAAACTTCGCATGAAGTTTCTATTAAATGATAAAAAGTATCTTACGACGTTCATTTTAGAACTACAGTGATGTAAATATATATGCCAAGTACATTGGTCAGAGTTTGGACTCTTCGTTTTCTTTGTTTTAAACATTGAAATATGCCTTTCGTTAACGTTGTGCAATTTTTCAATTTTATCATCCGTACTTAACCTCATTCAGATTCGTAGCTGTTACAAATTAAGTGGATGCTTTTCATGATGTATTGGGTCAGAGAATCCACCTTAAATCGCCCAGGGGATCTCATGGAAAGTCCTAAAGTGTCATAGAATTGAGGGAGGGGGGCTTTGTTTTGTGACGCTGTACATAGCACAAACACCACATAGTCATACGTAATATTGGTAACGTAATTGAGCAATCCTACATTAATGAGGACTATATACATACTACTACAATAAAACAAATAAACAGCTATATATTTCGGAGAGGAAAAGCAGGAAAATGTGTGTTGTGGTCTGTTGACAACGGAAAGTTTGATCGACAGAAGCCTGGAATTTTGGCCGTTTTTCCCGAAGCGCTCCGAATAAAATAAAAAGTATGAAAAAAAGGTATGAACAGTATGACTGAAGTCAGTGCAATGTATCCAAGTTCCGATTTTCAACTACGAATATTCAAGAGTCCAAGATACGATGCAACAATATTAGACTTTTATAACGGCCAAACTGATGTTGTCAGCTCAGCGTTAGTACCAAAAGAAAGATCAACAAGAAAGTTTCAGTGAATAAACACGGTTAAAATGTAATTGGTAAAATGAGTAGCCGATTACAAAAATTATATCAGAAGTCCAAATTTATTATGTTACATGTATAGCTACAACAATTCGATTGCATCATGAGACAAGTGTAATACATATCCGCAATTTTAGGTGCCTAATATTGAGTAATTTGAATGTCCTATTTCCAACTGTAATACTGGAACCGACAGAAAAGCTACATGTATTTTGCACTTGGTTACACTCATTTATTATTTTGAAGTGTTCTTTTTTTTGTCGAGCAATTCCATTTTTCAAATTAGAAATAATAGTCGGGCGTTATATACGAAAATGTGAGAGGAAGTACTTCGGATAAGAACAACATTTACTATGTGCATAGTAGGTGACCTACTACAGAGCATCCATAAATGTATGGTCATTTCTATTTCAATATCGATGAAGCATGGAAAATGATGAACAGACAGTCAAAACTCTTTTAAAAATGCATACAAAGTCATATTTTTCGTACGCGGTCAATGTCGTATAATGTCCAACAACGATCAGCCAATCAGAAACGAGAGATCCAGAACTAGAAATCAGAGTTTTTCTTCATTATCATCTACATCTACATGTAGTACAAATGCCTTTAAGTTACGTTTTAGCGACAAGTGTTTTAACACCGTCAAACGGAGGGAGAAAATGCAATAATTGCCTTGAATGTGAAGGGGTCGTATAGGCAGCTACGCTGCTTATCTATTTTGAAGCTTGTGGAAGTAAAAGACAATGCGCATTTCCTTGTTTTTTTTATCGCAAACTCTTTGCTTTACTAAATTATTTCTATAACTGGGCGGACAAAAGGCTTCCATATTAAATGTTTGAAATAATCAGAATAGAGATAGTACAGAAAAACAAAAAGCATTACTTTCAAAATTATTGATGTAAATTTTTCGTCTACTTTAAAATTAAACAATACTTTTATTCATATTTATATGTTAAAATTAGACTTTGCTGTAATTATGTGGTGTTTAACTCCGTAACAGAATCGAGGAAACATCTAGTTTATTTCGTAGTGATTGTTATTAACAATGTTATGGGGAGGGGCAGTTTAATTGCCTGTAACTCTAAAGTTTATAAATCGATCTCTATCAAACTTTCCAAAAAACACATTCACATATCAAAATATCGTTTCTTTTTGGTTATTTTTATTTTTGAATCAACATTCTCGAAATTCAAGTGAAAGAATTGAATTTTTCCATTTTACCTATTTATATCAGAATGTGTGCTCATTCATCCATGAAGTTGGAGTTAGAAAAATCAATTTAATCCAAAAAGTTTCTTTTGACTTCAATAAGCATAATGACATTTATTTTGGTCACATGGACTATCCATTTGTAAAAAGAAGTAAGTTTTTGTTCAAAAATCTATGAATTTGAATATTACTAATTTTCCGCTTTTCTGTGAAATTACAGAAATTCTGACCATACGAATTTGTTTACGACACCTCAAACGCATGGCCCACGTTATATTCTTTCGTTTGATATGGAATTTAGCCCTGTGTTACGGGTGTTGATTAAAATCTCAAATTTAGCGACTTGGTTGCTCTACTAACAAGTTTATTTGTTGTATACTTACATAGCAGATGTATGACTTTCATGGTCAATTTTTATTTTGTTGTTTATTTGTAAAAAGTATAGAAACAAACATTGCATTTTCACTTTTCCTACCATAAAGGCAATAGATTACTCTGACTGGTAATTGGTCTCAGTCTCTCTTACAGGAAAGAGGGAGAAGATTTTTAAAAATATGCATTTTTTTTGAAAATTTCAATATTGCATAAAGTTCTCGGCTTTGAAAAATTAAATGATTTGATTGTCAAATAATGTTTTCTCGTCTGTCTCTTCAACGCATTCAAAACTTTCTGGTTCTAAAATTCTTGAAATTTCTAAAACGTGGGTCCTGTAGCATCATATCCTACCCATCCTGCTACATCATTCGGTATATTTTTGACATGATAATTTTCAACCTCTTTGGCCAGATGATTACATTGAGGATCACTGACGAGGGTTGAGTACCCGAAACGTGCATGTCTGGTCCATGCTGCAAATTTATCTGTTTATAAATGAAACTATTGAATTTGAAGACGTTTAACATTGAACTACTTGGTGAGTGTCACTGCTGGTGGACCAGGAGTCCCCAAGGGCACATGTAGCCAAGTTCGATCAACTTCTGTTGATCGTCTGTCTCTTCAACGCATTCAAAATTTTCTGGTACTAAAATTCTTGAAAATTCAAAAACGTGGGTCCTGTAGCATCCTGTAGCATCATATCCTACCCATCCTGCTTCATCATTCGATACAATTTTGACATAATAATTTTCACCCTCTTTGACAATATTACATTGTTTAAATTGAGGATCACTGACGAGGACTGAAACGTGCATGCTTGATTCATGCTGCAAATTTATCCGTTTATAAATGATGCTATTGATTTTGAAGACGTTTACCATTGTGTTGTAAAATTTAGATATCATCTTTGTATTGGCCCTGTCACACCTTCACTTTTTTGGCCAACGCACGAGTAACGACCAAATAAATTTCCAACACGTCATAGAACGTTAAGGTCGCTGACTGATCGCTTGCTAGTCGTTGTGTGGTCTCTGGGTGATCGCTGGAGGACGTTGGCATGCGCTGTGGTCGTCGGAAAATTTTGTGCACGCACAAAATCGCTGGCGACTGCCTTGCTTTCAATCGTTAGTTGTGGAGTCATTAGGAGGTCGTTGGGAGGTCGCCAGGCACACGCTGGTCATGCGTTCCCGTGCGCTGGGCAGTCGTTGCGATAAAACGTTGCGAGGTCGCCGATAATTCCAACGACCGTGTAACGACAGCGGAGCGCATGTCTAACGCGTACACAGCGACCCTCTGGCGATGGTCTAACGTCCTCAACGTGTGCCAAACGACAGCCTAACGTCCTTTGGCGTGTACATAACGTCTTGACAGCGACCTTAACAACCTGCTTATGTTATAATGTTTGTTTTTTTTTTATCTCAGCAATAAAGAATTTTTTTCTGAAAATCAAGTCTTGCTCTAGTCTAGATCTGAATATCATTTAGACAGTAACAGATAGCTCTTATGAATCATCAGAATAACATCATGAACGTATTATCATACATAATGAGAAAAAAATGTAGTAAACGTCGCAGGTACTGGGTGAGAATGTGGATTGCCAGAAGACAAGAGTTTGGTATCTACGACCAACTCATGGTCGAACTAAGAACAGAAGATCAAGCATCATTCATTTATTTTCTTCAGATGCCTCCATTGATGAATTTTTGAGGGTTGATGTTTGGGCACTTGTCCTCGTCCCCCCCCCTCTTTTTCCTCGTCGTATTGGCATCTTTCCTCTTCAGGGTCTGTTTCAAAATGACCGAGTAAATAGAAAACAAAGCAGTTTTTCAATATCGATCAATTACTTGCACGTTGTAGGTCGTTAAAAGGTCGCTGGCAAGTCGTTATACAAACGTTATAAGGTCATTGAGCACGCGTTATAGAACGTTAACAGGTAAATTGTAAACCAATTTTATGCGTTGGGAAGTCGCTGAGGTTGTTTGAGGAACGTTCTCCATGCGCTAGAAGGTCGCTACGCGCGCGTTAAGAACGATGCTCCATAATGAGTTTTCGGACCAAACCCCGACGTTCTTCAGCGTGTTGAAGGTCGTTACGCGTGCGTAGGCTAAAAAGTGAAGGTGTGACAGGGCCATTACATTTCTATTTTCGTATTGACTTATTCAAGAATCCAACAGAATTTGATAACGGGGGGAGTGATCTGCCCTTGAGCCAAGGTAGAGGGCAAGATTTGGTGCTCGAGAAATTCACCTATTTCATGCTGTTTTGTTATTCAAAAGGTATAGAACTGTATAGTTGTATTACATAGAACCCGAATAGGCTTTATATAGACTTTACAACACAGAGTTGGCTGTATGTGTCATAGAATCTTGTTTCAAAGATGATCGAACAGAATCAATATGGCGAACAAAATGGCGCGCTCTCATATGCAGATGCCGCAAGTACAGATGTATCAGTAAGGAGAACTGAAAAACCAATTTTTATCAAAGAGACTGATATATTTGGTAATACTAAACCTCCAAAAGAACATTGGCTATCTCATGTCGAGTTGTATAAAGCAATATCCTTGGTGATACCATCTGAACTAATCGCTGGTATTCAGAGAGTCAGATCTCTGTGGTGTATCTACGTAGAGGAAGAACCGCCTTACTGACTAATATTTTCATACTCAGAGGTCGGTCTATTCCCATTTACTAATCCTGGACGCCCATACCAGGATGCAGATACAGCATTCGTCCGTGTTAAAAATGTGCCTCTATCCGCCGAGGATGGACAAATAAAGAGGGCCATATCGATTCGTACGACGGGTAATATCATCAACATGTACAGGGAGAAACTAAGAGTTGATGGTAAACTCACTAACTGTTAAACCGGGGACCGTGTCCTCATTATTGAACATCTGACAAGCTCACTCCCTTCTTCTATCGAAATTGGAAGGTATAGAGCATTAGTACACCATAAAGGTCAACCCGATACCAAGGCCAAATGCTCAAAATGTCTGCAAACAGGACATCTCTCTAAAGACTGTGTGAATGAGCTTGTTTGCAGAGGTTGTGATGAAACAGGACACAAGGAATCGGAATGCCCTGTTCCATTCACAGATGATGAGGCACACCTGACAGACATAGATGAAGAGGAAACGGATGAGGAACACTCTGATGTGAGTAAGGTACAACCTGATATACAACATAGTGAGGAAACCACTCTTAAAACTACTAGTGTTTCTCATATTCCAAAGCCGAACAAGATCAAGCCCTCAAACCCAAAAGGGGATGCAACAAAACAATCAGGTTCTCTTGATACCTTCTTCCGCAAAGCAGACCATACACCATTATCTAGAAAATCAGGTGCAATCCCATCAGATGTACGTACACCTCCATCTCCTGCAGAAATCATTGCTGGACGGCGTGAAGTGCTAAAAGTGTCAAGAAAGACAAAACCTAAACACTGTGATCCAATTTGAAATTCCAGTAACTTTCAGAAAAGATAAAACTATAAAACATAGATTATTGTTGTATATATATATATATATTGAAAATGAAATGCATCAAATATCATATAAGTTATATGAACAGAAATGGTTTAAAATAATGATATATATTCAGATATATTGCACACAGAAATCTTTATCGAGAAAATATTGCACTTTTGTTAAATGTAAATATGAAAATATTACACAATTAAAATCTCACAATAAATAACATGGAAAGTGTACACATCACTACAATCAACACACAAGGATTACTTGATAAAGCAAAACGCAATAGGCTATACTTATGGATAAAACATCAGAGATCTAACATAATACTATTACAAGAAACATTTTTTACAGAAAAAACTATCACCATGTCTAAAATCTGAGTGGCGTGGTACATCTTTACATAGTTTTGGTACTAGTCAAAGTGGAGGTGTAAGTATTCTAATAAAAGATAACATTCAACATGAAATAATAGATTCCTTCTCTGATAATGATGGCAGATTCATCATCATTAATATTAAAATACAAGATAATGTTTACACTATATGTAACATTTATGCACCAAATAATAATCATGCACGTAAATCATTCTTCAAAAATGTAAGCAATAAGCTGATGGAAATTAGTGTTGGAAATTACATTGTAGGTGGAGACTTTAATGATACACTAAATTCTAAAGATAGAAAAACAATTGGCAAAAACAGGTAAAAAAAAGCAGTTTACGGTCTAAAGGTATAACAAAATGAACTAAAAATTGTAGATTTTTGGAGGATAAAAAATATAAACAAATTACAATATACCTGGAAAAGAAAAAACAATAATAGAGAAGCTAGTAGAATATATTATTTCTTAATATCTAAAGAGTTGGTACAAAAAACTCAATCCTGTGATATTCGACCTGCAATAATAAACATACTGACCACCAAGTTGTATCCCTAAGAATTAAAAAAAAAATACAGTAAATAGAGGACCAGGTATTTGGAAATTGAACTCCAGTATAATTAAAGATGCAAAATATAAAGAATTGATAAAAAGAATATTGAATAAATATAAGGCATTAAAAAAAGGAAAAACTGAAGTAAAAGATCTATGGGATTTGTGCAAAATTGAAATAAAAGAAGAAACAATCAGATACTGTAAAAATAAGGCAAAGCTAAATAAAAGTAAAATCGATAATCTTGAAAAATCTCTCCAAGAAATTAACAATGAATGCAGTCCTAAATATATTGAAATAAAGGATGAATTAGAAAATCTATATAATGATAAGGCTAAAGGAGCTCAAGTCAGGTCAAGGGTAAAATGGCTTGACGAAGGTGAGCGAAATACAAAATATTTTTTGTCTGTAGAAAATAAAAATCAATCACAGAAAATAATCTCTTCCTTAAAAGATAAGAATGGTTATGAAATAACTGACCAAAGCAAAATGCTATCAATAATAAAACAGTTTTACTGTACGCTCTACACATCAAAAGGTATAAGTAAAGATGAAATTGAATCCTATCTTAATAAAACAAAATTTGAAAGCAAACTATCTCTTGAGCTTAAAAATAAATGTGAATGAATGATAACAGAGGATGAATGTAGAAATGCTATTCAAAAACTTAAGTTAAACAAATCCCCAGGCGGTGATGGTCTAAATGTAGAGTTCTATAAGGAATTCTGGAATGATATTAAGGATATTTGTATGGATGTAATAAATAAATGTTTTAACTCTGGGTCATTGACTAACACACAAAAAATTCGCGGGTATGTTAAGGCGTCCCATGGAAATATCATCACCTTTATCGCACCTTTGTAATGGACACCTCTTTCTCTCAATAAAATATACTTTAATCAAAAGTATGAATATGTACTTTATAGAAGGAAAGTCAAGGGTCATTGGCGAGTTCTGCAGGTGTGCTGAAAGTCACGTGATCGCTATTTATAGCACATATACACAGTACTAAAAAGAAGCTTCGAACGCAAGTTGTTCCACTATTTTCTCAGTGATTTTTTGGTTTATGTTGTGTAGAGAAATGTTCAAATTTCATATATCTTGCTACGACAAGTCGTGAATTCCATATATTTATGGATTAAATTAAGGAATTCTACGGCGCACCCAGGTTTTTGCGTTACACCTTCAATGACTACGTCCCTGTATAGGTTTAATATGAAAAAAAAATCAAGTTGTCGTAGCAAGAACTATATATACACCCAGACAAAAGTTAAGCAACACCCCAATAGTTCGGAATCCTTATACTTTAAACGATAGCACCGTGAAGTTTTCGTAAAATATATCAAATACCAATTCTTTTGTACATGACTTTACACCTTTTTTTAACATATAACACTAAAATGATATCGAAATTGAAAACAAATACCTGGGATAGAGCCTCAAATGAAAACAATGTACTTTTGTGGGAAAATAATGTAGAATAAAGTTTGAAGAGAAGTATTGAAAAATTAAGGTAACAGGTACTTGGAAAAGAGATAAACCACATTAGGCTCAATATTCACGAATCCAATACGGTTTTCTTTCAAAAATTTAGTATTATATTATTTCAGGGGACTTCCGGTTGAGGTTTATTCCAACTACCCTCTTTCAATCGCTTTTATTAATAAATTGCCGATAATTCCCGTTAAAGACATTTGTTGTTCAAAATTGCTTTATATTCCATGTTCACCGATGTAAATGATGACTTTCAGCCAAATTATGCCGCAATTTGGTCGAACAGGATGCACATCCGGTTTTTAATTTTGTCATAAAAAGAGAAATTTTACGATTCGACGGATTAATCTTTTAACCGGAAGTGACATTTTGGCAGGTGGTTGTCCCACATGAAGATTGATATTGGTCGAACTAGGTTTGATTATAAAATTCCAGAAAATAGTTGTCACGAAGGTGTCACTTTAAAGAAAATACAGAAAAAGCACCCAAAAAGATAACGTTGTCAAAGTTTATTTCTTTGATAAAAACTATAGTTATAGAAATGCAACATCAAAATATCTTATTCATGGTCTAAATGTGTGTCTGATAATAAATTCTGTTCTACCGGTACGTAGGCGCTTAGCTTCACTTCCGGTTTCATAAACGCGCTGTTTGACACGATGTATTTTTCCAAAAAAAAAATACTCCCAATTCTGAAGAGATACTTCACATTATCTCATTATTATTAATACATATTCAGTTTTGAATTTCATCAGATTAACAATTTGATTCATTGCAACCATACTGAATAGCGAATTTTATGAGATAAATCAACTCCATGAACTTGATGTCTAACTTGAATTGTTTAAAATCATACCCGTCCTCATTTCGATCCCGATTTAAAATAAGTTGCATAATACAATTATGTTTAATAAAGTAATATTATCGTCGTCGAAGGTCAGATCTATATCATGATACATAATTTTAAAATATTTTTTATCAAACCAGCATTTTGCATTAAAAAAAATTTCACTGTTGCTTAACTTTTGTCTGGGTGTATAGATAAATCATGGAAGATTCGATTTACACCAAACTTCTTTCAATTTATTTTGAGGAACAACTTGCGCTAATCTATTTTCTATGAGTACCCCTAAAAGTTCGCCTCCCGAGAACCATTTCAAACGTTCAAGTGATGCGCGATTGACAGGGGGAGATAATTTCACAAAAACGTTTCAGTACAGGTACATTTCGACGAAAAATCATATTTTTCTGTCTCAAAATCGGCATGATCAAGTGAATTCGGCAACAATTTAATTTTTCTTGAAGAATTTGAATTGTAGAGTGTCAATATTTATTATAATATGTTGGTGAAGACTTAGACACGGTCCATTTGATATTCTGGGGGGGGGGGGGGGGGGGGCTTGGGTTTTTTGTCGTAGCAAGATTATTTTTTTCGCCCCGGACCAGGGCAAAATTATTTTTTTCTTACAAAGTTGGAGCAAGGAAATTTTTTTATAACAATTGATGTGAATATTAAGAATGTTTGTGTTTTTTCGATAGAAATTCTTTATTTTTTTACTTAATTTACTTAAAACATTACTTTATTTTTAGCTCGCCGGGACGAATGTCCGGAGAGCTATTGTCATACCCACGGTGTCGGCGTCTGCGTTGGCGTTGGCGTTGGCGTGCGCGTGCACAAAAACTTTAACCTTGCTTATAACTTTTAAACCAATAAAGATTGGGCTTTCATATTTCACATGTGCATTCCTTGTGACAAGACCTTTCCATGGATACCAAAATTTTTGACCTTGTGACCTTGACCTTGGAGATTGACCTACTTTTGAAAAACTTTAACCTTGGCCATATTTTTGGAATGGTAAGTGATAGGGCTTTGATATTTCACATGTGTAATCCTTGTGACAAGACCTTTCCATGGATACCAAAATTTTTGACCTTGTGACCTTGACCTTGGAGATGATTGACCTACTTTTGAAAAACTTTAACCTTGGCCATATTTTTGGAATGGTAAGTGATAGGGCTTTGATATTTCATATGTGCATTCCTTGTGACAAGACCTTTCCATTGATACCAAAATTTTTGACCTTGTGACCTTGACCCTGGAGATGATTGACCTACTTTTGAAAAACTTTAACCTTGGCCATATTTTTGGAATGGTAAGTGATAGGGCTTTGATATTTCACATGTGCATTCTTTGTGATAAGACCTTTTTTATTGTTGTTGTTGCAATTTACATATGGTTGCCACCGGCGAGCTATGTCGTCATTCTGACAAGTCTGGTTATGTAAAACTTGTATTCACTTCTAAACTGAGAGATATAACAGATTTTTGCAATATCAGATATATATATATATAATTTTCAGTAAGCAAAATGTATATAAGTCATGTAACATGTAAGAGGGCCTGTCATGCAAGTTTTTACATGTAGAAATGTAAACTAGTGAAAAACTTATTTAAATTCTCCTTCCAAGCTTGTATATGTATATAAAATTAGACACTATGGTGATACATGTATCTATTAATGGTATATATATTATATTAATAATGTATTTAAGCCTTTCTATTGTTTCAGTCACATGCATACTTTTAATATTTTCAAATATGAACTTGCCATTACAGAAGAAAACTAAGGCGAGCGAAGCGAGCCAAATTTTTTTTTGTAGAAAGTAAAATCTGTGGCGAGCGAAGCGAGCCGAAAATTTTTCAGGAATTTGAAGCGAATTTTATGATTATTCTTCAAATTCAGATTACTTGTAAGAGCAAGATTATTTTTTTTCTGTCACACCATAAGCAAACTTATTTTTTTCATCAAAAGTCAGAGCAAAATTATTTTTTTCGAAAAAAACCCAAGCCCCCCCCCCCCCCCCCAGAATATCAAATGGACCTTGCCTTAGAGTAATGTACAAATCCAATGGAAGTCATGATCCAATGCAGTAGATTCTACTCTTCATTAAAGAACCCTTTGTGCGCCCCTCTGCTTTTCTATATTGCAATATTGATCTGTGACAATGTTTTCAAGTTTCTATTGATTTTAATATAAATTCATAATTTGATTTAAGCATCATTTTAATTAAAGGTACGGTGTCCCTGAAAATTAATTAATTTTACAAAATTTTAGTATGCAAAATCTTTCTTTTCAAATTAAAGTTTGTAACATTTTCATTTGTATACATAAATTCAAATTTTCATGCGACCCTTACGCATACATTCGCAGTTATAACCGTTTGAAAAGTTAACGTTATTTTTAATTTTGGCTGCGCAGCTCCAATTCTTTTCACTGGCGCGACCTTTTTACAACAGAGGTATATGGAGATTTAATTTTACAAATTCGACAATAATATTGTCGTTACTGCATATTTTCTAAATAAAACTTTTTATGGCTTCTTTTTTCCTCAATCTAGACCCTTCGAAATAAATTTTACGTTTTCAATAAAAAGAAAAGAAAAGAAAAAAAATTCAGGGACACTGTATCTTTAACGGTTCTATTATTTTATCACTAACTTAATAGCTTTTATCACTATATAGCCATGTCTTTCTGATACATTTGTACTATCCATTCATTTCAATTTTCTTTTCTTTCTGCTAGTCAGAATGCTTGGAGGAGGGGTCAGATGAAGCGTCGAGTCTTCTGAAATTATTTTTCTTCACCCAGGAAACATGTTTAATTATTTCTTTTTTATTTACACTTTTAAATTATGCTGGTGATAATACGGGTCCATAATTGTTCACGAGAGAGAGAGAGAGAGAGAGAGGGGGGGGGGGGGGTATTACCAGCTTATATATTTGTAGGTGGCGGGGACGGTTCTGATAGCAAATATACGTTTTTTAACAAGCTTTAAGTGAAGCATATTCATTTTGTAATTCCTTCATTAAATTACATGTTACATACGATAGAAATACAACAAGGGTTGGAAGGATCCTTATCGGGGAGAGAGGGGGGGGAGGGTCAAGCCTGCCTATGCAGAGTGATGAATCCTGTTATACATGTATGTAATACTGCTCGTTTTTAAAGTTCAATCCTTCAAGTTCAAGTTTATCTCATTTTCCCTCCGGAAGAAATATTTCAATCTACTGCTTATCGGGATGATTAACACACATACAAAAAAAAAACGCACCCAGATTCGAGGAAAAGGATATGATCAGTACTACTATAATACTATAATTATGTACCAATCTCGCATAATCATGACCGGCCATGCCTTGACAATGGATGTAAGTGACGTGAAACTGTGATTACCTCTCCTCTCAGGAACAAGAGGCCCAGGGGCCACATCGCTCACATGAGAACACTGGGTAATGGGTATGTTGAGAGAAGACAATATGTATTAAAAGTTGTCATTTATGAATACAGATTAACACAAGACATAAAATAACATATAATTAAACAAAGCACACAAGACTGAACAAAACAACAGTTAGTAATATGACATAAAAAAAAAAGCATGCAAGCTCATTTCACTATCGAAACAATCCCATTTCCCGGTTAAAATCTTACGCCAGGCCAAACCGGGAGACGCAACAAATCCGCCCATTGATTCAATAGATTGGCGCATTTGACGAAAACAAATTTGAGAAACAAGTCGGACATTTGGACCGGTATTTGCGTAACTTTTGTAGGACACAAGAAAATTTTATTGGTTTTGCCGGCATGTCCGACACTTTTAGACATCTGTGCTGATCAAATATAATTATGTCAATCCGGGCTCCTTTGTCCCGCTCAGTAGAAAAGGTTCTCATATTATGACTATGAGACTAACATTTTGAAGAAATTCTGGGAGTTTTGGTCTCACTACATGAATTATAGCAACTATGAAACCTTTTACTGGTGTCAAAACAAAATGTATTATAGCCTATATGTGCCACCCTCAGGCCTCACTTGTCATGCATCTTACTTTGACTATTTTTTGCCAAGAAGTAATACAGTCTCATACATCATACTCTTTGTTCAAGACATCGGAATAAATCATACTAGGATTGCTGAAATCAAATCATATTGAAGACTACAGCCCGTCTCTTTTCCGTGTTTCGCGACAGAGGAAATTCGAAATAAAAGATGATGTACAATAAAAATTACGGGTACCTGTAAAGTGCGAAACGAAACAAAAACGAAACGAAACGAAACGAAACAAATCGAAACGAAACGAAACAAATCGAAACGAAACGAAACAAATCGAAACGAAACGAAACAAATCGAAACGAAACGAAACAGATCGAAACGAAACGAAACAAAACGAAACGAAACAGACCGAAACGAAACGAAACAGATCGAAACGAAACGAAACAAAACATAAAACTTAAAGATAATGAGAAAAAGAGGAAAAATCGCCGGAAACGAATGTTTTAAGACAAGATCTTATTGAAGGGTACCACTCTCCTCCTGCCGCCTCCCCCCTCCCCGTGGGGAAGGGGGGTCTTCGGCGGTCAAGATAAATGTTTAAACTATAAAGTGTAAATTGGTGCAATTGTGAAGTTATTTGAGTTATTTCCTTTTTAAACCTTGAAAAAAAGAAATAGACCTGTTTAGATGAAAGACTAAGGTGAGCGAAGCGAGCCTGAAGTATTTGAAAAATGAATTGAAAATTGCGGCGAGCGAAGCGATCGGAAAATTTTTTTTAAGGTATATATAGATGAATTTCGTGGTAATTTTTAAAATTGAGATTATCTACATGAACGCATAAGAGCAAGATTATTTATATTAAAAGTGATTTCCTAATTTTGTTTTTGTTACTGTTACCCTTCCAATCATCTGTCCCTCCTCTCGCCCCCTTCTTCCCTCCTCCCGTCCCCTTTCTCTCCCCTCCCGTTGTCCCTGTCCACCCCCTCATTATTGCCTTCAACCGTTAGTTCTTGTGGCTGGAGGGGTTTTTAAAGAATCAAAGTTGACGATTAAAACATAATATATATTATACGGTATAAAGCACAATTGCATTTTAAAGGAGAGTGAATGGGATGAATAACCTCGTCATAGACGGAAAAATATTATTTAGCAGGGAGAAGTCTAGCGCAGAGGAAACGGAACTGTTCCGTTATGTGTATTTGAAAATTTTATCAGAAAAATGAGAACAATTAAAAACTGGGGGGGGGGGGGGGCACATTTCGTTTGAAAAAGGATAAGATTTTTTTCCCTGAAATGTGCCCCACCCCGTTTTATGATCTCATTACGGTGTCATAGCGTGGTTTTCTATCCCCTCCCTTTTATTCCTCTTAAATACATGAATGGCATTTGACATTCACTTTTTTAATTCTCAACTTTGACTCTTTCAAGAAACCCTCTCGGCACTAGTTACAAATGTAGAACTCTTGGATTAAGGCAATATTACATGCTGATCTTGTCTTGAAATATTCGTTTTCGGTGATTTTCCCTCTTTTTCTCATTTTCTTTAAGTTTTATATTTTGTTTCGTTTCGTTTCGATCTGTTTCGTTTCGTTTCGATCTGTTTCGTTTCGTTTTGTTTCGTTTCGTTTCGATCTGTTTCGTTTCGTTTCGATTTGTTTCGTTTCGTTTCGATTTGTTTCGTTTCGTTTCGTTTCGTTTTTGTTTCGTTTCGCACTTTACAGGGACCCAAAAATTACAAACAAATTTACTTGTTTCCAAAGGAAAGATATATAAAAATAACATAATTTCCAGTTAAAAATTTGGTTTTACTCCCAGATAAAACTCCTTTATCTCCTTAAACAACAAGTTTTAGCTTGGTCTAAAATGAACCGCCATTACTTACTTCTTGTGTTTACCTCCTCTGATAGGAGCACCTATATGTAGACACCTATATAGGTAGAGATAATGAGACTTAAGGTCTAAACTATTGATGAGCTTAATATGAATCAAGGCAAAGCCTTTTTGTGCGAGCGGAGAGAAAATAGATATGATTATATAAAATAAAAATGATTTTTCTTTTTTATTTTGACTATGACGGTTTATCTTATCTGACAAAACTTTCTGTTTGATGACTGCCAAAAAAAGGTAGTATATAAGGCGAGTGGAAACACGGAAGCATTTGTAAAATTGATCTAGACCAGCAGATTAACATTTAAAGGGGGGGGGGGCTTAAAATACGGTTCTTTAAAAATATGGTTGTTTATAATTCATTTTTATTTTGTAAGAATAATGTTTAGGCTAGATGAAAATAAATTACTTAAGAACAAAAGAAAAACCAAACATATTCCGACTTTTGACGGTACGAACCCACCCGAGACAAGAAAAGCAATCAGAGCGAAACGTCTCGTTTAAAACCGGAAATGTCGGATTTCCCGTGGTTACGCCGCCTTGTTGATGCTTTATCGTTACCTGATTTACGAAAAATATTTTCAATAAATTTAACTTATAGACAAAAATTGAGTATAACATATACGTCTACTTGGAGTCGAAAAAAATTTAAATGGCAATATCCAGCATCTCCGCAGTAACTCTGTCTGCGAGGGGACGAAAATTTTTGAAAGCATAGTAGTACATTCTCATTCTTTGATTCAGCATATTTTCTCAATAAGATATGTGTATACGCGTTACCATAAGGGCGAGCTTCGCTCGCAAAGGCCCTTCGGGCCTTTGCAGCGAGCTCCGCTCGCTATAAAAATGTGACAAAGTGAACAAATTCTTTCACAGGTACATTCCTGACATAAATTATGATTCAAAATAGCTAAAGATTTCTGAAGATAAGTGAAAAAATATCATATATCCTCCATTCCTTAAACATATGAGTCTTTAAAAAAATCTTTAAAAATTCCAAAAATAAATTGTCAGCAAAAACTCTTTCATATAAGCATTCCTCTACTTAGCAATGGCTAAAATGAACTAAATTAATACAGCATGATAAACATAGAGAAAAAAGAATATGAAAAATGTCTGTTTTTGAATGAAAATAACATAAGCCAAAAAGACGTTAAAATGCGTCAAAAAGGAGTTCTTCGATTTTTATGAAATGAACAAACTTGAATTATACATCCTTCTAGATAACTCAGATACCATTAGTTTTTCAATACATGCAGCGGTTCTGGAGAAGATTTTTAAAGAGGGGTACCCTCTGGAACCAATTTGACCTCGCCCTGGATCTACCCCGGTAGGAATCCAATTGAAATGAACAAACTTGGTAGGGGACCTTTAGTACTTCATGCATACCAAGTTTCATCAAAATCCTCCAAGCGGTTTCAGAGGAGAAGATGAAAATGTGAAAAGTTAACGGACGGACGGACGACGGACGCCGGACAATCCGGTATGACAATAGCTCCCTTTGAGCCTTTGGCTCAAGCTAAAAAGACAATATTTTGTCCGGTTCCTATCTTCTAATTGAAAAAAAAATGACAACAGATGTTGTTATAGAAATTTTGAACCCCCCCCCCCCTCTTTTTATAATCTTTGCAATAAAAGAATTATTATAAATTCAAATTGTACATGTTGTAAATCAAAAATGCTATCACACAAACATTTATTAATTTAATTTTACCTAGAATATAGCTTTTAATATATCAATATGAACCCAAGGGGAATTAATATGGAGATAATGCCAAACTTCATAAAAAATGCCGAAGTCAAAAAAAAAGGCCAAATTGGCATTAAAATTATTCAGAAAAGTTAAAAATTGCATTCAAAGTTTAAGAAGTGGAGGAAAAATGAAAAATAAAGAAGAAAAAAAATTATGCCCCAGTTGGGATTTGAACTCGCTACCTTGGGACTCATTGACACACTGAAAACATACCTATTTAAAGTAATAAAAAATCATTAAAAATCTAAAAGTCAAGATATTGAAAAAAAATTCATCACTGTTACATTCCTTATAATAATTCTAATAAATGTTAGAACAATCATTCATGGGAAGAACCATAAAATGCCAAAAAAGATGAAAATGACCATCCCCCGCTTCCTTTTTTACAGTGTTAAAAAAATCATTGAAAATTCAAATATAAACTTTTCAGCAAAATTCTTTCACTAAAGCATTCCTCTGCTTAAAAATGGCTAAATTAAACTAAACTGGAGCAGCATTTTTCAGTAAGAAAGGAAATATTAAGAGAAATATCAATTTTTGCATTAAAAATACAATGTCGAAAAAGACGTCAAAAACGCGTCAAAAATAAGTTATCGGATTTTAACGAAATGAACAAACTTGAATTATACATCCTTCTAGATCACATAGATACAATTAGTTTTTCTATCCATTCAGTGGAACTGGAGAAGAAGATTTTTGAAGAGGGGTACCCTCCGGGGCCTATTTGACCCCGCCCTGGATCCACTCCTGAAGGGATCGAGCCGAAATGAACAAACTTGGTAGAGGACCTTTAGTACTTAATGCATACCAAGTTTCATCAAAATCCTCCAAGCGGTTTCAGAGGAGAAGATGAAAATGTGAAAAGTTAACGAACGGACGGACGGACGACGGACGCCGGACAATCCGGTATGACAATAGCTCACTTTTTGCCTTTGGCTCAGGTGAGCTAAAAAGCCGGAAAATACAATTTTATGCAAATGTGCAATGTTCAACGTAAGGTTCACCGAAAGGAGAAACCTCCACTCTGTCGAGATAAATCTATATTTACATGTATACTTAATTGAAACCTGTATCTCGCCATCATCGACAAAAGTTTTACTTTGTCTGCCAATAATATTCTTTATTTTCTCACCACATTTTTCGAATTCGTGAGAGGAGGGGGGGGGGGTATCCATCTTACAGCTTTGTATAAAATCATTCGGTCATTCTTTTTCTCATTTTAAGATGAAATCCATGGTCATATTTAGACCAACAACCCAGTATTATATTCTGTATCACCCTGCATTGGCAGGCTTGAACCCCCCCCCCCCCCCCCCCCACTTCATAACTCCTTATCATTTAAATTTAGATCTGTACATTATTTAGATACAGAGGACGGAAGATTTGCTATGATCAATTTCAATAGATTTTAATATAAATAAATAAACAAAATAAATGACTCAGCATCTCTGTATTTATCGAGTGATAGTCGTGAACTCCTTTGTACATGTACATTTAGAATGGCATTCTTTATCACAAGAATTGAATATCTCTGTGAAAACCATAATGCGTTAGGACTGTTACTTTGTGAGAGTAACATATCAGTCTTGTATAACAAAGTATCTTTGAGTTGACAGTGGCGTAGCTACAATGTATGTTAAAGCATCCACTTTTCCTCTGAAATTCCTCAATTCAGTAAACATTTTCCTCCCTCTGGAGGGTTTTTTGTGAGCTGCTGGAGGTAAATCTTTATTTGCATTCGACCTCCTTCATTGCCATTCGAATGTCCTTATCTTCTGAACTCATTTTCCTTGTATCATGAAAGGATTCACTTAGTTTTGCCCAAGCTACGCCACTGATAGAGCGGCTAGAGTAAAACACCATGATATCCATATGTTTATAGACATCAGAAAGACTCCAAATGTAGGCTTTTATAGTTTAGGATTAAATACATCACAAATACATGTACTTCTTTACAATAAAAGATCTTTATTGACACCTTTTTTAACATTTGACAGACACTTGACGTCACATCTTCTTGCTTGCATTCGGGTAAAGTTACATTTTCTTCCAAAGGCAAATCTCTGAAATTAGAAAAAAAAATCATATTTAGGTAAACAAATAAGTTTTTTTTTTTGTATTAAAATGTAATTTCTTACAGAACCTTTTAGGATTTTTGGTGTACTGTTAATTTAACTTCTTCACAAGTCAATTCTTATAACTTAAAAGAAAAGAAAATGAAACAAATAATGTTAACAGTTATAGATTTGTTCTGACAATATTCATAGATAGATCTAGATTTATATCAAACATCAACTATGTATATATATATGGGAAGATATTTTTACACTCAAGTCTCTAAGAAAATTATATATCATATAGATATATACCTGGTCATTGAAAAGTTCTTTCAATTATGATTCTGGGCTAATGCAGCATTCAACACTGATCCAGTGCCAAAATATTTCTGTTTTGTTTTTTTATGAGATGATCGAATATGTAATTTCCATCAGTCTGAAATACAAATGAATAAAAAATAAGTGTTATAAATTGTATAATACAAAGTAGTTTCATTGTTATATACTTAAACAGTACACATGCATGTCCCACATCCACCCCAGCCCCAACCCCTTCCCCATTTATTTTCTCCTCGTAAAGTTTACCTTCGTCATGAATATGCTTGTATCTAAATAATATATCGTAGCAGACACCGATGATATGGAAAATAAAGTAATAACAATAGCGCTACAACCATACTTTTTTTCACAGCATTGATGCAATAATATTCCTATACGACACATGCATCATATGACACACGTGTACTCCGCCAGTACTGTAAACAAGGTACATAAAAAGAATGATATCGTACATTTTAAAATAGTTTTGTCTTTGATTACGTATATGATTGAGTATATTAGGATATTTTCTTTGTGCAGCATCTCTGTTTTCATGTAATTTTAACAAATACATACCGTTTTCTCATTTTTTCTTATCACCCGCCTTGTAAACTGTCGGATCGCACCTTCCATCGCTTCTCAAGCTTCTCAGTAACGCAGAGGTCCTTAACAACGCAAGGGGCATTCGGATCAGCCTCGACCTTTTCCTTCGAAAAAAGACTCGGACGTCACACGGCGCCATTTTAAAAATAATTCCCCGTTGATCTATTAGTTTTGTTATAATCTTTTATGAAATACAAGTTCCAACAATGGATCGTAACTGACAAATATATTGCTCACAACATTACAGACTCAAGTCGAAGAATTTTGAATGTTGAAAAAGTGCCTTTTTACTTTTACATCGATTTGATGTAAAACCTTCCACCATTGGCATCCGAGTCTTTTTATGCCGTTACAAATAAAGGGCGAGGGGGTCCGAATGCGCAAGGGGGTCACAAAGTACACCCAGTAGATTGGGGGTCTTCTCAAAGGTATATTGAATAGACGGAGTGTCAGCGATTGAGTTAAAGTACATGACTTTTTATAACTGATAACTTTCATCCTTTGAATTTACAAAATATCATAAAAATTAATTGAAATACTGTGTTTTGGGGGGGGGGGGGGGAACATGTTTTTTTAGTCAAAAATAACTGCAAATAGGAAAAAAATTCTAACTTTTATATGGTTGATGTTTTTAAAAATTGAAAAGTGTGAATAAATCTTTCAGATGAATACAGTTGCAAGTTCCATTTCCTATTTCTACTGTGTGTTTTTGGGTAAAAAGTCGAACTTTTGCCAAATTTCGCAAAAATTTGAGGAAATTTTAATATATTCCTGCTTCTCAGCTCCTCAATATTGCATATGATCGTTCAATGATGATTTAAAAAACAATAAAGTCTCCTCTGTCAAATGACATGTATTTTATATTCTTATTTTTTTTTTTGCAAAATCCTCGGAATTAATCATTTTATACAGAAAAGAGTATTTTCAATTAGATATCAGTTATCAAATGACATTCCTATCCATTTATAATACGAAACAGCATAATATCAAAGCTAATAAAGTCTGTGTTTGTGAAACACGAATGCCCCCGGTGGCATCTTTGTTAGTATGAACACTATTTTCTGTTAAGTACATGTATGTGAGGTAACTGGGTTAAAAGGTCAAAGGTCAAGGTCAGGAGGTCAAAAATTATGGTATCAATGGAAAGGTCTTGTCACAAGGAATACACATATGAAATTTGAAAGCCCTATCACTGACCATTCAAAAGTTATGCCAATTGTTCAAGTTTTTGAAAAGTAGGTCAAAGGTCAAGGTCATGAGGTCAAAAATTTTGGTATCAATGGAAAGGTCTTGTCACAAGGAATACACATGTGAAATATGAAAGCCCTATCACTTCCCATTCAAAAGTTATGCCAAATCTTAAAGTTTTTGAAAAGTAGGTCAAAGGTCAAGGTCAAGGTCATGAGGTCAAAAATTTTGGTATCAATGGAAAGGTCTTGTCACAAGGAATACACATGTGAAATATGAAAGCCCTATCACTTCCCATTCAAAAGTTATGCCCAATGTTAAAGTTTTTGAAAAGTAGGTCAAAGGTAAAGGTCAAGGTCACGAGGTCAAACATTTTGGTATCAATGGAAAGATCTTGTCACAAGGAATACACAGGTGAAATATGAAAGCCCTATCACTTCCCATTCAAAAGTTATGCCCAATGTTAAAGTTTTTGAAAAGTAGGTCAATGGTCAAGGTCAAGGTCACGAGGTCAAAAATTTTGGTATCAATGGAAAGATCTTGTCACAAGGAATACACATGTGAAATATGAAAGCCCTATCACTTCCCATTCAAAAGTTATGCCCAATGTTAAAGTTTTTGAAAAGTAGGTCAAAGGTCAAGGTCAAGGTCACGAGGTCAAAAATTTTGGTATCAATGGAAAGGTCTTGTCACAAGGAATACACATGTGAAATATGAAAGCCCTATCACTTCCCATTCAAAAGTTATGCCCAATGTTAAAGTTTTTGAAAAGTAGGTCAAATGTCAAAGTCAAGGTCACGAGGTCAAAAATTTTGGTATCAATGGAAAGGTCTTGTCACAAGGAATACACATGTGAAATATGAAAGCCCTATCACTTCCCATTCAAAAGTTATGTCCAATGTTAATGTTTTTCGGACAAACAGACAGACAAACAGACAAACAGACGGACAGGACAAAAACTATATGCCCCCGAATCTTTGATTTCGGGGGCATAAGAATATATCAATTTAGGCAAACTAAAAGAGCTAGTACTTATTTTCTCAAAATAAGTGGTTTTTGCATAAAAAATGCATATTTCACCACAAAATGTCGGTTTATATGAATTATTACATTTAATTTCACATTCATCTGACAAGATGATTACTTTCTATTATGATAAAAGCTTCAAATGTATATTTTTTGGCAAATGTATTAAATAAACATAAATTTTCCAGACCTCTGTTATTTTTTAAACAAAAAACTGGCATTTTGCCCCAAAATGAAGTAGAAAATATACCTTTTATCTTTCAAACATGTTATTCGTGAATGAACTTAATTCATTACAGTTGAAAATACATTCCTGCTATCATTTGAAGAAATTCTAAAGATTCAATAAATATTCTCCAGAAATCAGCTATTTTTAAATGAAAAAAAAATACGTTTTTCCCCAAATCACTCTGATTTTGAATGGAATGTTAGTAAAACATATATGATCTGAATGAGTGCGAAAAGTTACACTAGAAAATAGCTTTCAATCATTGCTTTCATAATTAATAAGGGTTCTTTAAATAGATATATAGAAATCTGAGATATCTAATTGAAAATACTCTTTTCTGTATAAAATAATTAATTCCGAGGATTTTGCAAAAAAAAATAAGAATATAAAATATATGTCATTTGAAAGAAAAGACCTTAAAGATGTTTTTTTTAAATCATTATTGAACGATCACATGCAATATTGAGGAGCTGAAAAGCAGGAATAAATTAAAATTTCCTCAGATTTCTGTGAATTATGGCAAAAATTCGACTTTTTTACCCACAATCACAGAGTAAAAATAGGAAATGGAACTTGCAACGTAATCAGTCCCCTATCAGCAACGCCTAAGGGGACTCTTAGTTTCCTCTCGGTCTGTCTATCCGTCTGCCAGTCTGTCCGTCTGTCCGAATATCAGTTTTCCGGACTTTTTTTCTGCAAGGGATGGAGATATTGAGATGAAATTTGATACACAGCTTGGTCTTGGATAGTTACAGAGCAAGTTCGACTTTCGTCACGCTTGACCGTTTTTCAAGGAGTTATGTCCCTTGATGATTTTGGAAATTCAGTTTTTGTCAGTTTCCCGGACTTTTTTCTGCAAGGGATGGAAATATTCAGATGAAATTTGATACACAGCTTGATCTTGGATAATTACAGAGCAAGTTTGACTTTCGTCACGCTTGACCTATTTTTCGAGGAATTATGCCCCTTTGATGTCTTGGAAAACTCAGTTTTTGTCAGTTTTCCGGACTTTTTTCTGTAACAGATGGAGATGTTCAGATGAAATTCGATACACAGCTTGGTATTGGATAGTTACAGAGCTGATTTGCCTTTCGTCACCCTTTACCTATTTTTCGAGGAGTTATGTCCCTTGATGACTTGGAACATTCAGTCTTTGTCAGTTTTCCAGACTTTTGTCTGCGACATATAGAGATATTTAGGTCAAAATTTGATACATAGCTTGGTCTTGGATAGTTACAGAGAAAGTTTTACTTTCGTGACCCTTGTCCTATTTTTCGAGGAGTTTTGCCCCTTGATGACTTGGAAAATTCAATGCAACAAAGAGAGATATTCAGGTGAAATTTGATACTCAGCTTAGTCTTGGATAGTTACAGGACAAGTTCGACTTTTGTCACGCTTGACCTATTTTCGAGGAGTTATGTCCCTTGATGACTTGCACAATTCAGTTTTTGTCACTATTCCAGACTTTTTTTTCTGCAACAAATAGTGATATTCAGGTTAAATTTGATACTCAGCTTAGTCTTGGATAGTTACAGAGCAAGTTCAACTTTCGTCACGCTTGACCTCTTTTTCGAATCGATAAAGCAGATAAAACCTCAGAACTGAGCTGCACAGACAGTAAGTTTAATTAAAACTCATGTTTAATTGAAGAGTAATTCTTAGACAGAGTTGCAGGACATAATTGGTATATGGATATATCTTAATGTGATACAGATCAAGTTTGAGTTTGCTTTCGATTGACGTAATTTTACAAGAGTTATGGCCCTTGGACTTAGCAAATTTATGAAAATTTCAGTTTTCTACACTTGTCTTCGGTTCTATTGCAAATAATGCACTGATTTTTGGTATATGAATACATCTCAGTTTGATACAGACCAAATGTGAGTTTGGTGTCCATTGACCTATTTATACAAGAGTTATGGCCCTTGGACTTTCATGAAAATTTCAGTTTTCCGGACTTTTTCATGCCTGTTATTGCAGATAAAGAACTGATTTACTGTATGTGAATACATTATAGTGTGATGCAGATCAAGTTCAAGTTAAATTTAGATGAACTAATTTTCAAAAGAGTTATGGCCCTTGGACTTAGCAAAATTCATGAATTCAGTTTCCCAGACTTTTCTTGGATGTTGTTGTAGATGATGAACTAGGGCTGGGCGGTGCACCGAAAATTCGGTGCTTCGAAATTAACATTGTCGGTTCGATGCACCGACGCAGAATTCCAGATTTCGCTTCGGTTCAGACGTAATTTATCAAAGTAAAATAAAGTCAAATAGTGACCAGAAAATGTTTGAAATTGCTTAGAAATTATATCTAAGAAGGCCAAAAAGTAAGAAAAACGCGAACATTCACTTGTTGCTCCGATTTACGTGCACTTCCCCCCACTTGCAGACCTCCCATGAAAAGGAAACTGAAAGTAGCTCTACTTTCGCTTTCCGTGAACTGGTCAGAGGAAGCTTTGGATTGTAGTTGCCAATTATCAGGTAAGGAAAGCTATGTCCACTGAAATATATACCGTCAATACTTGGTTATTGAAAAATGAGGTGTTGAAATTTGTATTTATATGTTTAAAATATCTCACAGTACATGCTGTTGTGTTGGAGCACATGCATTCACCATAATTATGGATGTAAAACTGATGAAACCCCACACATTCTTCAGATTATCATGCAAACTATTATGCTGTATAAGATTAGACTAAAGAAATGGTCAAATCAATAGAGATTTTAACTTTTTTGTGAATTTTATCCATTTTTACATTACTTTGTACTTTATCTCATTCAAATGAACCGAATCGAAATTAACCGAACCGAGGCCTTGTGAATCGAAACCGAACCGAATCAAAGGATACCTGAATCGTCCCAGCACTGTGATGAACAGAGATGCAGGACATAAATTTATGCCGCCGGTAGGGGACTTATATCGCACAGCGATCATTATATTTTTCATCTGAAAGAGCGTCGAACATACAATATATTCACACTTTTCAATTTTTAAAATATCAACCATATAAAAGGTACACTTTTTTTCCTATTTTCAGTGATTTTTGACTAAAAAAAACATATTTTTTCCCAAAAAACACCACTTTTTGCAACTGAAATTTCCGTGAGACAATTTTTCATCTGAAAGATCGAGCGCAAAAATAGCTACAAAGGTAGGCTGTTTTGGAGGACAAAGGGGGGGGGGTGCACTTAAACCCAGTGAAACATCCCAGACTACAAAGGCTTTTATCGGAAGGACTCCACTGATATGAATGGATTGCAGACGTTATAGAAGTTCCTTCGATTTTTTTTTAAATCGACATCTTTTTAATAATGCTTCGAGAATAAACTGTCGAACAATATTTTTGGTCCACATTTGATTTCAGTTAAATCTTTGGTAAGTAAAATCGATGCATATTTGGTAGAACATTTTGATGAAACAGCAATGAAACGTTGCTTGCGCAGATTTTAAAGCATTTTAAGTATACAGTATAAGTATGGTAGTGTTGTTTGTGTCAAAGCCGAAGGAAGCGAGAGGTGTTCTGCGGTAAGGCAGAATGGTTTATAGGGGGTGTTAGGCACGGTCAATTTGATAATCTGGGGGTTTGGGCTTGGGTTTCTTTTTAGGTGCAAGTTTATTATTTTCGCCCTCGACCGGAGAAAATTTTTTTTTCTTGCAAGGTTGGAGCAAGAAATTATTTTTTCTAACGGTAGTGATGTGCGATATACATGTATTAAAAATGTTAATGTTTTATCAATAGAAATGCTTAATTTTGACTAAGAACTCTAAAATATGACTTTATTTTTATGCACAAATTTAATTCACACCTAAAGAGAGAGATAAAATAATTTTACAATATAATCCCAAGTAAACAAAATTAACATAATTACAAGTAAGAGGGTCTTCCAGGCAAATAATCAAATTCAGAATTGTAAATTTGTGAAAAACTGAAATTCAATTTCAAAGCTTACATGTACAAGATTCTGTTGTGATACATGCATCTCAAAAACTCAAAGAAAATAAAGGTCACACGAAAAGAGACGAAACAGACAACAAAGAAAACGATCCAGAGTCTACTGCTCTCTCAACGATTTGCTAACAATAGCATGCAATGGCGGCAGACATGAGCTGTCAATGCTCTGTCGTCAATACCAGTTCTGCAGCTGAAATCTATCTTGGGTGAAGCAGAGGTTGCATTTTTAAACAACGGAGGGGATCTCCAACAACACCAGGTTGAAGCACCGAGAGCAAAACCCCAAAACATCCAATGCAAAAACACAGAGCAGAACAAAGAACGTCAGCGCACAACACAGAAACATCAAACACAAAGGACTACGCATAAACAAACCAGACCAATGGACAACAGGCGCCGACTTAGGACGGCCACCTGTCATGGAAGAAACAGATGGTATGGTTATCCTGGATTACGTGCGTACAATCCTCCCACATTTCCGTTTACCCAGAGGTCATGAAGAACATACAATTGTGGTGTCAAACAACCTCCCCACTGTCAGATGACCACACTCAAACAAGACCGCAAAACGCAAGGGCCCAAGCAACACAGATGAATATGTTAATGGATATTCTAATTCATTTCGTTTGTTTTACGCATTCTGATTGGTTCATAGAATTTCTACAAGCATGTATAACGACGATATACATGCCGCAAACCGACTCACTTGGCATACTTTGAAATGTATTCCTACGTAATTTTCACGTTACAAGCTTTAGCGCAATTTTTGCGTATGACGTCATGCTTCCCTTTGTTCTTCGCTCCTGTGACGTCATACTGTGACGTAACACTACAAGATATGAGCTTGTTAATGGCGTTCTCCACATGAAAACAACAGAGCACATAAGTTTATTATTGATAACACTTTGATTTTTCGCCTTTGTAATAGATAAGAAGCAGTTATATCACATATTTTGCAGCACAATAATTTCTGTTGGTCGTTGTTGTCCTCCTTAGCAACGTCAACTCTAAAGCGATGCGTGAAATCCTCTGAGGGGTATAACAAGTTAAAATATGCCACATGAATTAGAGTAAGGATAAACATACTTTGTTTTGTGGTGTGAAATTTATCTGTTCTCAAATGATGCTTTTACAGTATGGACCAGACATGCACGTTTCGAGTACTTAACTATCGTCATTGATCCTAAAATCTAAACAATGCAATATACCGAACAAGTATGAAAGTTACTATGTCGAAAAAGGGTATCGAAAGACGTAGCAGGGTGGGCGGGATATGATGCTACACGTTTTAGAAATTTCAAGACATTTTGATCAGAGAAATTTTAGAATGCGTTGAAGAAACGACTCACCGAAATTGATATGTTGGATATGCTGTTGGAAACATACGCTATACCGTCGGAACCACAAAACACAGTACGCTAATCCCCTAATTAGAAGAGGGCGTACGTAATATAGTCCATGCTCTGCCGCCGCGAGCTCATGTATGTTTTCGCCCGAGGAGTCCGACTGACATTCAGAGAAGACAGGTGATCGGGGCCCTGTCTTCTCTAAAGAGGTTTGGACAGGGCCCGTCATGGAGTCCCGTCGTCACATACAGAGTGCAAGTTTCAAGAATGCGTTTTTACCAGACTGTAGATTGGTCAAGTATCAAGCCTAGTGTCCGTCTGGTGACATTAGGATCATATCCACGGTATAAAAGGCGTTTCATGATTCTGACGCATTTTCGATATTGATGTTATCTACCTTTTATCCTTCTTATCTTGTTAACTGTGTCACCATAAAATGTAGGTTGTAAAATATCCAATATACTCTGTTGCCTGTATTGGTCTGAATTTCAGAAGAAGTTGACAATAATTTTTTGAAAAAAATCCAGAAAGTCTTTACTACTTTGTGAAAGCAAAATTCTTGTCCCAAAAGTTTCTTGGTAATTTGTAAATTTCTGCTATGAAAATCATCAGTACATGTTCTAGCTTACCGGATTAGCTGTGAAATATAGATACAATCGGACGGTAATCTAGGAGCATCACCGTCAAGCCAGGGGAAATTTTACTAATTTTAAATCCAAAATCATGTTTTTGTCATACACACTTGTATGGATCTCTTCATCAACAATTTTAATATTAAGGTCCAAAAATGTTGTTTCTGTGTTTGAAACGTTTGCCTTGTTTAGAATCAATTCTTGTGGATAAAGAACATTTTTATACTTTTCAAAAACAGGATTGTTGATAGTAAAATATAATCCAGGCACTTAGAAGTACCAATGAAACATTTCAAATTATCAGTTTTTCTTTGCTTTTGGAGATTTTGGATAAATTCCTTATCATACGTGTATGAAAATACATCTGCAACAAGAGGCGCACAATTAGTACCCATAGGAATCCCTACAACTTGCTGGTAGAGTTTCTCACCAAATCTTAAATATCGTCCAAAAGGAAGGACAAGGCAATACACAGGTCAGCACATGTCCATGATTTGTATGATTTGTAATCTGTGGCGGAAAAAAAGACTCTTCGATTCAAATGTACACATATAAGTTTTCCCCTCTCGATCAAAACACCATTTAATAAATTTGGACAGTCGATCATTTATTTTGTCGTGAGGAAGCGTGGTGTACATATTAGAAAAAGTCGTATGAAGGTATCGTATTTGCTTGAAAATGTCTTGATTTCATTTTGTCAATCATATCCCCTGAATTTTAAATAGACCAAAAGAAGTTTACACCATTCCTGTTTTGGAGTATTTCACAGTATTTTGCCACGTGTTCCTTTATAGCCGGGAGTGCTGACGTCAGATTTCTAGATAAAATTGTAGTTGAGCAGTTGCTAGAATTCGCAATCTATCGAAACTTGTAAGGATACTTGTGAAGTTTTGGTATACAGTATATTGTAGGGAGATCCAATTTAGAAATAGGGATGTTAAAAGAAGAATTTTCACTGTTATGTTTGTTCCAAATATTGGAAACACTTTCATTGCTTTCGATATGATTATTAGTAGAGGAAAGTTCCGAAACTAAAGTTGATATGTAGTTAGTGTTTCCAAAAAATTATGGTTTTGTTGGCTGCTTTGTCTGTAGGCGCGAAGACATATTTTTCATGTAAATTACGTTACTTGGATTTGAAATATCTTTCAGATTTAGAACTTGAATTTTCAAAAAGATGAGGATTTTTCTGGTAGTTATCTATTCGAATACATTATGTATCTGTAATATCCAAAATGAGGTTTTTCCAGTCATTCAGAGTATGCGATTCGACTCCTTCCGATTTACACCATCGCTTGGTATAGTTATATTAAGCTTCCTTTAGCACTTTGCGATATTTAATAGAATCTATCTTGGATGGGATTCTGTACTTAGGTCCTTTTTTTGAGAAGACCACGGAGCTGTCTGTCTTTGATAATTGAAAAGTCACCTGTAATAATATGACCAGCTGGTTTATATAGATATTCAGACTTTGCTCATTCTCAAAAAGCACGACATGATTCAAGTATTTTAGGATCTGATGTAACTTTGTTGTAGTTAAAAGCGAAATTTCGAAAACGTATCTTATATTTGTAACAAATAAGAGGAGGTTCTAAATTTTCAAAATATTGAGGAATGACACTTTGTACGCGATGATTCCGAAAAATATTAGAGATGTTTAGAAGATCAAAACCTTTTTTAATAAATGGAATTTTTATGAATCGTCTTATAGGGGAGGTGTTTTTAACCAAAGGATATAGCTTATTTTGTGCGAATGCAACAATGATGTTAAGCCTGAATCAATCAGTGTTTCTCACGAATGCAACCAGTGCTTCATCCAAGATAGATGTCTGTCGCTGTTGCGTGCAATGATCAGTAGATCTTTGAGGGTACGATGTACTCTAGATCTTTTTCTGAGTTTTTTGTTTAGCCTATTACCGTGAGACCTATGCTTCCATTTAGTGCTAGGGCGGACTGAAAAGACATTAATATTTGACGAGGTCGAAGAAATGTTTCCTTGTCCATGAATTTGATCGTTTAGACCAAGGGGGTACGCAGTTTGCAGTTTGGTTATCCAGGCAAGCTCAGCTTGTAAGCGGCGATTTTTAATTTCATGTTAACTTGAATTTTAAGTTTTGCTAAACACTGAACCGGAGTAATTGTTATATCCGAAATTTAATGGTTATATTTAACGAAGTGATTATATAGGAACTTTCTTTGTTTTGTTTTTTTTCTGACGCGAGTTTCTTATATGATACGAATGACCCCAATCACCCAATGCAGAAACACAAAGCAGACAAGCAAAGAGAGAGACGCAAAAGGGACAAGGAATGTCAACGCACTACACAGAAACATCAAACATAAATGACTACAGATAAACCAACGAGACCAACTGGCAACAGTTGCCGATTTAGGACGGCATATATATGTATATAAATTATGTATCACCATAGAGTCTAAAATTTATATACAATCTTGGAAGGAGAATTTAATTAAGTTTTTCTTACATGTTACATGACCTTTATACATTTTGTTTACTGAAAATTATATCATATGTAAAAATGTTTTATCTCTCTAACTTTAGAAGTGAATACAAGTTTTGCATCAAAAGTTTAGTAATGTTTAGAGCAATTTAAGTAGAAATAAAGAATTTCCGTTGACAAAAACACGAATATTCTTAAAATATACATCAATTGTTAGAAAAAAAAATCCTCTCTCCAATATGCAAGAAAAAAGTAATTTTGCCCCAGTCTGGGGCGAAAAAAAAAATCTTGCTCCAACAAAAGATTCAAGCTCGCCACCCCCCCCCCCCCCCTCAAATATCAAATGGACCATGCCTTTGTAAAGTACGAATCCACCAACTTCCTACCATTCTCCAACCCGCCCGTTTTCCCTTATCAATATGTGCAAGGAAATGGATTAATCAAAATAAACATAAAGACTTGCTTATAACAAGAGGTCAAAGAGGACCACAATCGCTCACCTGAAAAACTACGTTAACTAAGCATATCAAACAAGAAATAGTTTGTTAAAGAAAAAAAAACTTTACTTCTAAATGGAACAAAAATTAACAGCACTTCTTAAGATAGCTTTCTAGATCATCCTGATGCATAAGGTTTGTCGATACGTGCTTCTGTTCTGAAGAAGTTTGTCAAAGGAGGGTGCCCCCGTGACCTACTTTTGCCTGTAGTGGAGCCAATTGTCGATGGATAAGGACGAAAAACGACATCAGTTACACTTGTCGAAAGTTAATTAGTATTTCATTCCTACCACGTTTCATCAAAATCACTTCAGTGGTTCAAGTGACAAATATGGATAATGACCATATCCCTGTAAACAGCACAAAATTGATAATTCAGAGACCGAAGGCATACAAAATCAGGATAAAACAGAAACCAAAGCAAACAAACAAAAACGTCCACCACATGAAAAGAAGCGGACTCCGCAGCTACGTTAAGGCGCTCCTCGTTTTTACGTTGCAATATTCATGTCATTTTTAAAAGACATTTTCAATAATGAAAAAGGACATCCTCCAATAAAATTTCTTCATGTATTTGGTATCAGTGTTTAACACTAAGCTTGTACTACACATTCAGCCAATAGTGATGTCATGTGCCACATTTCAAGTCATGTGACAACTATTTATAACATGCAAACAATGGATTGTATTAAATGAGCTGGCGCAACGCCATTCCTGCAATTACAGTCCTATGCTTACTACCAAAATACCTTGTAGGTATTGCCATCAATGAGTTCAAGTGCGCACTTTTGTCCTTTTTTATATTTTAATGCCTACTTAGATCATGGAGGACAACCATCTATCGGACTAGTTTAACGCGACCCCAACATATAGCATTGTAATTTCAGCCTGCGCCATGCAATTTTATACCATCACCCTACGACGATATCTTTTTTCAAACGTATGTGTGACTAGCGAAGGGAGGCAACTCGTAGTTTATAACAGTCAAGGTCGACTTCACCGATTTTGTTCTCACAGTTTTGTGGTCTTTGAACACAAATATTTACCCGAGAAGATGAAATAAATACTATGTTGTTTAATTGAGAAAATTTCATCGTATTTCAATCAAAAAAGTGAAAAGATTAAATATTTGGCAATCATTGAAATGTATTTTATAATTTTATAATTTCATCATTCTGACGCAACGGTGCTGTGGCGTAGTGGTGATGACGCAGGACTGCAAAATCCATGATCGCGAGTTCGATCCCGACAAGAGGTTCATTTTATTTTTCAAATTCTTTACGAAGTTTTTGCTTTTTTAATTGTTGACTCAGTGAGAGGCACCATGATATTAGTAGGCATTGTTTCCGTATATTGTATATGCTTGTACGTATAAAAGAGCTTTGTACAGTACATATAAAATATATGATATTAGGAAAGAGAAGATTAATTCTGTAACATTTCGTTACTAACATATAAATTATAATTTTTATTTTAGCTTGTGATATTCAATTCACGTGGTCTAAGAGAGAGAGAGAGAAAAAAAAAACAAACAGGGAGACGGGAAAATTTTATATCATTATTTTTTTCATTCTAATTAAGATCTAAAAGAATACCACGAAGAAAATGCATGGCGTACAATTATTCATAATTGACAAAGTCCAATCTGAATGTTACGCACGCCACCTTACTTAGTAACTTCCAGCATTTTAATTTTTTAAGCCCTTTTTTAAGTTGTCGTCGATAGTATTTTCTCTCCCCTCTTTAAATTTGGCCTTTATAGAGAATTTATTATGATCTTATCATTATTATTCCCTTGCTTTCACTTTGTTTAGATTGAAAGGCTGTATCCTCAGTTAGTTTAACGTCAGTTTAAAAAACGAATCATCTATTTTAAAAAAGAATCCATAAAGCCTTCAAGCTTTTCTAAGACTTTGAGAAACATCCGCACGTGGTTGCTAGGCAAGCATTTTCATCAAATATTTGTATAGTGCGTTATGCCATTCAAGTATTTTTTACTTTAGATAAAAGTTATAACATATACAGCAAAAAATTCAACCATGCATAAAGATCTAACTCGATGATAAATGACAATAAAGAGTATCAAAATCTGCAAACGACAATAGACTCCGTGTTGATGGCGTCAAAATCTGAGGTTGACGTCATTTCGCGCCATATTTGAAGACGTCATTTCTGAGGAGTGCCTTAACGTACCTGCGTCCCGATATGAGAGTGAGACCAGGTGCCCTGGAAGAGTAAGCATCTCCTGCTTAAATGCAACACCCGCCGCTTCATTTCGGTAGAACTGTCACATCCGGTAACTTCCATTTCGGAAGACATAGAGTACAATCTTTGGTTGGATGGTTCGAATGGTCTATGACAGAATATCATCCACCATTCTGGAGAGTGGGACATCATAGTGTATGACGAGTTCCCCATGTCGACCGTAGAACTTCCTCAGTGACGATGTTAGTCGGTCGCAAACATATCCCTGACTGAGAAGCTTTTCTGAAAGACGCCTAGTTCTCAGAACAAAATCCGTATATTTGGTACTTGCTCTGGCTAGCGTATCAACTGAGATATGAACACGTCATAAGCAGGCGATGAAAGGATGTTGCTACTCAGAAAAAAAATTGTAATGCTGTAATTCAAGTCGTCACGTTTGTCAAAGAGTGAGGTGCTCATGTGACCATGAGTGTCGTAGGACAACATCATGTCCAAATAGGATGCTGAATTATTTGTCTCTGTAGTTTCTTTGAATTAAAGCTCCGAAAGATAGATACTGCTGAGGTAATCCGCGAAATTTGGATTATTGATGGACAACACATCGTCTATGTATCTGTAAGTGATGTTGATGTCAGCAGCTAAGTATCTTTTCCCTTCAGAGACCAAAGATTGAATGAATTCAGCTTCGTACGAGCAAGGGGTGGGGCACAATTGCTCCCCTTTGGAATTCCGACAATTTGCTGGAAGACCTTTCCTCCAAACACAAAAAAAATGTTGTCGCTCAGATAGTTTAACATCTGAATGATATCAGTTTCAGTGTACTTATTTTCATAATCGGACTTTTACAAAGAAGGTTTTGTCATAGTTTACAACAATAAATTTGTATTTGCGATTACCGTTCCTACTTGTAAACGCATTACTTATCAGCTTTGCGAGTCTCTCTTTCAATTTAGAATGTGGAATTGTAGTGTAAAGTGTCGAAAATCAAAGGCTTTGATCGAATGGACTCTACTAAATAAGTGGATTTCAGATGTTCTAAAAGTTCCTTCGAATTCTTTAAAATCCACATCTGGTTGCTACCATTGCGAGAATATACTGTCGAACAATTTTTTTAAGCCCAGATTTGATTTCAGATAATACTTTGGTGAGTAAGATCAATACAGATTTGGTAGAACAATTAGAGGAACCAGCTACGAAACGTTGTTTGTACGGATCCTGATGCATTTTAGGTATGCAGTATAAGTATGGCAAATCTTAATCTAAATTGTTAGTGTCGAAGCCAAAGGAAGCAAGAGCTGATTTGTAGTTATCTATTATTTCAGAGGCAGAGAGGTTTGTTGGGGATGTAAGTGGGATTTCCAGGTGTCGAATTTAAACCCACCTCTTTAACTCGACTGTCGAAATAGTACTTTTTGCAAGTAAATGTGTAATTATTTGAGGCTTTGTCCGCTGGTGTGATGACATAATGTTCTTGGAGGTAGGTAAGCTCTGTGATAACATCAGGGTCTTTAAATATAGACTCGAAATTGGTGTTCACAGTTGATTTTGACTAGAAGTCATAAATGTCGAAAAGTTTACGACGGACGGTGGACGGACGGTGCGCTATGACAAAAGCTCACTTGAGCTAAAAAGAAATAATATTTACTCCAAAGTGCAAAGATTCGCTAACAAGTAATCGGTTCATGCAAGGACATTTCGGAACATCCAAAGTCCCACTCTCCAAGTTCAGATTCTCTAATTCCAAGAAAAGAAGGTCAAACGTGTAGTTCAAGGTTCAAGGTCACAAATTGAATCTAAATCTATCTTAAGTAAATTCATGACACAATGCATACATACACTATATCATCTACCTTTGAATGCCAGATCATTTGTCAGACCAGTATTGTGGCAAATTCTAAATGTTAAGAAAGAATGTCAAATGTATACATGTTGGTCAAGGCTACTAGATTTTCTTACACTAATGTGAGTTATTGTCCCCACAACCCGCACCCCCTACCTCTCCCCACATACACAAACCATTCAACCACGCACTTTATCTAAACAGTAGGGCGGCCAAGCCGGATTTGCACGTGCGGCGGTAAAAAGTAAAATGTGAGTCCGCGAACGCATGACGCACTCTTTCTCGTCGGAGAAAATATGGACGCCTCCGAATTTTGGTCCTTTTCCGAAAGCTCTAGACAGCACAATTTTTTATTTCAGCAATTAGAATATCATTACCTTACATTTTAATTACTAAATCGATGATTGAAGTTGGCTAAATTTTCCCGGGTAAAAATGCCCCAAAAAGTGGAAAATAAAAATGAGGTACAAAAAATGGTCCCTCACAGATTTTTATAATATTTTCAAAAAATGACCTTCACATCGGCATCTTTCAAATATTAAAAAATTACAGAAACACTTTTTCATATATTGAAATAATTCCCGTTTGAAATCAGCTGGTGTTAGCTTCGTTTCGGCATGCGCAGAATCACGATTTTGCAATCAATACACATTGAACGTGTGTCACATTGTAAACATGAATGAATTACTTTATTCGGAGGTTATAGTATTTTGTGTATGAAAAAGTTGGATGATTTTTATCTCGTGAACTCATTTCTAACCTTGGATTAGCAATTAAGAAGAGATTAATGAAGGTTTCAAGCTGTTTTTGTCCAACCCGACTTCACGAAGGCCGATGTCAGTGCAGTGCCAGTGTCGGTGTGATGTAAACTTGATGACGCAAAAACATGGTACGACTTGTGTACTTCACATACATGTACTTTCTTCAGTTCAGCTGTTTGTTTATATAGTGAAATGGATACTAGGCCGATGCTCGATGACGAAATTAATCTAGGAACCATTGAAAACATCGACTTTTTCCTCAAGCTCAAGGTAAATAAACAAATTTGTTAACAAATATTTTCTCTCTCTCTCTCTCGTTCTCTCTCACACATACATACTCACACATTACTAATACTACCAAGATTTGTAATAATTTTCAATCACTGAACTGATCAGTTTATTAAGTTAATTTATGTGCCTTTATTTTGACCAACCAAGCCTACCCCCCCCCCCCCCCCCACCTCATTGGGCCCTAAGGCATATTCTTTAAATTTTAGAAAATTACATTTTGTCATTCACAAGTATACATGTTATTATAAATGTAGTTTTTTTTATTTAGAATATAAAGTGGAAAGAGAAAAGAGATTGAATGGGGGGGATTACTTAAATTTACATTCAAACATTTACATATAAAATGCAAAATGCAACTATGAATTTCTAGATAGATAATATATCATAATGTAATTTGATTATCTTGCAGTTCAAGTCATTAAAAATAATTTTCCATGAATTCCATTGGTTGAGTGTTGAATTTATCAATACAGTTACTATTCTTTCCAGTGATAAATTATGATTGCTAAATAAATAACATATACAAGCAAATAGTTATAAAGGATTTATACAGTACAATTTAGGTACAATTTATGAATCATTTTGATTTTTTTCAGTTTATGACTATGTATTAGTGAAATTTTATTAAAGTAAACAAATAAATAAATGAATGAGTAAATAAATGAATGAGTAAATAAATGAATGACTTAAAACTAATTAAAATGTATTATTTTTTTTCAGGTCAAACTTGTTAGAAGAAATCTTGCTGTCTGAAAATCACCCAGTGGCTTATTATATGGAAAGCATGCATTTAAAAGGAATTATGGATTGGAAATCGTGTACTAAAGTATATTGATAATATATTCTACATCGAATTGGTTTGAAGATTGTGCATATTGTCATCATATTCTTCTTTGTGAATTGTGAGTGTGGAAAAATATCATACAACTGGATTATTCACAGAAGATGGAAGACTTCAAGACTGTCAACATTTCAGAAAACAATTAACATGATTAATGACTGTGAATCTTATTGGGCAATGGCAGATATAGTGAGATAATGAAATAAATATTTTGTGAATTCTTGCAGAGGAATAATTAGTCAATTAAATTTCTTCTTCATGATATAGGAATATAAACTTCAACTGTCATGGATCATGGGCACATTAAATTATAATAGTTATTTCTTTTGTAATGACTATCTGGATTAAAAAATAAATATAGGCTTTCTTGCAAAAAATATCACATATTTGTATCTTTTGTTTTCCAATTATTGAAAGCTCCTGCACATTAAACAGAACAAAATTGGAATTGTTATATGTATTTTTCTCGGACACAATGAGAATATTTCAAATTGTGCATGTATTGTCTGGCATATCGAAGAAAATGTCATTTTTCTCTTGTGCGTGGCAGATTTGTACTTGATCAGAGGAAATTAGGAAGGTCGCTGGAAAAATCTTCGGTCTTTTGAATTTTGGAGATATTTTTCACAATTTAAATGTTTGCTCATCAAAAGGTAAAAACAACCTTTTCTTCTGGAATGGTATATTCGAATTTATATCATCCTTTGTGAATTTCTGATGTCGAAGCGTTCGGTCGATCGACGATTTCTCCAAAATTGTCGAAACTATGCAGCATGTAGGGGTACATAAATGAGGTACAAAAAATGGTCCCTCACAGATTTTCATAAAATTTGAGAATTGAACACTTGGATATATTCTCCACAAGATATCAAAAAATTACAGAACCACTTTTTAATATTTTGAAAACGATCCCTCTGTTTGCGAGGAAGGGGGCATGGAAGTCGAACTTTAAAAGTGATGCTGTCATTTTGTCAGCTGATTTTCGACAAATTGACAGAATGAAACAGCACATCTTGGGTAGATTAAGATGAATAAAATCTTAAAGATTTTGTTTAATCTTTTTAGATTTGATGCCATCAATATATATCGCTGTCATTAGCATTTTTTCGCGGTGAAAAAAAATTCGAAAAATTGCTTAGTAACGGCGACGCGAACATCTTTCGATATTAATGTGCCGTTCTTAGCAACGGTTGCCGTCAAGCGCAAATCTGGCTTGGCCGCCCTACTGTAAAATGCTTTTTATCGTGTATACTTATTTCATCGCAAGGATAATTTTAGCATAAACATTTGCCTTATTGAAGAATTCATGAATTTAGCGCATTTGACATATCCTCCTTTATGATACTACAACTGTTTCTGTTTTTAAAATTGTGTCTTTTTTTAACTTTCCATTTCATAAATGTAAGTAAGCACATTAATTCACTTTCACTTATAAAAAATAAAGAAAATGACAAATGTATACAATACTTGGATAAGCCAATAAGGGGCTGACGACTCCAAAATATAAGTAAAATGACTAAAAGGGAATTTCAAATACAAATATACCCATAGGGACGTAGCTAGGGTGTTTTCGATGTGGACGTTTGCAGAATAGGTCGACCCAGAATCCAATTGCCGGGTGGTGGGACGACATTTTAAATTCAGATGATGAATTGCCGAGTGGGGGAGAGTATGGCAGTATGCTTTCCCTTCTCCTAAGTGGGGGTTGGTGGGCCTTCGAGTAACGTTTGGAAAAAAATAAGCAAATAGGTGGCATCTAATGCGTATTTGAGCTGATTTTAGAGGAGCTAAAGCTTATGATTCGGTGTCCGCAAATGATAAACTATATATCTAAGATATCTTGAATGAAGAAATTTTTCTTTCGATGAAATGCTTTTCCCCCAAACATGTACAAAATGTACGTCAATATGCAGATATTTGACCTGTGAAGAATGTACCAAGAAGTCCAATTAAAAAATCCACTTTCGTCACTAGAGCGTATAACTTTCCAAAAAAAAAATGTATGATTTTGTTATATAGATCTACACATATCTATTTTCCGAATATTGAATCAATACGTTTAAAATGTAATAATTTCCTGAATCAAGATGCTGGTTTTGGGAATTATACTATTTTATTATACCTCTACTGATTTTTTTCCTGCATAAAAAGAGACTCATTTAATTTAACTTAATCCCTGAAAATCGCCTGATAAGAATATTTCCCTACAAAGGGGTGCGTTAGTTGAGAATACTATCCCTAGGTAGTTAGTTTCAAAATGGGGCGGAGCTTCCTTGGGGTTGTGTCAGAATCAACCAATCAGCGCCGTTGAAGGTTGATCGGATAACGCTATTAATACGCGAGCAGAGTAATCCGCCTCCTATCCGCTTAGCACATAAATTAATCCGCAATAAAATAAAAGAATAAAAAATTAAACATTTGTGAGTATGAGAAATGAAGTTTCTATTTATCTTATCATCAAAAATTAATATTTTCCATTACTCAGTCATTCAGTCGAGAAGGCAAGGCAAAATCATTAGAATTTCCATTGGAACCATGTAAACCTAAGAGATATCTTCGTTTCAGTATAACGTTTGTTTCGATAAACCTAAGAGATATGTTTGTTTCAGCATAATGTTTGCTTCGCCTCGGGAAATAGGTCTGGTCTCGGGAAACCAGAATCGTGCTAACTCCCTCAATGGTATACTTTAACTGTAAAATATAAAACTAGTACATTTGGAAGAATCGATGGGACCTCTAACAAGACTCAGTTGCAGCACTCACAGCAAAACTCCGAAATACCCTTTGTAGGTATTAAAGTATTCATGAGTACCAATGTACATTATCCCGGTTAATATCCCCGCGGGTCTTTGTCCATCCAATTTGATTGATAATTTTTTAAACGTATTTCTTGCAGAAATAAGTGCATTGTTGCTTGAACGAACAAATCTTAATCTAAATTCTATAGAAATACTGATAAGCTGCACACTTGTAATGAGTCAAGTAGTTGCAAATGCCAACACAATAAGAACGTCATGACTTCAAGTAACTTTGCGTCTCAACTAGCTGCTATACTTATTTCAAAATCTGTTTTGATAGCTTATTTCTTTCAATATAGTTATATATTGGGTATCAAAATGATCGGAAAAGAACATATGTTTTGAAAATGTGAAAAACGAAAATTATCAAAATTTTGCCATATTGTTGGTTTTTCTATGGGACGGCTCAAATGTACCTGTACAACCTGTGTAGAAGAGTAACCAGTATGGGTTAAGATACCTTAAACAGAATTGCTATGCTTCATGATAGGGGACTCAAGAGAAAATGCATACGACATAATGTTCTCACTAAATTTCTTCATAAGAGTGTTCTAATAGATTCTTGAGATTTTCCCCCTTACAAACGGTATCTAACGTAAAACGATTGTGACGTCATGAAAATGGTATGGCAACGTCGATTTCCAAGACTTTTAGGGCTGTTACCGTAGAATTTGATGACATCATAATCAGTCTGCATCAGACACCGTCTCACATGGGAAGTAACTCTTGTTTTCGAAAATAGGGAATAAGAAAAAGAGCAGAATATTTGTGTCCTACTCACGACTCACAAGAGGAATATAAGTATCAGTTATAAGATTTTATAAGTATAATTGTAAATTTCATTCAAATCTCTGAAAATCATTAAAGAAGAATCACTATATATATATATTTGATAGTATCATCAATCTACATAAGAATGCGTTTTTCACCTGTGAATGGATATTTTTTTCTTTTTCTATAATTTATCATATGCTTATTTCTTTTTGAAATTAACATTTTATATGAATTAACACGTCTATATGTACCTACAGTTTAAAGTGATTAATTTGTTGCTATGAAAATAATAAAATAAATAAAACTTTTTTCCCCATTAAACAGGTATATTCTCAAATAAAAAGTTTTCAATGCATTTAAAGGCAATTTAACCGATCACATAAATCATGTACATGTGCATGTAAGAACATGAAAGCAAACACAAAACATGTTCAAAATTCAAATGCTCTGGATAGCAAACAGTGATTTCTCCAGTGTCTGTAGTAGATGGACGAGGTAGATGTTCAATCTGATATGGTAACCAGAAATGAAGAATTTATTGTCAAGCCATCATGTATACAGAAAATGCTGTCAGTCTGAAAGTGAAAGATGTAATAAATTAATATCTTCATTTTAATAAGCTCTGAATGATTGAATTTTGCAATCATTTAAAAGAACGTGAAGCAGTAGTAAATCATAATGAAGTAAATGTATATAAATTAACATGACATGTAAAGTTTCAGTAGTAGCACTAACATACAAGTATAATTACAGGCTCACAATCGGCCATGCAAGATAGTATTATTTTTTCCCATTTTATTGACCAATTTTTCTCAATTTGATACATACCAGTACAAGTACCGCATAGAAGATTCTAAAGAAAACTAAATAGTTAAAAATGCTCAATTTAAAATGAAAAGACATCCAAATCTATCATATTTTCCCCAATTTTTGAGAAAATGTCGCCAATTTTTCCAATTGGAAAGGCCCCAGTCCAGTTCCAAAAGTGGATGACAAATATGGATAATGACCATATGTCACATGTCACATGCGAGAGCCCTGCTTCGAGTCAAGGATTACGACTAAGAAAAATTAAATTCATGCTTCATGAATGCCCTTGTTTTCAGATGTAATGTAAAAAAAAGCAACCCTAGGAATTCTTGTGTCGCCTGCGAAGTAGCTTATATATTTTTTTCTTTTTTTTGAAATTAGGTCAAATATCTAGGTCAAGGTCAATACGTCAAATATTATGATGTGTTCAGAAAGATCTTTTCATAAGGAATACACATGTCTAATATGGAAGCTCTATCACTCACCTATAAAAAGATATAGCCAATCTTAACTTTTTGAAAAGAAGGTCAAATGTCTAGGTCAAGGTCATAAGGTCAAAAATTATACATTGTGTAGAAAGGTCTTGTCACAAGGAACACACTTACGAAATGTCAAAACCATATCACTTACCAATCAAAAGATATTGCCAATAAAAAAAAATTTGACAAGCAGTTCAAATATCTAGGTCAAGGCCACGAGGTAAAAAATTAAGGTATATGTAGAAAGGTCTTTTCATAAGAAATACACATGTGATCTATCAAAGCCTAATAAATGAAAAGACATGGCCAATCTTAGTTTTTTTTAAAGTAGGTCAAATATCTAGGCCAAAGTCATGAGGTCATTTATTGTGGTATCTGTAGAAAGGTTTTGACACAAGGAATACTCATGTCAAATACCATAGCCTTATCACTAACAAATCAAGATATAGCCAATCTTCAAAATTTTTTTAAAAGTAGGTCACAAGGTCAAAACTTATGGTATGGGTTGAAAGCTCTTGTCACTAGGAATACACATGTGAAATGTCAAAGCCCTATCACTTACATATACCAATCAAAAGATATAGCCAATCTTAGTTTTTTTAAAGGAGGTCAAGGTCACGAGGTCAAAACTTGGAGAATTCTACCGTAAATAACTTGAATCGTAAAAAATAGAAATTCAATCGAGACTGTAAATGCCTGACTCGTTGCAGCTCTAATTGATAGATACTTTTATCACCATAGAGTCTAAAATTTATATACAATCTTGGAAGGTTTTTCCCTAGTTAACATTTCTAAATTTAAAAAAAAATTGTCAAGAAGACCCTCTCCTCAGGCCTTTTTAAATGTGACATAACCTTATAATTACATTTTGTTTACTGTTTACTGTTTACTGAAAATCATATCATATTGTAAACATCTTTTATCTTTCTCAGTTTCAAAGTGAATAAAAGTTTTACATAAAGATTTAGTAATTTTTAGAACAATTCAAGTAAACATAAAAAACCAAACATTCTTAATATACACATCAATTGTTAGAAAAAAAATTCCTTGCTCCAACTTTGCAAGAAAAAAAAAATTTGCCACGGTCCAGCGCGAAAAAAATAATCTTGCTCCGACAAAAAAACCCAAGCCTCCCTCCCCCGAATATCAAATGGACCGAGCCAACTTACCATTAAGTAAGGGTTATTCTACTGTCTCCGAGGGCGTAGCCCGAGGAGCAGTTGAATAACCCACTTGTTGCACGGCAATTGTTAGGCCATCAAATAATTATCACCGATGATTAACTAATGATAAGTCGCCATTCCAAGTTGAAGAAAACTACTCATGGTCAGTAAATAGATGAGTATTTTATGCATTTTGAAAGTTGATTTCAAAGAAAATAACGGAAAGGAAATTAAAAGAATTTGGTCCAGTCTGTAAGTTAAATGAGAGAAAAAACAAAAACAAAAAGGTAATTGATATTTGAATTTTTCAAAGTAAACAGACTACATTGGAAGCGGATTTAAGAAGTTGCAGTTTAGGATTATTCAAAACTACGGGAATATTCCGCTATTATTATATCTTTATTCTGTTCAAAACTATTCAAGGGTACCAGTCAGTACATTATGAATTGAAATCGTAAGAGTTACATTATGCAATCAAAATCTTACGAGTTTTGTCTGGTTTCGTTGGTAGTTGATCCTATGCAGATTGAAACATTTTAAAACGCATGGATCTAGAGTGGATATGGAGTCAGGTATCATCCCTCCCCTCGGCCATCCCCGCCGATTTGCAAAACAAAAAGATTTAGTCCAGTTTTCCCCTATTTTCTTTCAAAATCAAAGGCTGGACACCTTTCACTAACGGACTGGACCTGCCTCCTGAAAAAAAAAATCTAGATCCGCCCGTGATATTTAAAATAAGAGTTCAAGCCTTCAATCGCGGGATTTTTTTCCTATGAAAATAATATTTCAGTTATTGTTCTTATGCTAAAGGGAATATTCGTTTCCTTATTTTTAAACGGCAGGCAACGGACGTCAGGCCAGTTAAAGCTGAAAGCCTACATTAAAAACTTTGATGAAATAGTAAATTGTTTTTGGGGACGGAGATTGTTAGATATAGACTCTAACAATCTCCGTCCCAAGACATAGAAATAAGCTATAGCGACCCTTCACATCTGCTGACGTATGCATACTAATGAAGGTACGACCTAAAATCCAGGTACATCGCTACAGCGCCGGTATATCAGACGAGCTTCAAACTCGTCCACCGTGACATTCAGTGATGAGAAGTCTGGGAGTAAATACATGTAACACTTGAAATGAGAAATGGAGTTATCTGATGAAATAATCAATAATCGATTTCAAAAGCAGGCATTAATATCTATATCTTTGAATTATGAATATATATTTATTACATACACTTAAAAAACCCCTCCCTCTCGACGTCTATAAAGTCAGTAAGAACGCCAATGGAAAATGAAGTTCTTTATGCTACAAAGATTTACCTACGTTGAAGCATAAACGAATTACATATGAAAAGACCCCATCTCTTTTTACCCCCCCCCCCCCTGCCCTGCAAAACACATACTTCTTCAATAGACCCCCCCCCCCATCCTAAGTTAGTTTCTACTTGGATATCATACTAGTTATGAATTCGGCCTTTTCGTCTGAAAAAGTAACAGAAACCATCTGAAATGTGTGCCCATTAATTGTTTTATCTTACCTCTAGAAAATAAATTTACTAGATTCTATGTCTGCCTTCCTGTATACAAGACGAATTCATCATTTCCGGTATAACTGACATTTTGAGAGTGTTCGTTTGCATTGGTTAGAATTACAACGTGTCGTTCACTACATTTTCGAGGTTGAATACCAGTTAGAAATTAAAATACATAGGGTATAAGGTAAATTCTGACAAACAAATGCAGCTAAGAATATACAATTTAAGATTATGTTTTCATTGTTTTGTCGATTCTTAGTACTCTTAGTAAACTCTTGAAAGAAATAGAAAGGATGAACTATTGTTGTCGAATTTAATAATACAATAAATTTAATTTTCTTTCCTCAAGATTTTTATTTTTCCATTTTATCCGACGTTCATGTATTACTTATTTTCCATGATTGCATTTTGTTTTCATTTTTTATTCAAGAAATACAGATGATAAATATAAAATTTCATTAAAATATGCGCGGATCTAAATTAGGGGAAATATGGTAAAGGTCTTTTTCTAATACTCATTTATCAATCGACGAATCCAGATTTTTTTTTTCTACAGGTTCCTAGCCATTTGAGGAGGGGTTGTTCTAGCTATTGTGTTTGAAAAAAAAATAAAAAGAAGAGAATTAGCATTTTGTACAAATTAAATCTGAGGGGTTATTGATCCCTCTACTCTGGATACGCGCATTACTATGAGCTGGACCCCTTATCTAGAAAAAAAAACTGGGTAGCGAACAAGATTTGATGATTTTAAAATCCAAAAAAAAAAACAAAACAAAACAGAAAACTGTGGTCCTTGATTATTATTTTCAAAAGCAATGTATGGTTGCGATGGCGAGTCGGCTAACATTTGTATGCCAATTCTATCGTTTTTTTTTTCAAAATGTTTAGTTTCATCAATCCTGGGAACTGTCCTTGTTACTGGACATGTTTGATATTTGAAATAGAGGATGCAATTATCAAACGCCAACCGAAATAAACCAAAAAGAAATTCAATAAGTATTTTCATCAAAAATTCATTTTTTTTTTCAAAAGAATATGACAGCAAAAAAGAGATCGGGACTTGATTTTTACCAAATTTGTATCTTTTTATGGTTGTAAGATTCCAAGAGGAGGGGGTTAGCTGACCTTTCGACCCCTCGTAAACTGCATTTGGTACTCTCTCACCATTCAAACATCTGTAAAGGATGTGGTCACAAGAATTAGTTATTTGAATGACAAATATAAGTACCTGGAATCTGGGGCATGGTACATAGTGTTATGAAGAAGGCCGCCGAAAATGAGACTTTGAAAATATTTTCCTCTGATCTTGAAAATAAATTAGTAAACTGATGTTCGACTTTCCCATCCTATCTAAGAGGAAATGAATCTTACTGGCACTTCCTTGAAACTGAAAATTTCATGGAAGGCTGTAAAGCTATTCTAAATATATATTGACCGACAGCAAAATGAAGATATAGAAAAGAGAGAGAGAGAGAGAGAGAGAGAGAGAGAGAGAGAGAGAGAGAGAGAGAGAGAGAGAGAGAGAGAGAGAGATCAACACATCCTATATGATACACACACATATGTATATATATTATATATATATATAGATTTGACAAAGGATTAGGATCACATCTACACGTACATATGGGTGCCTTATTTCTATCATCTGATAACTTTTAGTTCTATGGAGGAAAATAACAAGTGAATGATGAATAAGATCATACGAAATATCAAATTAATGCATTATAGATAAACTAAAAAAAAAAAAACCCATAATACCATTAATACCAAAAACTTTAGAATTATGAAGTCAGTATTCTTTACATATGTCATGTGTTATGATACTATGGGTTTTTTTCTTATCATAATACATAAAAAAGTCCAGATGGCAGTTCAATTGAAATGTATATATTATTGCTTCCAAACGAACACTCTCAGCAATAAACTAATACCGGAAGTAGCATAGGAGTGTCAATTTGATGATGCATCAGGATTTATTTTCTTATCAGGTGAGATACGATGTTATTTTTTTCTTCTGTCTGTCCGTCCTGAATATAATTTTCAATTTACCATAATGCTGTATATACATACCGTCTTCATTCATACGGCATATCAAAGGACAAGTACGAATTTACATAGGCGGATCCAGCACTGTTTGAAAAGTTGAAAGGAAAGCTGAATCTTTTTTAGTTGGACAAAATTTAGTCATCGAGCAAGGAAACTGGATGTACAACCCAATCCCTCCCCAAAGATAAAAACCTTATTGAAACTACTGTAAATAGTATTGACTTTATTCAAGAGCAAATGTACCCCCCCCCCCCCCATCTTTCCGTACTTGTATCCGTCCTAGATATGCACTGCAAGCTTTATTTTTCAAGTTTTTATTCAAAGTACATTTTTTGCCTATTTTTAAAAACAATTATTGATTATTTCATCAGATAACTTCATTTCTCATTTCAGGTGTTACATGTATTTACTCCCAGACTTCTCATCACTAAATGTCACGGTGGACGAGTTTGAAGCTCGTCTTATATACCGGCGCTGTAGCGATGTACCTGGATTTTAGGTCGTACCTTCATTAGTATGCATACGTCAGCAGGTGTGAAGGGTCGCTATAGCTTATTTCTATGTCTTGGGACGGAGATTGTTAGAGTCTATATCTAACAATCTCCGTCCCAAAAAAAATTTACTATTTCATCAAAGTTTTTAATGTAGGCTTTCAGCTTTAAGGACAGTGAACGACTCAGTTGATCATTCAATGATTAGTTCAATCATTAATTCAATAATTGCTTCACAATGAAAAATATTGCACCGTCTGGAAAGGTGTAAATTACCGTCTACAACGTAGACCGTGCAACAAAAAGTATTAGCCATTAAGGTGAAAGTTTTTACTTTATCACAAGGAACACACATGTGAAATATGAGATGAATACAATGTTATTTGTACATGTATAATTACATGTATTAGATCTACGATTTTTTTTTTATATGAAATGTATAATACATGTAGTACACAACTTACCTTTCAATGCTGTTTACTGCATGAGGCTTCTGTCAGTCTTACTGTTCTTCTATTGATGGTAAATTCCTGTACATAATAACACGTGTACAAATTTTCATTCTATACTTGATCACAGTTTCACACGGAATATGTTGTCGATGTACATTGAATATGGGGTTCTTTTTTTGTGTAGAATATGTAGAAATATGCACTTGAACAATTTTCTTCATTCTCCTTTCACAAGTTAATTATTTTCAAATCATGGTGGCTAACATCATAGTACAATAATAATATTATTTCAGAAGGTTATTATATTCCACAGTATTTCCACAATTTTACAAGTGCGTTAGCACAACGCATTCCACTATTCTGATGCACTTCCTTTCATTGGATCTGATACATGTACACACATGTGCACGGAGACTTTTCTCAGAGTATATTCCTTCTATTGTCTGGCAGTTATGGTTATGTAATTGAAAAGAATAATTAGATATTCCATTGATTTGAAATTCACCCTTTTTTAAATAATTTTAAAACCATTCAATACTTTTTTCACCAACACAGTTAGGCTACAGAACTGATATTTTTATCTTACGATCTTAAATATGAGGATTATTATGAGGTTATAAGCTTTCTCTCTGCGTTTCCTCAAATTATCTATATAGTCTTTTTAGTACGTTATCTTTATCTATTTTATAGTTTCATAGTCAATATCTACGTGTACTTTAATCAAAATGCCAAATCTTTGTAAAGGTTTCAATAATAATTTCGAATATAATTTTTCAAGGAAATAAGATGTAGAAAATAAATCAAAAATGTATACACGGTATAAAGGGAGTTTGATAATTCTAACACAATTTCGATAGTAATTCTGTCTACCTTCGATCTGCTTAACTTCACAAGATATTTATCTCATTATCTCACTATATCTGCCAATAAGTTTCACAGTCAGTAATCTCTCATTATTTGGTCTTGAACTCTTCAATATTGAATCTTCTTTGAATAATCCATTTGTATGATATATATTTGCACACTCACAAAGAAGAATATGATGATAATATTCACAATCTTCCCACCAATTCTATATACACTAGAATATGATATCAATATACACAATCTCTTTATTCAGAATCATTTCCAACAGGCTGAACAGCTAAATCACAATCCTTTTTACATGATTGTCTTTGCATGTCACAGGATGATTTTCAGAATGCAGGATTTCTTCTAACAAGTTGGACCTAAAAAAAACATTTGTAGCAGTCAGTTTTATTTGTTTAATATGACACAATTTCACACTGATGCATATTCATATAAAATCAAATTCATAAATTGTACATAAATTCTATTAATTTGTTCTATTATATCTATTTGTGTATTCATTTAGCAATCATAAATTTATCACAGGAATGAATAGCAATATTTTTTCAAGAACTAGAACTACAATATTATACATAATGGTTAAAGTATGATTTATCTAGAAATTCAAAGTTAAACTGTTTATATTACCCATGCATTGTATATTTTTTGTATGATGTAACCCACACCTCCCTTCTTTTCTCTTTCCACTCTATTCTATCACAATAAAACTTCATTATATCTACATACTGATATATTTGATGTTTACTTGTGAATGATTATCGATACAGTGTAATTTACTAATTCAAAAAAATTAATGACTTGGACCCATTGAGGGGGGAGGGGTTTAGAACTTTTTGGTTCAATAATATCTTATTATATTCACTGGTCAATCATCAGACGCATTTTACCCGACATGCTGGGTGATAGAAAATTACACAGAGAGAGAGAGAGAGAGAGAGAGAGAGAGAGAGAGAGAAATTGTTTATTTACTTTGAGGAAAAAGTCGTTGTTTTCGATGGTTCCTGTAGCACATGTAGTCAGTGTATGGGGCCCAGGGCTATGGATTTCATCATCGAAGCCTAAAGTACGACATCAGTGGTCAAGTAAACACAAACAGTTGACGAAGGTAGAGCGATCGGCAGGGTACATTCACAGTAACATGTATTTTGTGTTGTACACAAGTCGTGTCATATTTTTTCGTCATCAAGTTTACGTCACACCGACACTGACACCGGCCTTCGTGAATCTAGGACAGAACAGCTAAAAAATCTCCCTTAATCTCTTTATAAATGCACATCCAAGGTTAGAAATGAGTTCACAGGATTAAAATCATCCAACATTATTACTTTTTCATACACAAAATGCTATAAACTCCGATAAAGTAACTCATTCATGTTTACAATGTTACACACGGTGACACGTTCAGTAGGTGCAAAATATTGATTCTGCGCATGCCGTAGCGAAGTTAACACCAGCTGATTTCAAACGAGAATTATTTCAATATATGAAAAAGTGGTTCTGTATTTTTTTTTATATTTGAAAGATGCCAATGTAAATGTCATTTTTTATGATATTATGAAAATCTGTGAGGGACCATTTTTTCTGTACCTCATTTTCATTTTCCACTTTTTGGGGCATTTTTTCCCGGGAAAATTTAGCCAACTTCAACCATCGATTTAGTAATTATAATGTCATGTTTGTCTGAAATAAACTAATTGGGGTAAAATATAAAGCTAAAAGCAAAACTTCGACGATATTTTATTTGCTGAAATAAAAAATTGCGCTCTCCAGAGCTTTCGGAAAAGGACAAAAATTCGGAGGCGTCCATATTTCTCCGACGAGAGAGATTGCGTCATGCGTTCGCGGACTCACATTTTCCTTTTTACCGCCGCACGTGCAAATCCGGCTTGGTCGCCCTACTGAGCTCTAGTTTAATTACGTTAAAAAATTTTATCTGTTCTTCTAAAGAGTGTATTACTATTGGCACTGTGTATCTTAATGTTTTAAATTTAAACATCAGATCTTTAGTAGAATGTACCTTCTTCTTTTCCAGTTTCTACGCCAAAATGGATTGAAACTAGTATTTCATCTTGGGACCAAAAGGTAAGAACTTTAATATTATAGAAAACTGTTTCGGTTCATTCTGAGCTTATGGCAAATGAGCTAATTGCAAATTAAGGTTTATTACCCGAAACGTGCATGACTGGTCCATGCTGTAAATTTATCTGCTCTAAAATGATGCTAATGAATATGAGGACATTGTTAAAACGCACTGTACTAATTCCAAATTAAAATGTTGGGTTTTTTTTTCTTACAGAAAGTTGACTTTTTTCGATTGCCTACTAAGGCTTGATTTGCTAACACAGACGTTCGATTAAAGGATGCGATCACTTAACAGGCCTCGGTTGTAGTACCCAAAGCAAAACACCGAAATATCACCAAGATAATGACAATAATAATAATGAAACAAGAAACAAGGTACACAAAAATGACACGGAACGCCAAATACAAGTTGAAAACAACAAACACAAAATACAACACAAACACCAACGGAACCAATGGGCAATCGGTGCATACGTCGACATTCAATCACAATTATAGCAAATGTTATCCGAATTGCATTGACACAACTTCCAACTTTCAGTTTAACATAATGTTCCCAAGAACGCCAAATTGCAGGTTAACATAATGTTCCCAAGAACGCAAACTTGTAGTGTCTAATACAGTCTCGATTACGTTAACTGTCTACCCATATAGGAGGAACTTTTGTTAGACGAAGGAGAAATTTTGTGAGGTAAAATGAAGACAAAAAATAGAAGAGGAATGTTTAAGGCGAAATGTACAAGGTAAAATAGAGGAGAAATTTGCAAGATGAAAGATAAAGAGAAGAGGAATTTGTAAGGTGCACGTGAAATAAAAGAGAACCCTGAAAGCGAACTCGAAAGAGAAATATTTCTTAATTATATTAATTCCGTATCAACAGGTCATAGAAGTTATTTAACAATTATTTTAAAATATGAGTTAAGGAGCAAGTCATTTAAATTCATCTAGATGTCAGTTCTTATTGTTGACCCCTTGATCACTTAATTTCCATTGTCATTTTCAAGAAACGAAGATTCTGATTGACTGAGAAATTTAGTTGATACATCGATCAACATAATTTTTTACAGAAGTCTATTTATAGCATTATTTTTAGAACCGGGGGTTCCCTCAAACACGAATGAACTCCTTGCTGAAAATACAATTTGTTGATGTTTGCTTATCATTTCAAGGGTACCATTTCTTTTCTACTTGGTCCTTATTCCAAAGATATAGAGAGACGATCGTTCCCTGTTTGAATTATGGCGGCTGCCATAAGGCCATAATTTCTTGTTTTTATTCTGTTTTGCATCCTTTTAAAATTGAGAAAGCTACCAACCAGCCAGAGAGAAATACAAACAAACATACAAAACAAAGATGCAATTTCATATAATGTGACTATGTGAAAACCAACAGAAACTTTTTTTGATTATTGACGGATTTTAGTCAACAAATGAATGATAAATGATGCAACGTCTTGCAGTACATAAACATTTTTACATGAAATAAAAAAACTGACCATTTTTTCTATAATATTGTGTAGAAAATACATTTAATTTAAAAGATTTAATTATATTGATTGTGTTTTGTTTTATGAATTTTGACTCAAAATCTACCAGCACGAGGACGCAAAACAGAAAATAACAAAGAAATGGCCAACTTGTTTTGGCAGACGTATCACTGCAAAGCCCTCCGACTTACGAAATATAGTGCGGTGATTGATTATTTTAGATCCAAGAAAACAGTCTGTATTCCATAAATAGATGATAATTTGGTCAGTGTGCGACGCGCATTGATGCAGTTTTCTGTCCAATTTTTCGGGTGATACCTGCATCAACAGAAAAAATATAAGATTCATTTCTTAACTACCCCGTAATATCGATAGATTATAACAGGTGTCGTTTAGGTAGGCATCGTCGTCTATTTGCATGTTTGGAGTCAGTCATGCGCGCGTTCATGTATTTACAGTGGCGGATTCAGGGGATGTGGAGGGGGCAACGGCCCCCATCCCCCCAGGCACTGACCAAAACCAAAAAAATTTTCAAAAATAGGTATATTTTGGCACATTTTCAGTAAAAATCGGAAAAATTCGCCCCTTGATCCCCGGCAAATGGGGCGCTGGATCCGCCACTGATTTATGTCCAAAAGTGACAGTTTCGGGAATGGTCAGATATAAAATGTTTAAATAAATATTTCGAGAGTATCGTGTGTTTTATATTCTTTTCAACAATAACTACAGGAAACACGTATGGGAATTTCCCCTTGCGAATATATATATTCAAATTTCTTACGTTCTTTTTTTTTGTTCATTTGTGTATACGGGGCAAACTTTTATATCCGACCCTCCCTTCCCCCCTCTCCCATTACATTTCATGGCCTTTTTTGTGGGAGGTCCAATTCCGTGCTCTTACTCGTTGAAAAAGAAGTTCTTACTTCTCTGTTATTCTAGATTTTTCATCTTTATTTCGATTTTACCTCGTTTTTTTCCTTGTTATTTCATTCATTTACGAAAATCCGTCTTTGGTTCCATAATTTGACTAAAGTTTTTGAAATTTTCTCGCGGATTCTAACATGTGGATCGCTACCATATGGGGAAGGAATCACGGTCGTCTTATCAAATATATGCAAGTAACACATCATTAATAGCTTTAAACGAGTAGAGAGCACAACTATATAGGAAAAATTACCACACCCATTTTCAAAGACCCTGGGGGTATAGGGTAAAAACAAAATATCAGGTGCACAACTAAAGCACAGACAAATCATTGCAAAGAGAATTAATTCTACATCATTTATAGTGTCAGAGGAGTTGAAGCATAAGATTACATAAACTTACATAGGAAAAAAATGACCACACCCATTTCTAAGACCCTAAGGGTCAGGGGCTAAAACATAATATCAGGTGCACATCTAGACTATTTGCCAGTTTACGCATTGCGGAAACTTGTGGAAACCTTAAAATATCAAGTTTACGCTAGTTTACGCAGTTGCGTAAACCTGTTTTTTTCGCCCGGTGTAAACTGTATGTGAACAATTGAAAACTTTTCTCGACAGACATGAACATAAACTATATTCTTTCGATTTCTATAGGGCCCATATTCCCGATACAACATGCTGCGGTTAATAGACTATCCTGGCATGTGAAGCTCTGGTCACGAGATGAAGTTGGCACATTGTAATGATATCTATATACTTTGTATATAGTTTTATTTAATAAAAAAAATAACATGTAATAGATCTAGTGACATCGTTTGCATGAAAGCGCGCATCTAGAGCGAGAGTAGGAGGGCTCCCCAACCCTTCAGCCAAAACGCTTATACATATATGATTATTTTTGTTTTGTACGTATACTTTTTTCTAAATAAAATCATAAACATGATGCTTGCCATGATCCCCCCCCCAAAAAACCATCTAATTACCCTCCTCTCTCCTAAAGAATTGTTGTCGATTTCAGCATGCCATGCAAAAGAAGACTGAGATAGTTTTAGAAAATGTAAACATTGATAGGGTTTCCTTTTTTAAAAGATATAGACGTGTCTGAATCTATGCGCTCGGTCCAATCTTGAGTTCAAGTACGAACCAGAGGCCACCATTTTTTTCAAAACTTTATCGGGCAAGCGTCCCCGTCTGAACCCCCACAAATTGGAAGACCTGTAACCCCCTCCAATACCCCCTTCTCTCGGCCAAGGCGGTAGAACATATGTCGGCACACTGTTGAACCGAAAATTGAGCTCATTTGCATAAGTAAACAATGAAAAATTATCTCTGTTTTTAAATAACTTTTTAAAGATGAAATGTTAGTTTTTACGATAATTCTTTAAGAAATGGTCCTTCTTTGAATATTTCCAATCCGTATTTATTAAAAGAGAAAGTGAAAAAGAGGGGGGTTAGAGAAGTTTCTCATTAGAATTAAAATGAAAATATAATTTTTTTCTAAGAAACTATCATAAAAATTTAGGAAAATAAATAGAAACTAGATGGCTACAGTTGCAAGCAACAGACGGATTCCTCCTTTATCAGAACTTCCTCGGAACTGAAGTGTTAAAATCCGAATAAAGAAGATGAAAAAAGAAATGTTGCTTTAGTACCTTATTCACTTGAGCAAATGAGTCAAAAGAGCTTATGCCTAACTTGGGACTCTTATCTATTTATCGACCCAAAAAAAAGAAGGAAAAGACGATAAGTACCTTTCAAGTTTAGGAAGGCTTTAAACTCCTAGATCTATTCTATCCCTTTTGAATCTATCCCAAAAAGAATAGCACAATGAATTAGCAATGAGAAAATTAGTCTAGGTGCCATTCATGAAACCCAAGAAATTGTTACGCACGAAATGTTTTTGCATGAAAGTGTTGTCAATACCCTCTTATTTGACAATCCGGCGGATGCCACTCTGGCATCCTTGGGCATTTCGAAATTTGGGGTAAAATGGAATTTTTCGATGAAAAACCGTTGAAAAAAGGAAAAATTCAATTACTTAAAAAGGAAACATAGAAAAAGAATAAAACAGTTATCTACCTTACTATATGAAGTTCAGATAAGAAGTACTACTTGTGTGAAGAATAAATATTTAAGAACAAAATCCTACAAGAGCATATGTTTGTTATGACATTGAAAAACATTTTTTGACCTTGAACCAAGGTAATGGATGAAAGATAAGCATTTTAGCTTATTCTCATCAAGATTTCTTTTCATCTATTCAAAGTTCCATATTTTATCAACAAAAGTCTGTTGTGACCTTGAAATCGAACAAATGACCTTGGGTCAAGGTAAAGGTGAAAGGACTTCATGCAAGGAATATTTGCGTCAAGTTTGAACTCTTAATGTAAAGTGTTCTTTGTTCTATAGGAAAAATTTTGTAGAGACCTTGAGAATGAGAATTTGACCTTGATTTAAGGTCAAGGTGAAAGGATTTTGATCAATGATTGTATATATGAAGTTTGAACTTTCAAGGTCAAATAGTCTTTGTTCTACAGGCAAAAGTTTGTTGTGACCTGGAGAATCATAATTTGACCTTGAAACTAAGTCATCATCAATGACTACCTTTAAGTAACCTACCATCCAAGTTTCAACTCAAAATCTCAAAAACGTAAAAATTGGCACTGTGCCAATTTAAAGTTCCATTTTCAACTCAAAATAGGGCGAAAACCGTAAATATTTCATCGAGCATGTAAGCATATAAAAGTTGGCAAATTTCCCAAAGAACAATATAAAACAAATTTTTTTGTTAAGGAGTTATAAGGTTTTAAAGATTTCACCTTTGATGACCTCTAGCGGGGGCATATGTGAACTTTTCGACAAGAAAAAAAATTGAAATTAAGATATTTTTTTGCTCTTTCACAGGATAATTTCCACTTTATCATATGATGCGGTACTTTGTTTTAACGTCTCTGGATTGGCTGGGGGGTAAGAATAATAATAATAACTAGATGGCTACTGTTGCAAGCAACAGACGGATTCCTCCTTTATTAGACTTCCTCGGAACTGAAGTGTTAAAATCCGAATAAAGAAGATGGAAAAAAGAATACTTGCTTTAGTACCTTATTCACTTCAGCAAATGAGTCAAAAGAGCTTATGTCTAACTTGGGACTCTTATTCATTTATCGCCAAAAAAAGAAGAAAAAGATGATGAATACCTTTCAAGTTTAGGAAGGCTTTTAAACTCCTAGATCTATTCTATCCATTTTGAATCCTTTTAAATTACTATCCCAAAAAGAATAGCACAATGAATTAGAAATGAGAAAATTTCTATAAATAGAGAATAACAACAGCATGAAAGTACAGACAAGTAATGCTTCTTAGATAAAAAAAAGGAAACAGAAAACAAGAATAAAAGAGTTATCTATATTACTATGTAAATTTCAAATAAGAAGTACTACTTGTGTGAAGAATAAATATTTAAAAACAAAATCCTATCAATCCTACAAGAGTAAATGTTTGTTATGACCTTGAAAAAGTTTATTTCACCTTGAACCAAGGTCATGGATGAAAGATCAGCATTTTAGTTTATTCTCATCAAGATTCCTTTTCTTCTTTCAAAGCTCAATATTTTATCAACAAAAGTATGTTGTGACCTTAAAATCGAACAAATGACCTCGCGTCAAGGTCAATGTGAAAGGACTTGATGCAACGAATATTTGCGCCAAGTTTGAACTCTCAAGGTCAAATGGTCTTTGTTCTATAGGAAAAATTTTGTTGTGACCTTGAGAATGAGAATTTGACCTTGGGTCAAGGTCAAAGTGAAAGGGCATATATCAATGATTGTATTTATGAAGTTTGAACTGTCAAGGTCACACCGTCTTTGTTCTATAGGTAAAAGTTTGTTGTGACCGATCTTGAGAATCATAATTTGACCTTGAAACTAGGTCATCATCAATGACTACCTATAAGTAACCTACCATCCAAGTTTCAATTCAAAATCTCAAAAACTGTAAAAATTGGCACTGTGCCAATTTAAAGTTCCATTTTCAACTCAAAATAGCGCGAAAACCGTAAAGCTTAAGGGTATAGAAGTTGGCAAATTTCATTCAAATCGCATGGTTAGTTTAGGAGTTATAAGGTTTGAAAGATTTTACATTTGATGACCTCTAGCGGGGGCATATGTGAATTTTTTGACAAGAAAAAAAATTTCAAATTTAGATCTTTATTTGCTCTTTCACATTATACTTTCCATTTTATCATATGATGCGGTACTTTGTTGTAACGTCTCTGGAATGGCTTGGGGGTAAGAATAATAATAATAACTAGATGACAAAATAGAAGAAAAAGATGATAAATACTTATCAATTAATCTCCATGATCTATTCTATCCATTTGGATCCTTTTAAATTACCATCCCAAAAAGAATTGCACAATGAGTTAGTAATGAGAACATTTCTATATATAGAAAATGACAACAGACAAGTAATGCTACTAAGACCATAAAGGAAACAGAGAACAAGAATGAAAGAGTTATCTATCTTACTATGTAAAGATCAAATAAGAAGTACTACTTGTGTGAAGAATGAATAGTTAAGGACAAAATCCTGTGAATTCTACAAGAGTAAATGTTTGTTATGACCTTGAAAAAGTTTATTTGACCTTGAATCAAGGTCATGGATAAAAGATAAGCATTTGAGTGTATTCTTATCAAAATCCCTCTTCATTTAATCAATATTTTATCAACAAAAGTCTGTTGTGACCTTGAAATCGAACAAATGACCATCGGTCAAGGTCAAGGTGAAAAGACTTGATGCAATGAATATTTGCACCAAGGTTGAACTCTCAAGGTCAAATGGTCTTTGATCTATAGGGAAAATTTTGTTGTGACATTGAGAATGAGAATTGACCCTGGGCCAATGTAAAGGTGAGATTGGCTTAACAATAGTATGTATAAATTGTGAAGTCTGAAGGTCAAATAGTCTTTTTTCTATAGGCAAAAGTATGTTTTGACCTTGAAAATCAAAATTTGACCTCGGGTCAAAGTCAAGGTTAAAGAGCTTGGCTTAACGATGATATGATATGAAATTTGAACTCTGAAGGTCAAATAGTCTTTGTTCTACAGGCAAAAGTATGTTTTGACCTTGAAAATCAAAATTTGACCTTGGGTCAAGGTCAGTGTGAAAGAGCTCTGCTTAACGATAGTATGTATGAAGTTTGAACTCTGAGGGTCAAATAGTCTTTGTTCTATAGGCAAAATTTTGTTGTGACCTTGAGAATCAAAATTTGACCTTGAAAGTAGGTCAACATCAAATGAATACCTAACAGTAACATATCATCCAAGTTTCAACTCAAAATCTCAAAAACTAAAGAAATTGGCACTGTGCCAATTTAAAGTTCCATTTTCAACTTTGAATAGCGCGAAAACCGTAAATATTTTATCGAGCATGTAAGCGTACAAAAGTTTGCAAAATTCCCAAAGAACAATATAAAACAAATTTCGTCCAAATCGTACGGTTAGTTTAGGAGTCATAAGAGTTAAGATTTGACCTTTAATGACCTCTGGCGGGGGCATATGTGTACTTTTTGACAACAAAAAAGTTTTCAATTGTGATTTTGATATGTACTTTCACATGTTTCTTTTCATTTTACACTAAGACGCGGTAATTTTTAGTAAAGTGTCCGGATCGAGGTGAGGTAAGAATAATAATAATAACTAGATGGCTACTGTTGCAAGCAACAGACGGATTCCTCCTTTATTAGACCTTCCTCCGAATTGAAGTGTTAAAATCCGAAACTGACTCCACACAGGTAGACTACCATGCCTACCTGAACGACACCCGTCATAATCGATCGATTACGGGGTATATACATGTAAAGTACAAGGGGTCAATAATGAGAACTGACATCTAGATGAATAAAATGACTTGCTTCTTGACTCATATTTTAAAATAATGTTAAATAAGTTCTATAATCCGTTGAAACGGACCTTTTTTACACGATAAATTTAGCTGTTTAAAAATGATTAAATTTTATCCAGAGACTCAATATATCCAATTATCATAGCATATAATTCGATAACTAGTGTGATTAAAGAAAAGAGGGTAAATAAACGTTTAAAAATATTGTAATATTTAGATTTTTAAAAGCCTTATACATTGACCGCATTCAGCCCCGCCCATATATATTTCCAAAACGAGGCTGGAGGCGAACATTGAAAGCGAACTGAAGGCGGAATTTGAAAGAGAAACGTAAGCGGAATCGTAAGAGAAACGTAACAGAACATGAAGAGAATCGAAGCGGGAATTAAAAGAGAAATATTTCTCTTTCGAGTTCGCTTTCATGATTCTCGTTAATTTCACCTTACAAATTCCTCTTCTCTTTCTCCTTTCACCTCACAAATTTCTCCTCTATTTTTCCTTTTACATTTCGGCTTAAAAATTCCTCTTCTATTTTTTCGTCTTCATTTTACCTCACAAAATTTCTCCTTTGTCTAACAAAAATTCCTCCTTGAGGGGAAGACAGTTAACGTAATCGGGACTGTATGTTTCTTATACTATGTTATGTTCAAATAAGAAAGACTACTTGTGTGAAGAATAAAAAGCGTAGGACAAAAACTGCTAATTCTACATGAGTAAGTTTGTTATGACCCTGAGAATGATCATTTGACCGTGAATAAAGGTCACGGAAAAAAGATAAGTATTTGAGGTAATTCTTTTCAAGATTGATCTTAATCTGATCAAAGCTCAATAATTTATCAACCAAGTATGTTGTGACCTTAAAATCGAACAAATGACCTTGGGTCAAGGTCAAGGTAAAAGGGCTTGTTGCAAGGAATATTTGTATTAAGTTTGAACTCTTCAGGTCAAATTGTCTTTGTTCTACATGTATAGGCAAAAGTTTGTTGTGACCTTAAGAATCAAAAGTTGACCTTGGGCCAAGGTCAAGGTGAAAGAGCGTGGCTTAACGATAATATGTATGAAGTTTGAACTCTGAAGGTGAAATAGTCTTTATTCTATAGGAAAAACTTTGTTGTGACCTTGCGAATCAAAATTTAACCTTGGGTCAAGGTCAAAGTGAAAAAGCTTGGCTTAACGATAGTATGTATGAAGTTTGAACGCTGAAGGTCAAATAGTCTTTGTTCTATTGGCAAAAGTATGTTGTGACCTTGAGAATCAAAATTTGACCTTGGATCAAGGTCAAGGTGAAAGAGCTTAGCTTAACGCTAGTATGTATGAAGTTTGAATTCTGAAGGTCAAGTAGTCTTTGTTCTATAGGCCAAAATATGTTGTGACCTTGAGAATAAAAATTTGACCTTGAAAGTAGGTCAGCATTAAATGTCTACCTATAAGTAACCTACCATCCAAATTTCAACTCAAAATCTCAAAAAATGTAGAAATTGGCACTGTGCCAATTCAAAGTTCCATTTTCAACTCTGATTAGCGCAAAAACCGTAAAGATTTTATCGAGCATGTAAGCGTATCAAAGTTTGCAATTTTCCCAAAGAACAATATAAAACAAATTTTGTTCAAATCCGACGGTTAGTTAAGGAGTTACAAGAGTTTAAAGATTTGACCTTTGATGACCTCCAGCGGGTGCATATATGAACCATTTGACAAGAAAAAAAATTTCATTCATGATCTTCATACGCTCTTTCACATGGTACTTTCCATTTTTTCATATGATGCTGTACTTTTTTGTAAAGTGTCCGGAACGGTTTGGGGGTAAGAATAATAATAATAAGAAGAAGAACTAGATGGCTACCGTTGCAAGCAACAGACGGATTCCTAATTTATTAGACTTTCCTCGGAACTGAAGTGTTAAAATCCGAATAAAGAGGATGTAAAAAAGAATACTTGCTTTAGTACCTTATTCACTTCAGCAAATGAGTCAAAAGAGCTTCTATAACAATATCAAACACTTTACAATTACTTTCTCAAAACAGAATTGCACAATCATTTTGCATTGAGATAATTTCTATTAATAGAAAATGACAACAACATGAAAGTACAGATATGAAATGCTACTAAGATAAAACAAAACAAAAAAAAAAAAAACAGAGAACAAGAATAAAAGAGTTATCTTTCTTATACTATGTTAAGTTTATGAAGAACTATCTGTGTGAAGAATAAATAGTATAGGACAAAAAGTGTGAATTCTACGAGAGTAAATGATTGTTATGACATTGAGAATGATTTTTACCTTGGACCAATGTCATGGATGAAAGATACGTATTGTAATTATTCTCATCACGTTTGTTCTTAATCCGAGCAAAGCTCAATATTTAATCAGCCAAAGTCTGTTGTGACCTTGAAATTGAACAAATGACCTTGGGTCAAGGTCATGTTGAAAGGGTTTGATGCAAGGAATATTTGTGTAAAGTTTGAACTCTCAAAGTCAAAGAGTCTTTGTTTCATAGACTAAAGTTTGTTGTGGCCTTGAGAATGAGAATTTGACCTTTGGTCAAGGTCAAGGTGAAAGAGCTTGACAGAACAATTATGCGTATGAGGTTTGAACTCTGAAGGTCAAACAGTCTTTGTTCTATAGGCAAAAATTTGTTGTGACCTTGAGAATCAAAATTTGACCTTGGGTCAAGGTCAAGATGAAAGATCTTGAGTTAAAGATAGTATGTATGAAGTTTGAACCGTGGAGGTCAAATAGTCTTTGTTCTATTGGGAAAAGTTTGATGTGACCTTGAGAATCAAAATTTGACCTTGAGTCAAGGTCAAGGTGAAAGAGCGTGAGTTAAAGATAGTGAGTATAAAGTTTGAACTCTGAAGGTCGAATAGTCTTTGTTCTATAGGCAAAAGTTTGTTGCGACCTTGAGAATCAAAATTTGACCTTGAAAGTAGGTCAACAATAAATGACTACCTATAAGTAACCTACCATCCAAGTTTCAACTCAAAATCTCAAAAATTGTAGAAATTGGCACTGTGCCAATTTAAAGTTCCATTTTCAACTCGATATAGCACGAAAACCGTAAATATCTTATCGAGCATGTAAGCGTATCAAAGTTTGCAAATTTACCAAAGAAAAATATAAAACAAATTTCGTTCAAATCGTACGGTTAATTAAGGAGTTATAAGGGTTTAAAGATTTGACCTTTGATTACCTCTAGCGGGGGCATATGAAAAATTTTCAACAAGAAAAAAAAATTCAATTGAGACCTTTTTATGCTCTTTCACATGGTACTATTCATTTTATCGTATGATGCTGAACTTGTTTGTAAAGTGTCCGGAAGGATGAGGAGGTAAGAATAATAATAAGAACTAGATGGCTACTGTTGCAAGCAACAGACGGATTCCTCCTTTCTTAGACCTTCCTCGGAACTGAAGTGTTAAAATCCGAATAAAGAAGATAGAAAAAAGAATAGTTGCTTAAGTACCTTATTCACTTCAGCAAATGGGTCAAAAGAGGTTATGTCTAATTTGGGACTCTTATTTATTTATCAACAAAATAGAAGAAAAAAAAATTAGGTACCTTTCATTTTTATGAAAGCTTTAAACTCCATGCCCTATGGGTATCAAATCCTTTACAATTACTTTCTCAAAACAGAATTACACAATGATTTTGCAATGAGATCATTTCTATTAATAGAAAATGACAACAACATGAAAGTACAGATTTGTAATGCTACTAAGAAAAAAAAAAAGAAACAGAGAACAAGAATAAAAGAGTTATCTTTCTTTTACTATGTTATGTTCAAATAAGAAGGACTACTTGTGTGAAGAATAAATAGTATAGCACAAAAAGTGTAAATTCTGCAAGAGTAAATGAAAGTTAAGACCTTGAGAATGATTATTTGGCCTTTAACCAATGTCATGGATGAAAGCTAAGTATTGTGATTATTCTCATCACGATTGATCTTAATCTGAGCTAAGCTCAATATCTAATCAACGAAAGTCATTTGTGACCTTGAAATTAAACAAATGACCTTGGGTCAAGGTCATGATGAAAAAGTTTGATGCAAGGAATATTTGTGTAAAGTTTGAACTCTCAAGGTCAAACAGTCTTCGTTTTATAGACTTAAGTTTGTTGTGACCTTGAACATCAGAATTTGACCTTGGGTCAAGGTCAGGGTGAAAGATCTGGGCCCAAGCATGTTATGTATAAAATATGAACTCTGAAGGTCAAATACTCTTTGTTTTGTAGGGAAAAGTGACCTTGAGAATGAGAGTTTGACCTTGGGTCAATGTCAAGGTGAAAAAACATGACTGAACAATTATTTGTATGAAGTTTAAACTCTGAAGGTCAAATAGTCTTTGTTCTATAGGCAAAAGTTTGTTGTGACCTTGAGAATCAGAATTTGACCTTGGGTCAAGGTCAAGGTGAAAGAGCTTGGTTTAATTATATTATCTATGAAGTTTGAACTCTGCAGGTCTAACAGTCTGTGTTCTATAGGCAAAAGTTTGTTGTGACCTTGAGAATCAGAATTTGACCTTGGGTCAAGGTCAAGGTGAAAGAGCTTGGTTTAACGATAGTATGCATGAAGTTTGAACTCTGAAGGTCAAATAGTCTTTGTTTTATAGGCCAAAATTTGTTGTGACCTTGAGAATAAAATTTTGACCTTGAAAGTAGGTCAGCATTAAATGACTATCTATAAGTAATCTACCATCCAAGTTTCAACTCAAAATCTCAAAAACTGTAGAAATTGGCACTGTGCCAATTTAAAGTTCCATTTTCAACTCTGAATAGCGCAAAAACCGTAAATATTTTATCGAGCATGTACGCGTATAAAAGTTTGCAAATTTCCCAAAGAACAATATAAAACAAATTTTGTTCAAATCCGACGGTTAGTTAAGGAGTTATAAGAGTTTAAAGATTTGACCTTTGATGACCTCCAGCGGGGGCATATGTGAAACATTTGACAAGAAAAAAAATTTCATTCAAGATCTTCATATGCTCTTTCACATGATACTTTCCGTTTTTTCATATGATGCTGTACTTTTTTGTAAAGTGACCGGAACGGTTTGGGGGTAAGAATAATAATAATAATAAGAATAATAATAAGAATAAAGAAAAGACAATACAATAACGGAAAGGATTCCGACGGAAGTCGGAATCCTTAATAATAACTAGATGGCTACTGTTGCAAGCAACAGACGGATTCCTCCTTTATTAGACCTTCCTCGGAACTGAAGTGTTAAAATCCGAATAAAAAAGATGAAAAAATAATAGTTGCTTTAGTACCTTATTCACTTCAGATAATGAGTCAAGAGAGCTTATGTCTAACTTGGGACTCTTATCGACAAAAAAGAAGAAAAAGATGATAAATACCTTTTAAGTTTAGGAAGGCTTTAAACTCCTAGATCTATTCTATCCATTTTGAATCCTTTTAAATTACTATCCCAAAAAGAATTGCACAATGAATTAGCAATGAGAAAATTTCTATAAATAGAGAATGACAACAGCATGAAAGTACAGACAAGTAATGCTACTAAGATAAATAAATGAAACAGAGGACAAGAATAAAAGAGGTTTCTATCTTACTATGTAAAGTTTAAATAAGAAGTACTTCTTGTGTGAAGATTAATCCTACAAGAGTAAATGTTTTTATGACCTTGAAAAAGTTTATTTGACCTTGAACCAAGGTCATGGATGAAAGATAAGCACTTTAGATTATTCTCATAAAGATTCCTTTACATCTATTTAAAGTTCAATATTTTATCAACAAAAGTCTGTTGTGACCTTGAAATCGAACAAATGACCTTGGGTCAAGGTCAAGGTGAAATGACTTGATGCAAGGAATATTTGCGCCAAGTTTGAACTCTCAAGGTCAAATGGTCTATGTTCTATAGGAAAAATTTTGTTGTGACCTTGAGAATGAGAATTTGACCTTGGGTCAAAGTCAAAGTGAAAGGGCTTGGATCAATGATTGTATTTATGAAGTTTGAACTTTCAAGGTCAAATAGTCTTTGTTCTATAGGCAAAAGTTTGTTGTGACCTTGAGAATCATAATGTGACCTTGAAACTAGGTCATCATCAATGACTACCTATAAGTAATCTACCATCCATGTTTCAACTCAAAATCTCAAAAACTGTAGAAATTGGCACTGTGCTAATTTAAAGTTCCATTTTCAACTAATAGTGCGAAAACCGTAAATATTTTATCGAGCATGTAAGCGTATAAAAGTTTGCAAATTTCCCAAAGATCAATATAAAACAAATTTCGTTCAAATCGTACGGTCAGTTTAGGAGTTACAAGAGTTTAAAGATTTGACCTTTGGTGACCTCTAGCGGGGGCATATGTGAACTTTTCGACAAGAAAAAAAATTTCAATTGAGATCTTTGTATGTTCTTTCACATGGTACTATTCATTTTATCACATGATGCGGAACTTGTTTGTAAAGTGACCGGAACGATGAGGAGGTAAGAATAATAATAAGAATAATAATAAGAAGAAAGAAAAGACAATACAATAACAGAAAGGATTCCGACGGAATAGTCGGAATCCTTAATAAGAATAAAGAAAAGACAATACAATAACAGAAAGGATTCCGACGGAATAGTCGGAATCCTTAATAAAGAAAAGACAATACTATAACAGAAAGGATTCCGACGGAAGTCGGAATCCTTAATAATAAGAATAAAGAAAAGACAATAGAATAACAGAAAGGATTCCGACGGAAGTCGGAATCCTTAACTAGATGGCTACTGTTGCAAGCAACAGACGGATTCCTCCTTTATAAGACCTTCCTCGGAACTAAAGTGTTAGAATCCGAATAATGAAGATGGAAAAAAGTACCTTATTCACTTCAGCAAATGAGTCAAAAGAGCTTATGTCTAATTTGGGACTCTTCTTTATTTATCAACAAAATAGAAGAAAACAATAATAAATACCTTTCATGTTTACAAAAGCTTTAAACTCCATACTCTATCAATATCAAATTCTTTACAAATATTTTCTCAAAACAGAATTGCACAATGATTTTGCAATGAGATAATTTCTATTATTAGAAAATGACAACAACATGAAAATACAGATATGTAATGCTCCTAAGAAAAAGAAAAAAGAAACAGAGAACAAGAATAAAAGGGTTATCTTTCTTTTACTATATTAGGTTCAAATAAAAGGGCTCTCTGTATGAAAAATAAATAGTATAGGACAAAAAGTGAATTCTACAAGACGAAATGATTGTTATGACCTTGAACCTTGTAAAAAAAATCGTACGGTTAGTTTAGGAGTTTGAAGAGTTTAATGAAATGACCTTTGATGACCTCTAGCGGGGGCATTTGTGAACTTTTTTACAAGAAAAAAAAATTTCAATCAAGATCGTGATATGCTCTTTCACATGGTACGATCGACAAAAAAAGAAGAAAAAGATGATAAATACCTTTCAAGTTTAGGAAGGCTTTAAACTCCTAGACCTATTCTATCCATTTTGAATCCTTTTAAATTACTATCCCAAAAAGAATTGCCCAATGAATTAGCAATGAGAAAAGTTCTATAAATAGAGAATGACAACAGCATGAAATGCTACTAAGATAAAAAAGGAAAAATAGAACAAGTTCAATAAGGAGTACTACTTGTGTGAAGAATAAACATTTAAAAACAAAATCCTATCAATCCTACAAGAGTAAATGTTTGTAATGACATTGAAAAAGTTTATTTGAACTTGAACCAAGGTCATGGATGAAAGATAAGCATTTTCGTTTATTCTCATCAAGATTCCTTTTCATCTATTCAAAGCTCAATATTTTATCAACAAAAGTCTGTTGTGACCTTGAAATCGAACAAATGACCTTGAGTCAAGTTCAAGGTGACAGGACTTGATACAAGGAATATTTGCGCCAAGTTTGAACTCTCAAGGTCAAATGGTCTTTGTTCTAAAGGAAAAATTTTGTTGTGACCTTGAGAATAAAAATCTGACCTTGGGTCAAGGTCGAGGTGAAAGGGCTAAGATCAATGATTGTATTTATGAAGTTTGAACAGTCAAGGTCAAATAGTCTTTGTTCTATAAGCAAAAGTTTGTTGTGACCTTGAGAATCATAATTTGACCTTGAAACTTGGTCAATTTAAAGTTCAATTTTCAACTCAAAATAGCGCGTAAACAGTAAATATTTCATCGAGCATGTAAGCATATAAAAGTTTGCATATTTCCCAAAGAACAATATAAAACAAATTGCATTCAAATCGCACGGTTAGTTTAGGAGTTATAAGGTTTCAAAGATTTGACCTTTGGTGACCTCTAGCGGGGGCATATGTGAACTATTCGACAAGAAAAAAATAATTAAATTAAGATCTTTATTTGTTCTTTCACATGATACTTTCCCTCTTATATTATGATGCGGTACTTTGTTGTAAAGTCTCTGGAATGGCTTGGGGGTAAGAATAATAATAATAAGAACTAGATGGCTACTGTTGCAAGCAACAGACGGATTCCTCCTTTATTAGACCTTCCTCGGAACTGAAGTACTAAGATCCGAATAAAGAGGATGGAAAAAAGAATAGTTGCTTTAGTACCATATTAACTTCAGCAAATGAGTCAAAAGAGCTTATGTCTAATTTGGGACTCTTATTTTCTTTATCAACAAAATAGAAGAAAAAAATAGTAAGGTCCTTTCATATTTACGAAAGCTTTAAACTCCATACGCAATCAATATCTAATCCTTTACAATGACTTTCTCAAAAAAGAATTGCACAATGATTTTGCAATGAGATAATTTTGATAAATAGAAAATTACAACAACATGAAACTACAGATATCTTATGCTACTAAGATTAAAAAAGAAAGAAACAGAGAACAGGCATAAAAGAGTTATCTATCTTACTATGTAAAGTTCAAATAAGGTGTACTACTCGTGTTAAGAATAAATAGTTAAGGACAAAATCCTGTGAATTCTACAAGAGTAAATGTTTGTTATGCCAAGGTCAAGGATAAAAGATAAGCATTTGAATTAATTCTCATCAAGAGTCCTCTTAATCTAATCAAAGCTCAATATTTCATCAACAAAAGTCTGTTGTGACCTTGAAATCGAACAAATGACCTTGGGTCAAGATCAAGGTGAAAGGATTTGATGCAAGGAATATTTGCGCCAAGTTTGAACTATCAAGGTCAAATGGTCTTTGTTCTATAGGCAAAAGTTTGTTGTGACCTTGAGAATCAAAATTTGACCTTAGGCCAAGGTCAAGGTGAAAGGGTTTGGCTCAATGATTGTATTTATGAAGTTTGAACTGTCAAGGTCAAATAGTCTTTGTTCTATAGGGAAAATTTTGTTGTGACCTTGAGAATCATAATGTGACCTCGAAACTAGGTCATCATCAATGATAACCTATTACTAGCCTACCATACAAGTTTTAACTCAAAATCTCAAAAACTGTAGAAATTGGCACTGTGCCAATTTAAAGTTCCATTTTCAACTCTGAATAGCGCGAAAACCGTAATTATTTTATCGAGCATGTAAGCGTATGAAAGTTTGCAAATTTCCCAAAGATCAATATAAAACAAATTTCGTTCAAATTGTACGGTTACTTTAGGAGTTATAAGGTTTTAAATATTTTGCATTTGATGACCTCTAGCGGGGGCATATATGAACTTTTGGACAATAAAAAAATTTAAATGAAGATCTTCAATTGCTCTTTCTCATGACACTTTCTATTTTATCCTATGATGCCTTACTTTTTTGTAACGTCTCTGGAATGGCTTGGGGGTTAGAATAATAATAATAAAAAGAAGAATAATAAGAATAAAGAAAAGACAATACAATAACAGAAAGGATACCGACGGAAGTCGGAATCCTTAATATCTAGATTGCTAATGTTGCAGCAACAGACGGATTCCTCCTTTATTAGACCTTTCTCGGAACTGAAGTGTTAAAATCCAAATAAAGAAGATGGAAAAAAGAATAGTTGCTTTAGTACCTTATTAACTACAGCAAATGAGTCAAAAGAGCTTATGTCATATTTGGGACTCTTATTTATTTATTAACAAAATAGAAGAAAAATATATTAAATACATTTCATGTTAACGAAAGCTTTAAACTCCAATCTCTATCAATATCAAATCCTTTACAATAACTTTCTCAAAACAGAATTGCACAATGAATTTGCAATGAGATCATTTCTATTAATAGAAAATGACAACAACATGGAAGTACAGATATGTAATGCTACTAAGAAAAAAAAACGGAGAACAAGAATAAAAGAGTTATCTTTCTTATACTATGTTCAGTTCAAATAAGAAAGACTACTTGTGTAAAAAATGAATAGTATAGGACAGACAGTGTAACTTCTACAAGAGTAATTGAGTGTTATGACCTTGAGTTCGATTATTTGACCTTGAACCAATGTTATGGATGAAAGATAAGTATTGTGATTATTCTCATCACGATTGATCTAATCAACCAAAGTCTGTTGTGACCTTGAAATCAAACAAATGACATTAGTTCAAGGTCATGGTGAAAGGGTTTGATGCAAGAAATATTTGTGTAAAGTTTGTACTCTCAAGGTCAAACAGTCTTTGTTTTATAGACTAAAGTTTGTTGTGACATTGAGAACGAGAATTTGACCTTGTGTCAAGTTCAAGTTGAAAGAGCTGGGCCCAAGCATTATATGTATAAAGTATGAACTCTGAATGTCAAATAGTCTTTGTTCTATAGGCAAAAGTTGCTGTGACCTTGAAAATGAGAAATTGACCTTGGGTCAAGGAGAAGGTGAAAAAGCTTGACTCAACAATTATTTGTATGAAGTTTGAACTCTTAATGTCAAATAGTCTTTTTTCTATAGGTAAAATTTTGTTGTGACCTTGAGAATCAAAATTTGACCTTGGGTCAAGGTCAAGGTGAAAGAGCTTGGTTCAACGATAGTATGTACTACGTTTGAACTCTCAAGGTTAAATAGTCTTTATTCTATGAGCAAAAATTTGTTGTGACCTTGAGAATCAAAATTTGACCTTGAAAGTAGGTCAACATGATATGACTACCTATAAGTAACTTACCATCCACGTATCAACTCAAAATCTCAAAAACTGTACAAATTGGAACTGTGCCAATTTAAAGTTCTATTTTCAACGCTGAATAGCGCGGAAACTGTAAATATTTTATCGAGCATGTAAGCGGATTAAAATTTGCAAATTTCCCACAGAACAAAATTATACAAATTTCGTTCAAATCCGACGGTTACTTTAGGAGTTATAAGTGTTAAAGATTTGACCTTTGATGACCTCCAGCGGGGGCATATGCGAACTTTTTGACAAGAAAAAAAATCATTCAAGATTTTAATATGCTCTTTCACATGGTACTTTCCGTTTTTTCATACGATGCTGTACTTTTTTGTAAAGTGTCCGGAACGGTTTGGGGGTAAGAATAATAATAAGAATAATAATAACTAGATGGCTACTGTTGCAAGCAACAGACGGATTCCTCATTTATTAGACCTTCCTCGGAACTGAAGTGTTAAAATCCGAATTAAGAAGATGAAAAAAAAAAGAATAGTTGCTTTAGTACCTTATTCACTTCAGCAAATGAGTCAAAAGAGCTTATGTCTAACTTGGGACTCTTATCTTTTTATCGACAAAAAAGAAGAAAGAGATGATAAATACCTTTCAAGTTTAGGAAGGCTTTAAACTCCTTGATCTATTCTATCCATTTTGAATCCTTTTAAATTACTATCCCAAAAAGAATTGCACAATGAATTAGCAATGAGAAAATTTCTATAAATAGAGAATGACAACAGCATGAAAGTACAGCCAAGTAATGCTACTAAGATAAAAAAGGAAACAGAGAACAAAAATAAAAGAGTTATCTATCTTACTATGTAAAGTTCAAATAAGAAGTACTACTTGTGTGAAGAATAAATATTTAAGAACAAAATCCTATCAATCCTACTAGAGTAAATGTTTGTTATGACCTTGAAAAAGTTTATTTGACCTTGAACCAAGGTCATGGATGAAACTTAAGCATTTTACTTTATTCTCATCAAGATTTCTTTTCATCTATTCAAAGCTCAAAATCTTATCAACAAAAGTCTCTGTTGTGACCTTGAAATCGAACAAATGACCTTGGGTCAAGGCCAAGGTGAAAGGACTTGATGAAAGGAATATTTGCGTCAAGTTTGAACTCTCAAGGTCAAATGGTCTTTGTTCTATAGGAAAAATTTTGTTGTGACCTTGAGTATGAGAATTTGACCTTGGGTCAAGGTCAAGGTGAAAGGGCTTGGATCAATGATTGTATTTATGAAGTTTGAACTGTCAAGGTCAAATAGTCTTTGCTCTTTAGGCAAAAGTTTGTTGTGACCTTGAGAATCATAATTTGACCTTGAAACTAGGTCATCATCAATGACTACCTATAAGTAACCAACTGTCAAAGTTTCAACTCAAAATCTCAAAAACTGTAGAAATTGGCACTGTGCCAATTTAAAGTTCCATTTTCAATTGGAATAGCGCAAAAACTGTAAATATTTTATCGAGCATGTAAGCGTATAAAAGTTTGCAAATTTCCCAAAGAACAATATAAAACAACTTTCATTCAAATTGCACGGTTAGTTTAGGAGTTATTAGGATTTAAAGATTTGACCTTTGATGACCTTTAGCGGGGGCATATGTGAACTTTTCGACAAGAAAAAAAAATGAAATGAAGATCTTTGTTTGCTCTTTCACATGAAACTTTCCATTTTATCATATGATGCGGTACTTTGTTGTAACGTCTCTGGCTTGGATTGGGGGTAATAATAATAATAATAATAATAATAAGAACTAGATGGCTACTGTTGCAAGCAACAGACGGATTCCTCCTTTATTAGACCTTCCTCGGAACTGAAGTGTTAAAATCCGAAAAAAGAAGATGGAAAAAAAGAATAGTTGCTTAAGTACCTTATTCACTTCAGCAAATGAGTCAAAAGAGCTTATGTCTAATTTGGGACTCTTATTTATTTATCAACAAAATAGAAAAAAAAATACCTTTCATTTTTACGAAAGCTTTAAACTCCATGCTCTATCAATATCAAATCCTTTATAACTACTTTCTCAAAACAGAATTGCACAATGATTTTGCAATGAGATAATTTCTATTAATAGAAAATGAAAACAACATAAAAGTACAGATATGTAATGCTACTAAGAAAAAAAAAAAGAAACAGAGAACAAGTAGAAAAGAGTTATCTATCTTACTATGTAAAGTTCAAATAAGATGTACTACTTGTATGAAGAATAGATAGTTAAGGACAAAATCCTGTGAATTTTACAAGAGTAAATGTTTGTTATGACCTTGAAAAAGTTTATTTTACCTTGAACCAAGGTCATGGATAAAAGATAAGTATTTGAGTTTATTCTCATCAAGATTCCTCTTCATCTAATCAAAGCTCAATATTTTATCAACAAAAGCCTGTTGTGACCTTGAAATGTAACAAATGACCTTGGGTCAAGGTCAAGATGAAAGGACTTGATGCTAGGAGTATTTGCATCAAGTTTGAACTGTCAAGGACAAATGGTCTTTGTTCTATAGGCAAAAGTTTGTTGTGACCTTGAGAATCAAAATTTGACCTTGGGTCAAGGTCAAGGTGAAAGGGCTTGGCTCAATGATTGTATTTATGAAGTTTGAACTGTCAAGTTCAAATAGTCTTTGTTCTATAGGCAAAAGTTTGTTGTGACCTTGAGAATAATAATTTGACCTTGAAACTGGGTAATCATTAATGACTACCTATAAGTAGCCTACCATCAAAGTTTCAACTCAAAATCTCGAAAACTGTAGGAATTGGCACTGTGCCAATTTAAAGTTCCATTTTCAACTCAAAATAGCGCGAAAACCGTAAATATTTTATCGAGCATGTAAGCGTATAAAAGTTTGCAAATTTTCCAAAGAATGATATAAAACAAATTTCGTTCAAATCGTGTGATTAATTTAGAAGTTACAAGAGTTTAAAGATTTGACCTTTGATGACATTTAGCGGGGGCATTGGTGAACTTATCGACAAACAAAAAATAGTTTAAGAAGATCTTTGTATGCTCTTTCTAATGGTACCATCCTTTTTGCTCTGTGGTGAAAGACCTTTGAATAAAGTGTCTGGAAATGGAAAGGGGTAAGAATAATAAGAATAAGAATAATAAGAATAAAGAAAAGACATTGCAATAACGGAAAGGATTCCGACGGAATAGTCGGAATCCTTAATAATAATAAGAATAAAGAAAAGACAATACAATAACAGAAAGGATTCCGACGGAATTGTCGGAATCCTTCATAAGAAGCAATGGAGGTTCCTGTGGACATAGCAGACGGATTCCTCTCATTTTCATCTTGCTCAGAACAGAAATGAAAATTGAAAAAATGCGAAAAAAGACTGGCCACAGCTGGACTCGAACCAGGTACCTTCACCAAGGTAGGCCTCCATCGTAGCTTGTACATGTAATGTCAGGTCACATGGTTGAATTGACCAATAAAATTTGTAACACATCCTGGGTCATGCATATTAATTACGTGAGGGATTTTCCAATGAATCATGACAATAGCAAGTGTTTTCAAACTGGTATTCGATATTTCTTGATTCTCTTAGAAAACATTTTGAACTAATACGTACTCGTATACATTTTGAAATGAAAAACAATGTTGAAGCATTGTACTTTATGTTTGTTTAAGAATGAAAAAAAATTGAGGGAAAAGTGGCTACGGCCGGTATCGAACCCGAGACCCTCTAATCTGAAGTCTTACGTTCTACCGCTGCGCTATTGCAGAACTGACAATATGTTGCATCAATAGTCTTTAGAAGAATAAAATCTTGAAACTATGATATGACTCAACATGTCGAGCATGTTCCGAATGATTAATCTTTATCGATCGATTCTATTGACAGGTTTGTATTCTGGAGTAAACAACACAGAATTTCATAACATGTATTATTTTTATTTTACGTTCATTGACCATGTATGTAGAGAATAAAATTATGAAAAAATCAATCGAAGTGTTTGCTTATTTTGCAAGGGCAGATCTAGACAGGGTAGGTGAAGACAGGTATGTACACGTATGTAAGGTGTAAGTCGGAAGGGGGATGAAAACTCATCAATCCCCCCCCCCCCCCCATTTCGAAGGGCTAGCTTATCTCATTGAATAAATAAACCGTCAAAGATCTTGTACAGTTATTTCAAAGATTGCCGAATTGAAAAAAGAAAAGACAAACAAACAAAAAAAAAGCAAGAGGCCCAAGGGGGCCACATTGCTCCGTCAGAGGTCTTGTACAGTTGTTTCAAAGATTGCCGAATTGAAAAAAGAAAAAGACAAACAAACAAAACAAATGAAAAAAAAAAAACAAGAGGCCCAAGGGGGCCACATTGCTCCGTCAGAGGTCTTGTACAGTTGTTTCAAAGATTGACAAATTAAAAAAGAAAAAGACAAAACAAACAAAACAAAAGAACAAGAGGCCCAAGGGGGCCATATTGCTCCGTCAGAGGTCTTGTACAGTTGTTTCAAAGATTGACGAATAAAAAAAGAAAAAGACAAAACAAACAAAACAAAAACAAAAGAACAAGAGGCCCAAGGGGGCCATATTGCTCCGTCAAAGGTCTTTTACAGTTGTTTCAAAGATTGAGGAATTAAAAAGGATAAAAAAGAGAGGCCCAAGGTGGATATATCGCTCACCTGAGTTGAAAACAAAATAATGATAGAGGACAATTTGTTGGAGGCCCTTGAGTACTTGCTTTTTGTAAGGTTTCGGGAAATTCTGTTCAGAGGTTGAAGAAGTGAAGTCGAAAATTCGTCAGCCAATCAGAACCCTTGGTGACCGTATTTGTTGACCGATCTGCACATTAAACACAAACTTGGTAGAGGACCTTGAATTCTTGCGTCCTGTAAGGTTTCATGAAATTCTGTGCTACGGTTGCAAAGAGGATGTCGAAAATGTTAAGTGTACGCCAGACGTCGACGGACGACTTGAGCTTCGTACATGTGAGCTAAACACACTAACAGAGGGTGTACATGTGCTTGTTCTTGATTTGGGGGGGGGGCAGTTTCTTTTGAGATTACCTTAGTCTTTTCCTGTATTACTGGTGACGATTATATTGTGTTGATTTCTGTTTTCTTATCTTCTTATCACTTAAATTTAATGATGTCGGATGTCATAAATGAAAAAAGACCGAAAATAATTTGTCAAATAAGGATCTCTTATCGTCTTTCTGTTATTTGTATTTCTATCCGTTCGCATGTCTACCATTTCGTCTTTGAGATCACTCTCTGTATACATGTCTATATGTCTTACTATAAGTAAAAGTAACAGTCCATCAAAGTTTAATTTCAAAAATCTCAAAAATTGTAGAAATTTTCACCTTGCCAATTTTAAGTTCCAATTTCAACCCAAATTTGCGCTAAAACCGTAAATATTTTATGGAATATGTAAGCGTATAAAAGTTTGATAGTGTCTTAAAGAACAATATAAAACAAATTTCGTTCAAATCGTACGATTAGCTTAAAGGTTATGAGAGTTTAAAAAAAATAGAGACCTCTTGCGGGGGCATGGGTGAACTATTCACCAAACAAAAAAAATTAATTCGAGATCTTTGCAAGTTGTTTCATTAGAGAGTACACGTTAAGTCATGTACAGAAAGACAATTCTTTGAAGTCTCTTGAACGATTTGGGGGTAAGAATAATAATAATAATAATAAGAATAATAATAAGAATAAAGAAAAGACAATACAATAACAGAAAGGATTCCGACGAATTGTCGGAATCCTTAATAATAAGAATAAAGAAAATACAATACAATAACAGAAAGGATTCAGACGGAAGTCGGAATCCTTAATAAGAATAACGAAAAGACAATACAATAACAGAAAGGATTCCGACGGAAGTCGGAATACTTAATAATAATAAGAATAAAGAAAAGACATTGCAATAACAGAAAGGATTCCGACGGAATAGTCGGAATCCTTAATAAGAATAAAGAAAAGACAATACAATAACAGAAAGGATTCTGACGGAAGTCGGAATCCTTAATTAATGATTTTTTTTCTAAATATATTGCATATCTGAACCGAAAATTGAGCTTAATTTGCTAAATAGCTCTTTGTCAATTAAATCAATTTTTTGGTAAAGTTATAAGTACTTTAATACTAAATCTTTTGATTAATTGTAATAGTTTGAATATTAGAATCTTTCAATGGTCCATTTGTAGAAAAGAGAAAAATAGGTCTATTTTAAGCTGTTTAATGCCGTTTTTTAACATTTGACAGGTATACGTGAATTATTTATCAGAAAAGGGTGGCCTATTTGAAACATTTTTCTTAACAATTTTACAAACAACTTTAGACACTCACACTGGCTGATTAAGGGGGGCGGGTTGTTCTTAACCCCTCTTTTCCGCGGATTTTTTTAATATATGGAAGCTCCAAGTACAATAAAGTGAGTCGATGATAGGGAGAGGCGAGATACATGTACATATATTTTCCATCTATCTCTTTGACTTTTTTGAATGGTATTTTTTTTCTGGAAATCTGAGGTGCGGGCTTGTGATCAACATACCATTAGTAAACTTGTACCCTCACATTATAATGAATCTATGTGTAGAATGTGAGGTCAGAATAAAATAATTTTAACATACATGTATTTATTTACTTGAAGTTCGTTATTCTGAGTAAAATCCCCTCGGCCATGCATTTGCCATTTGTCAAATTCTAGCAAATAAGGTACTTGAATGTTTCATCTATGGCTTGAATGCACAAACGTAAATGAAATATACAAGGATATTCCGATTAGTTATGATGTAGTATGGTCAATGAGGGTGTCTGCTAGTGCAAAGAAATTAATGAAAACATTAACTACTGCACTACCCAACTCTTGCCGCGTGAAGGCCCCCTTAGTAAGAGTCAAAGTTTGAATTTGAAAAAAAAAGAATGCTAATGATTCCGAAAGATAACCAAATTAATCTACATGAATTTATATTGATTAATTGAACAATTTATGGAACCTCAGTACACCAGAACCAATACATTATATACATTATAGAGCCCTTAATACAGCATGTGTAATTATTGTAGCATATAAAGGAAGGCAAGTCCTCATGATTAACACATTAATATAAATGACATAGACATTGAAAGACAATGAAAATGAATTCACTGCTGATAGAAATATTTCTTCCTAAATTTGGTAGTGTACTTAACAAGTGTCATTCCTTCCATTTTCTCCCCCCCCCCGACCGCAGAAAAAAAAAAACAATAGAAAAAACCATACAGAGGAGAACATGACCATAATGACTCTCATCACAATAGAAAATTCAAATGTTGCATGTGTCATAAAATTTTCGTAAAGCGACAAAATGTTATCATGGCACGTAACAATTACATGTCATATTAGTGCTACAGCTACAGAAAATGTCATCATAGTACAATCAAACAGTTACTACAGTACATCCACACAATTTCAATATAGTGCAGCCACACTGTCATTATAGTACAGTCACTTAGCACAAGCACAAGTTCAGCAACATTATCCTTACTGTACATCCATAGTGACATAATAGTCCAACCACAATTTGAAGACGTTTAACTGTACTGTTATGTACTTCCATTATAGCATAGCGTCTTTATAGCACAGCCACTTAGAGGATCATCGTAGTATAGCCAAATAGTATCCATTATAGCACAGCAATTAAAAGGATCATCATAGTACAGCCACATAGTGTCCATTATAGCGCAGCCACTTAGAAGATCATCATAGTACAGCAACATAGAGTCCATTATAGCAAAGCCCCTTAGAGGATCATCATAGTACAGCAACATAGTGTCTATTATAGCACAGCCACTTAGAAGATCATCATAGTACAGCCACATAGTGTCCATTATAGCACAGCAATTAAAAGGATCATCATAGAACAGCCACATAGTGTCAATTATAGCACAGCCACTTAGAAGATCATCATAGTACAGCCACATAGTGTCCATTATAGCACAGCCCCTTAGAGGATCATCATAGTACAGCCACATAGTGTCCATTATAGTACATGCACATAGAGGATCATCATAATACAGCCACATAGTGTCCATTATAGCACAGCCACTTAGAGGATCATCATAACACAGCCGCATAGCGTCGATTATAGCACAGCCACTTAGAGGATCATCATAGTACAGCCACATAGTGTCCATTATAGTACAGCCACTTAGAGGATCATCATAATACAGCCACAGTGTCCATTATGACACAGGCACTTAGAGGATCATCTTAATACAGCCATGTCCATTATAGCACAGTCACTTAGAGGATCACCATAGTACCGCCACATATTGTCCATTATAGCACAGCCACTTAGAGGATCATCATAGTACTACCACATAGTATCCATTATGGCACAGCCACTTAGAGGATCATCATAATACAGCCACAGTGTCTATTATAACACAGGCGCTAAGAGGATCATCATAGTACAGCCGCATATTGCCCATTATAGAACAGACAGTTAGAGGATCATCTTAATACAGCCATGCCCATTATAGCACAGCCACTAAGAGGATCATCATAATACCGCCACATATTGTCCATTATAGCACAGCCACTTAGAGGATCATCATAGTACCGCCACATATTGTCCATTATAGCACAGCCACTTAGATGATCATCATAATACAGCCATAGTGTCCATTATAGCTCAGACATTCAGTGGAATATCATAGAACAGCTACATAGTGTCCATTATTACACAGCAATTTAAAAGATCATCATAGTACATCCACATAATGTCATTATAGCGCAGCCACTTGGAGGATCATCATAGTACAACCACATAGAGTCCATTATAGCACAGCCCCTTAGAGGATCATCATAGTAAGGCCATATAGTGTCCATTATAGCACAGCCCCTTAGAGGATCATCATAGTAAGGCCATATAGTGTCCATTATAGTACAGCCATTAAGAGGATCATCATAGTACAGCCACATAGTGTCCATTATAGCACAGCCACTTAGAGGATCATCAGAGTACAGCTACATAGTGTCCATTATAGAACAGCCCCTTAACGGATCATCATAGTACAGCTACATAGTGTCCATTATAGCACATTCATTTAGAGGATCATCATAGTACAACCAAATGGTGTCCACTATAGCGCAACCACTTAGAGGATAATCATAAAACAGCCACATTTTGTCCATTATAGTACAGCCACTTAGAGGATCATCATAACACAGCCACATATTGTCCATTATAGCGCATCCACTTAGAAGATCATCATAGTACAGCCACATAGAGTCCATTATAGCACAGCCCCTTAGAGGATCATCATAGTACAGCCACATAGTGTCCATTATAGCACAGCCACTTAGAAGATCATCATAGTACAGCCATATAGTGTCCATTATAGCACAGCCCCTTAGAGGATCATCATAATACAGCCACATAGTGTCCATTATAGCACAGCCCCTTAGAGGATCATCATAGTACAGCCACATAGTGTCCATTATAGCACAGCAATTAAATGGATCATCATAAAACAGCCACATAGTGTCCATTATAGCACAGCCACTTAGAAGATCATCATAGTACAGCCATATAGTGTCCATTATAGCACAGCCCCTTAGAGGATCATCATAGTACAGCCATATAGTGTCCATTATAGCACAGCCCCTTAGAGGATCATCATAGTACAGCCACATAGTATCCATTATAGCACAGCAATTAAAAGGATCATCATAGAACAGCCACATAGTGTCAATTATAGCACAGCCACTTAGAAGATCATCATAGTACCGCCACATAGTGTCCATTATAGTACATCTACTTAGAGGATCATCATAATACAGCCACTTAGTGTCCATTATAGCACAGCCACTTAGAGGATCATCATAACACAGCCACATAGCGTCGATTATAGCACAGCCACTTAAAGGATCATCATAGTACAGCCACATAGTGTCCATTATAGTACAGCCACTTAGAGGATCATCATAATACAGCCACATTGTCCATTATGACACAGGAACTTAGAGGATCATCTTAATACAGCCATGTCCATTATAGCACAGCCACTTAGAGGATCACCATAGTACCACCACATATTGTCCATTATAGAACAGACACTAAGAGGATCATCTTAATACAGCCATGCCCATTATAGCACAGCCACTAAGAGGATCATCATAATACCGCCACATATTGTCCATTATAGCACAGCAACTTAGAGGATCATCATAGTTCTACCACATAGTATCCATTATGGCACAGCCACTTAGACGATCATCATAATACAGCCACAGTGTCCATTATAGCTCAGACATTCAGAGGAATATTATAGAACAGCTACATAGTGTCCATTATTGCACAGCAATTTAAAAGATCATCATAGTACAGCCACATAATTTCATTATAGCGCAGCCACTTGGAGGATCATCATAGTACAACCACATAGAGTCCATTGTAGCAAGGCCCCTTTGAGGATCATCATAGTAAGGCCACATAGTGTCCATTATAGCACAGCCCCTTAGAGGATCATCATAGTAAGGCCACATAGTGTCCATTATAGTACAGCCATTAAGAGGATCATCATAGTACATTCACATAGTGTCCATTATAGCACAGCCACTTAGAGGATCATCAGAGTACAGCTACATAGTGTCCATTATAGCACAGCCACTTAGAGGATCATCATAGTAAGGCCACATAGTGTCAATTATAGTACAGCCATTTAGAGGATCATCATAGTACAGCCACATAGTGTCCATTATAGCACAGCCACTTAGAGGATCATCAGAGTACAGCTACATAGTGTCCATTATAACACAGCCCCTTAACGGATCATCATAGTACAGCTACATAGTGTCCTTTATAGCACATACATTTAGAGGATCATCATAGTACAACCAATTGGTGTCCACTATAGCGCAACCACTTAGGGGATAATCATAAAATAGCCACATATTGTCCATTATAGTACAGCCACTTAGAGGATCATCATAACACAGCCACATATTGTCCATTATAGTACAACCACTTAGAGGATCATCATAAAACAGCCCCATATTTGCCATTATAGTACAGCCACTTAGAGGATCATCATAATGCAGCCACAGTGTCCATTAAAGCGCTGTCACGTAGAGGATTATTACTGGTGACCTTAGTATAGTCAAGAACGACAAGTTGAGAGAATTGTTTAAAAAGGGTCCCAAATACAGAGAAAGTATGTCCTTTACATAGAACCAAAATGTGAAAATTATTATGGACTCTTGTGAGGAATATGCAAGACGTTGGGCAAAGAAAGAGGATGTACAGCTCGACACCCTTTCCGAATGGATAAAATCAATCAGAGGGTTACTTTTATCTAGAATTAACCGATTAAAATCAACTGTGAACACCAGATTCGTGTCTATATTTAAAGACCCTGATGTTATCACAGAACTTACCTACCTACAAGAACATTACGTCATCACACCAGCGGACAAAGCCTCAAATAATTACACATTTACTTGCAAAAAGTACTATTTCGACAGTCTAGTTAAAGAGTTGGGTTTAAATTCGACACCTGGAAATCCCACTTACACCCCAACGAACCTTTCTGCCTCTGAAATAATAGATAACCACAAATCAGCTCTTGCTTCCTTTGGCTTCGACACTACCAATTTAGATTTAGATTTACCATACTTATACTGCATACCTAAAATGCATAAGAATCCGTACAAACAACGTTTCATCGCTGGTTCCTCAAAATGTTCTACCAAATCTGTATCGATCTTACTCACCAAAGTTTTATCTGAAATCAAATCTGCTTTGTAAAAGAAAAGTCAGATTCTGAAAATAAGTACACTGAAACAGACATTATTCAGATGTTAAACTTTCTGATCGACAACATTTTTGTGGTGTTTGGAGGAAAGGTCTTCCAGCAAATTGTCGGAATTCCAATGGGGACCAATTGTGCCCCACTCCTTGCCGACATTTTCCTTTACTCGTACGAAGCTGAATTCATTCAATCTTTGGTCTCTGAAGGGAAAAGATACTTAGCTTCTGACTTCAACTTCACTTACAGATACATAGACGATGTGTTGTCCATCAATAATCCAAAAATTCGCGGATTACCTGAGCAGTATCTATCCTTCGGAGCTTGAAGTCAAAGAAACTACAGAGACAAATAATTCAGCATCCTATTTGGACATAATGTTGTCCTACGACACTGATGGTCACATGAACACCTCACTCTATGACAAACGTGACGACTTCAATTTCAGCATTACGAACTTTCCTTTTCTGAGTAGCAACATCCCTTCATCGCCTGCTTATGGCGTGTTCATATCTCAGTTGATACGCTATGCCAGAGCAAGTACCAAATATACGGATTTTGTTCTGAGAGCTAGGCGTCTTTCAGATAAGCTTCTCAGTCAGGGATATGTTTGTGACCGACTAACATCGTCACTGAGGAAGTTCTACGGTCGATATGGGGAACTCGTCGTACACTATGATGTCCCACTATCCAGAATGGTGGATGATATTCTGTCATAGACCATTTGAACCATCCAACCAAAGATTGTACTCTATATCTTCCAAAATGGAAGTAACCGGATGTGACAGTTCTACCGAATTGAAGCGACGGGTGTTGCATGCAAGCAGGAGATGCTTACTCTTCCTGGGCACCTGGTCTCACTCTCATATCGAGAGTTCGCTTCTTTTCATATGGTGGAGGTTTTTGTTTTTGTTTGCTTTGGTTCCTGTTTTTATCCTGATTTTGCATGCCTTCGGTTTCTGATTTTCTGAATTATCGATTTTGTACTGTAGACAGGGATATGGTCATTATCCATATTTGTCATCATCATAATACAGCCACAGTGTCCATCATAGCACAGCCACTTAGACTGTTAGAGGATCATCATAGTACAACGACATAGTGTCCATTATAGCACAGCCACTTAGACTGTTAGAGGATCATCATAGTACAACCACATAGTGTCAATCATAGCACAGCCCCTTAGAGGATCATCAAAGTACAGCCAAAAAGTGTTAATTATAGCAGAGCCACTTAGAGGATCATCATAGTACAACCACACAAAGTCATTGTAGCACAGCTACTTAGAGGATCATCATAGTAGAGCCGCATAGTGTCCATTATAGCAGAGCCAATTAGAGGATAATCACAATACAGCCACAGTGTCCATTATAGCACAGCCACTTAGAGGATCATCATAGTACAGCCACACAAAGTCATTGTAGCACAGCTACTTAGAGGATCATCATAGTAGAGCCGCATATGTCCATTATAGCACAGCCAATTAGAGGATAATCACAATACAGCCACAGTGTCCATTCTAGCAAAACCACTTAGAGGATTATCATAATACAGCCACAGTGTCCATTATAGCAGAGCCACTTAGAGGATCATCATAATACAGCCACAGTGTCCATAATAGCACAGCCATTGAGAGGATCATCATAGTACAGCCACATAGAGTCCATCATAGCACAAACACTTAGAGGATCATCATAGTACAGCCACATAGAGTCCATCATAGCACAGCCACTTAGCGGACCATCATAGTACAGCCATATAGTTATTTTTGCACAGCCCCTTAGAGGATCATCATAGTACAGCCGTATAGTGTCCATCATAGCACAGCCACTTAGCGGACCATCATAGTACAGCCATATAGTTATTATTGCACAGCCCCTTAGAGGATCATCATAGTACAGCCGTATATTGTCAATCATAGCAAAGCCACTTAGAGGATCATCATAGTACAGCCATATAGAGTACATCATAGCAAAGCCACTTAGAGAATCACTGTAGTACAGTCACAAAGAGTCCATTATAGTACAGACACTTAGAGGATCATCTTAGTACAGTCACAAAGTGTCCATTATAGCATAGCCACTTAGAGGATCACTATAGTACAGTCACATTGAGTCCATTATAGTACAGTCACTTAGAGGATCATCGTAGTACAGCCACACAGTTTCCTTTTTTTTCCCAAGCTATGTACATTCGTCCTTTATTTGATGATCCGACATTGTCGAAATAGTGAACGTAATTGTTTTAACCCTTTTTGTGCTGGCTATATATACATATATATATATATATATAAAGCACAGAAAAAAATATATAAACAACAACGTTAAGTATTCAGAAAATGTCGGATCGGCCCAAAGGCTAATGCATGTCTCTCGCAGAAAAAAAGATATAAAGAGCACAAAAATTGTGCGAGAGACTCACGACATTAAATTAATTTACCTCAAATTTTCAAAGCAGCACGGGTCCTTCTTCAGGAGACAATCAGAACATACATTCAGAAAAAAATGGAGAGAAGAACGAAAAAATAATGAAAACAATAATAATAATAATAATATTGTGTGGCTATGCTCTGGAAGGCATGTCATAAAACCATGGCTGTCAAAGAATGAAGAGAGGTGTTACAATGTAAGGCAGACAAATAAAAGGGGACGTGGAAACCATCCATTCTGCTTAGACATGATCGCTAGCAAAGGAATCATAGAGTAAAATGAGGGAATGAATGGTAGGAGAAAATGAATGAAATTAGACCGCCATCTAGCGGATAAACGGTATGACTACGAACATGGAATATTTATTGAAATTATCTTAGTTCCTTATGAAAAATAACGGATAGTGGAGGAAAATGGGCAAATAAAAGGTGAGATGAAATGAAAAATACACGCAACACCTTTAATTAAGGAAAACAAGGCAAACACCCCCCAATAAAACAAACATCCATACTGTAGCAAAGTGACCGGTGAACTGTACACACGTGCGTCGGTATGAACAGATAGTGGTGTGACAAAAGGGGCGCTTTAAGGGGCAACCGAAAATAAGGGGAAATATATGGTTTTGAGAAGAAGTCAAGCGCTCGTTCGCAGTTTCGTCAATTGACCTCCGTATCCAAACGGAAGAAATAGGGCGTGTTACAAAATAGTACCCGTGAGGGAAGATCAAGCAGAACCTATCTCATAAACATAGAAAGTAAGGACTCTGAAATAAAGGCCTAGTACAAAAATCGAACTAAGTATTTTCTACTCATATGAAGAGTGTCAGAGCATTTATTCAAGCCGTCTGGTTCAATGGTTTTCAGAGTATACTGCCAAAAGTTTTCCTTTGCTACTCTCTGGTCTGTAGTCCAACTGACATTATGGTCTATGGGTACAACTTCCATGTCCTCCCAGGAGTGGTTATCCTGATAAGATATATATATATATATATATATATATATTTATCTTACTTTTAAAATGGTCAAAGTTTTGATCCATATTCAATTGGAGCTAGTCCAAGGTGTAATTAACATGATCAAGGGCTATCCATGGAAATAATAGGTACTTCATTGCACTATGATGTACAGGTCTACTTTAAAAAAAATGAATGTGTTGCAACCGGTGTGATAGCACAAGGGAAAGATTCTTCCATAAGGCTGGTACATTTTAAGTTATATATAGATCCCTAGAAATGTAATAATCAAAATATTGCTGATGCAGATTTTCCTCGCTGTGTATGCAAATAATGTTTAAGTAGTATAACTTTCTTGTTTTTTTGTTTTACCAAATTTCTTAGAATTTCAAAGGACTGAAATGAAATGCTGCTTAATTTTGAGAAATTCTGAATATCTTTTTGGATGCATTAACTAAAGTCATTAACACTTAGTGTGGTTTTAACATGAAAAAATATCTTAAAATATACATGTATACATTTTACTAAGGTTACCTTGAATTTCAGCCTCATTTAATGCTGTCCATACAAAATCAGATAGAGGACGTTCTAAGACATTTAGAATGTAATTTCATCTTTAATAATAACAATATTTCTTCAAATTATGTAGAATGATCAGTGAGGGTGTCTGACAGTGCAAAGACATTAACGAAGAACATTAAATGCTGCACTACCCAACTCCTGCCGCGACCCAGGTAGCACAAAACATTTTTGAAACATTTCAAAAAGATCGTATTTGGGTTTCCTTTAAACATTCTTATCAAAATGTTTTCGAAACATTCTTAAAACATTCTAGGCTAAAGACAAAACGTTTATTTTTTTTAATATTGTGTTATATCCTTACAAAAGTTAAAACGAGTTAGCTTAGGAAACATTTTTGTAACATTATAAAAATGTTGTAGAAAAATGTTTTGACTAAAAGTATGCTCAACATCAAACTTAAAACATTTTGATGATATTCTTAAAACATTGTGTTAAAATATTAGATTCGTACGTTATAAAACGTTTTTACGACTTTTAAAAATTTGCCCTCTGACGTCCAGATTGGAAGTCATTACATTTACGCATACGTTTCAAATATCTTAATAGTGACATGTTATATCATAAATAAGAATTAAAACATGTTGAATTTGGAAACATATCTACAAAATTATAAAAACATTTTAGAAAAAAAAACAAAAGCACCCTCAACATTAAATCTATAACATTTTAGGGATAGTTTTTAAATATTGTATCAAAATGTTAGAATCATACATTATAAAACTTCTTTCTCGAATTTTTGTAATATGTCTCCTGACGTCCAGATTGTAAGTCATTACATTTACGCATATGTTTCAAATATCTTAATAGTGATATGTTATATCATCAAAAAGAATTCAAATGCAAAAAAGAATTTGGAAACATTTTTACAACATTTTAAAAACATTTTAGAATAATATTTTTACAAAAGTACCATCAATATTAAATTACATTTTAAGGACATCCCTAAAACGTTGTAGCAAAATGTTAAAATCATACGTTATATAACTTTTTTGTCGACTTTATTGTAATTTTTCTCCTGATATCAAGATTGTAAGTCATAACATTTACGCATATGGTTCAAATATCTTAAAAGTGATATGTTATATCATCAAAAAGAATTCAAATTTACTCTTCAAAAGAAGAAACGCATATAACAATATTACAATGTATTATTATTATTCAATATTCACAAGTTATTGATTATGTGACCTCATTTGTTTGTATTAATGATGGTATAGAGATGGGACAAGCAGTTTAGGGCTAAATTACGATATTTTGATTATCATTAAATCTCTTTTTATGTAAAAACATGAAATTTTGAATTTTCGAATTTTTATGTTTTTATGCATTTTACATGTTTATGAGGAATTTTAATTTTGCCCAAGTCAAAGTTCATTGATGCCCATAAAAAATTTGGACTTTAACTTCTTCGGGTCACTTCCGCTTTAATGCAATGCATGCTTACAATGTCCGATGCAATGCGTTTGAACATTGCGACATGATCGAATGACTCCCATTTGTGAGTTATACTCAGTAAAGTTTAGGATCAAAAAGTCAAATTAAGAAGATTTTTCTCCTTATGAAACAAATTTCTCTCGATAAAACTGACTCGCAAATTCAAGGAATGCGACGAACTCTGGATGACGTCCTAGAATAAAATTCCATCATGCGTAGTATTGCCGCCAAATATTATGAGATTATCACTGTTAAGTATGGTGTATCCGTTTCTTAATCGACTCAAAACATTTTTAAATGATATGGAAAACAAACGTATACGGATCTCCGAAAAATACACAATTTGGCCTCTAAAAGAACATCGAGGGCATATTGTTTTTGGGTCATTTTAACTAACATTTTAAAACACTAAAGAGATTCTCATTGAAAGCTTAGGGTATGAAAATACCATTTGGTACATTTGGTTTGATTTTGTCTATTAAAATGATAAATATGATTATTTTATATGTGCACTAAGGATCAAATAAACAAATACTATGCGTTACTTTTTTTGATGAGTATATGTTGAATTTGGAAACATTTTAACAACATTTTAAAAACATTTTAGAATAATGTTTTGAACACTAGCATCATCAACATTAAATCTATAACATTTTAAGGACATTCCTAAAACGTTGTAGCAAATTGTTAGAATCATACGTTATATAACTTTTCTTTCGACATTTTAATTTGTCTCATGACGTCTAGATTGGAAGTCATAACATTTACGCATATGTTTCAAATATCTTAAAAGTGATATGGTATATCATCAAAAATAATTAAAAATTGTTGTATTTGGAAACATTCTTACAACATTTGAAAAACATTTAAAAATAATGTACTGAACACAAGCACCATCAACATTAAATCTATAACATTTTAAGGACATCCCTAAAACGTTGTAGCAAATTGTTAGAATCATACGTTATATTCCTTTTTTTGTCGATATTTGTTAATTTGTAACATTTACGCATATGTTTCAAATATCTTAATAGTGATTTGTTATATCATCAAAAAGATTTCAAACATGTTGAATTTGGAAACATTTTTACAACATTTTAAAAACATTTTAGAATAATATTTTGAGTACCCTCAACATTAAATCCATAACATTTTATGGATATCCTTAAAGCATTGTAGAAATATTTTAGAATCATAGGTTATATAACCTTTTTGACGACATTCTGTAATTTCTCTTCTGACGTCTAGATTGTAAGTCATAACATTTACGCATACATGTATGTTTCAAATATCTTAAAAGTGATATGTTATATCACCAACAAGAATTAAAACATGTTGAATTTGGAAACATTTTTACAACATTTGAAAAACATTTAAGAATAATGTTATGAACACGAGCACCATTAATATTAAATCTATAACATTTTAAGGATATTCTTAAAACACTGTAGCAAAATGTTAGAATCACACATTATATAACTTTTTGTCGACTTTCTCTAATCTGTCTCCTGACGTCTAGATTGTAAGTCATAACATTTACGCATGTGTTTCATATATCTTATGTGATATGTTATAACATTAAAAGGAATGAAAACATGTTGTATTTGAAGACATTTTACAACATTATAAAAATATTTTAGAATAATATTTTGAACAAAAGTACCCTCGACATAAAATCTATAATATTTCATGGAAATTCTGAAAACAATGTAGCAATATGTTAGAATCATACGTTATATAACTTTTTTGACGACTTTCTGTAATTTGTCTCCTGATGTCTAGATTTGAAGTCATACAATTTACGGATATGTTTCAAATATCTTATTAGTGATATGTAATATCATAAAAAAATTAAAACATGTTGAATTTGGAAATATTTTTACAACATTATAAGAACATTTTATAATAATGTTTTGAACAAAAGTACCCTCGACATTAAATCTATAACATTTTAGGGATATTCTTAAAACATTGTAGCAAAATGTTAGAATCATACGTTATATGACTTCTTTGTCGACTTTTTGTAATTTGTCTCCTGGTGTCTAGAATGGAAGTCATATCATTAACACATATATTTGAAATATCTTAATAGTGATATTTTATATCATCAAAAACAAATAAAACATGTTGAATTTGGAAACGTTTTTAAAACATTTTCAAAACATTTTTGAATAATGTTTTGAAAAAAAGCACCCTCAACATCAAATCTATAGCATTTTAAGGATATTCTTAAAACATTGTAACCAAATGTTGAAATCATACGTTATATGACTTTTTTGACGAGTTTTTGTAATTTGTCTCCTGACGTCTGAATTGGAAGTCGAAACATTTACGCACATGTTTCAAATATCTTAAAAGTGATATCTTATATCATCAAAAATAATTTATACTTGTTGTATTTGGAAACATTTTTACCACATTTTAATATCTTAAAATATCTTAAAACATTTTAGAATAATGTTTTGAAACATTTTAAGAACATTATGTAACATTTTTGAATAATGTTTTAAACAAAAGTTCCACCGACAGTAAATCTATATTAACATTTTAAAGATAAAAACATTGATATGACTTCTTTGTCGACTTTTTGTAATAACATTTTAAAAGAAATTTTTGTAAAAACATTTTAAAAACATTTTAGAATAATGTTTTGAACAAAAGTACCCTCAACATTCTTTAATATTTTAAGGATATTCCTAAAACATTGTAGCAAAATGTTAGAATTATACGATACATAATTCCTTTGTCCTTTTTTGTAATTTGTCTCCTGACGTCTAGATCTTAAATCTTAACATTTACGCATACGTTTCATATTTCTCAAGAGTGATATGTTATATCATCAAAATGAATTAAAACATGTTGAATTTGGAAACATTTTAAGAACATTATGTATCATTTTTGAATAATGTTTTAAACAAAAGTTCCACCGACAGTAAATCTATATTAACATTTTAAAGATATTATTACTTGCATGCCTCGTCAATGCTGTAAATTTATCAGTTTTTAAATGATTCTATTGAATTTAAAGACGTTACACATTTAAACATTGTAGCAAAATGCTAGAATCATACTTTATGAAACTTTTGTGAATACTTTTTGTAATTTGTCTTTCTAAGTATGGATTTGAAGTCATTATATTTACGCAATGTTTCAAATATATTGATAGTGATATGTTATATCATCAAAACGAATGAAACATGTTGAATTTGAAAACACGTTTACAACATTATATAAACATATTAGAACAATGTTTTGAATAAAAGTACCCTCAACATTAAATCCATAATATTTTAAAGGTATTCTTAAAACATTATTGCAAACTGTTAGAATCATTGCCCATGTAAAGGTAATGTGTGGTCATTGTCCGTGAAGCTCTGTTTATAACTCGCTATACGTACTGAGTGTAGACCGGGTCGGGATAGTCAACGTTGCACATGTGTTGATTTCTATATATAGTTATTCAGGTATATTGTTGTGTGGAAGTAAAATAATTAGTTTTGTGTATATACGAAAGTCCTGTATGGATATCGGAGCCCTGTGTGAAAAGCCAAAATGTGCAGTTTTAAGATATAAGCTCTTTTTGTACGTCCATAACGGTGAGTTACATGCATAATTACTATGTTTACATTTTCATTGCTTAATGTTACTTTGATTACTTCATGAATGAATATATACAATATTTGATATTTCTGCAGTTATTTTTATAATAGACAATTTACATGCATAATGAGATAAGTACGTATGTGATATACGAACACTCAATTTTTTTAAAATTAGTATTTAGTATTAATCAATGTTGTTATAGGTGACCAAAGTGTGTTCTCTTGTCCTCTGATGTCTTGTCCTGCCACCTTCTACAAGTTATATATGATGGCCCGTTTGAATTATGACATTTGAAGTCCAGTTTAATGAACATTTAAGGACACGCATCGAATTATCTTGATATATCCTTTATACGGAGGCCTACACACGTCAACATTTTTGTTAATTAGCATTTGAATTGTGATGTAGAAACAGACGTATTAGTTTAAATTTTGTTTATATGGTTTACCTTCCGGAGTATGTGTTTGTATTTTGTACTTTCCTTATCATGTTTCATTTCATATTCTTGCTAATAAACTTACTTAAAATTGAATTAGGATTTTTGAGAGTCGTTGAGAGTTGATGCTGTTTAACTTAAATCATTGTTGAAAAATAATAGATTCATACGTTAAATTCTTATTTTTCGACTTTGTGTTATTTGTCTTCTAACGTCCAGATTTAAAGTAATGACAATTACCAATACTATCTTATTGTTGATATGTATATAATCAAAACAAGAGGCCCTAGAGGGTCACGATAGTTCACCTATATTTACTATAAGCAAATCATTAAACAAAAGGAAGTTTGTCAAAAACTTGACTTCGAGGTGGAACCAAAAAATAACAACACTTATTAAGACATCTCTCTAGATCACCCTGATGCTTTAAATTTGTATGTTTGTGCTTCGCTTCTGAAGAAATGTTTGCAAAGGAGGGTACCCCCATGATTTATTTTTGCCTAAGGTGGCGCCCCTGTTGAAGGATCGAAGGTAGACCATTGAAATCGTGTTAGAATAATCAAACGCTTTTCATACCGTGAATATTACCCTTCCGTTACCTTCTTGAACAACAAGTGTTCAGAAAATTATCATAGAGTGTCAGGATAGTAGTCATAATGCATCAGTATTGTAGACATACAGTGTCAGTATGGTACTGTCACACAGTGTCAGTATTGTACTGTCATACAGTGTCAGTATAGTACTGTCATACAGTGTCAGTATAGTTGTCATACAGTGTCTGTATAGTACTGTCATACAGTGTCAGTATAATACAGCCATACAGTGTAAGCATAGTGGTCATTCAGTGTCAGTACTGTACAGTCACACAGTGTAAGTAAAGTACAGTCATACAGTGTCAGTAAAGTACAGCCATACAGTGTCAGTATAGTACTTTCATACAGTGTCAGTATAGTACTGTCATACAGTGTCAGTGTAATACAGTCATACAATGTAAGCATAGTAGTCATACAGTGTCAGTATAGTACAGTCATACAGTGTCAATATTGTACAGTCATACAGTGTCAGTATAGTACAGTAATACATTGTCAGTATAGTACTGTCATACAGTGTCAGTATAGTACAGTCCTACAGTGTAAGTATAGTAGTCATACAGTTTCAGTATAGTATTGTCATACAGTATCAGTATGGTTCTCATACAGTGTCAGTATAGTACAGTCATACAGTGTCAGTATAGTACTGTCAAACAGTGTCAGTATAGTACTGTCATACAGTGTCAGTATAGTACAGTCATACAGTGTAAGCATAGTAGTCATACAGTTTCAGTATAGTACAGTCATACAGTGTCAATACAGTAGAGTCATACAGTGTCAGTATAATACAGTCATACAGTGTCAGTATAGTACTCTAATGCAGTGTCAGTGTAGTACAGTCATACAGTATAAGTATAGTAGTCATACAGTGTCAGTATAGTACTGTCATACAGTGTGAGTATAGTTCTCATACAGTGTCAGTATAGTACTGTCATACAGTGTCCGTATATTACTCATACAGTGTCAGTAAAGTACTGTCATGCTGTGTCAGTATAGTACAGTCATACAGTGTCAGTATAGTAGTCATACAGTGTCAGTATAGTAATGTCATACAGTGTCAGTATAGTTCTCATACAGTGTCAGTATAATTGTCATACAGTGTCAGTATAGTACAGTCATCGTAAAGTACAGTCATACAGTGTTTCAGTATAGAAGTCATACAGTGTCAGTATAGTACAGTCATACAGTGTCAGTATAGTACTGTCATATATTGTCAGTATAGAAGTCATACAGTGACAATATACTACAGTCATACAGTGTCAGTATTGTACAGTCATACATTGTAAGCATAGAAGTCATAGAGTGTGAGTATAGTACAGTGATACAGTGTGAGTATAGTACAGTCATACAGTGTCAGTATAGTACAGTCATACAGTGTCAGTATAGTAGTCATACAGTGACAATAAACTACAGTCATACAGTGTCAGAATAGTACTGTCATACAGTGTCAGTATAGTAGTCATACAGTGTCAGTATCGTACAGTTATACAGTTTCAGTATAATACTGTCAAACAGTGTCAGTATAGTAGTCATACAGTGACAATATACTATAGTCATACAGTGTCAGTATAGCACAGTCATACAGTGTCAGTATAAAACAGTCATACAGTGTCAGTATAGTATTGTCATTCAGTGTCAGTATAGTAGTCATACAGTGTCAGTACAGTACTGTCATACTGACTCATACAGTGTCAGTATAGTACAGTCATACGGTGTCAGTACAGTACTGTCATACAGTGTCAGTATAATAGTCATACAGTGTCAGTATAGTACTGTCATACAGTGTCAGTATATATAGTACAGTCATACAGTGTCAATATGGTACTGTAATACAGTGTCAGTAGAGTACAGTCATACAGTGTCAGTATAGTACAGTCATACTGTGCCAGTATAGTACAGTCATACAGTGTCAATTTAGTAGCCATACAGTGTCAGTATAGTACTTATACAGTGTCAGTATAGTAGTCATACAATGTCAGTGTAGTACAGTCATGCAGTGTCAGTATAGGTTAGTCATACAGTGTCAGTATCGTGGCATAGTGTGTCAGTATAGTAAAGCCATGCATTGTCAGAACAGTGCAGTGACAGTGTCATCATATACAATCACAGTGTCATTATATACAGTCAGTGTCATACAGTGTCAGTATAGTAGTCATACAGTGTCAGTATAGTACTTATACAGTGTCAGTATAGTAGTCATACAGTGTCAGTGTAGTACAGTCATATATTGTCAGTACAGGTTAGTCATACAGTGCCATTATAGTGGCAAACAGTGTCAGTATAGTACAGCCATACAATGTCAGTACAGTGCAGTGACAGTGTCATCATATACAATCAGAATAGTACTGTCATACAGTGTCAGTATAGTAGTCATACAGTGTCAATATAGTACAGTTATACAATTTCAGTATAGTACTGTCAAACAGTGTCAGTATAATAGTCATACAGAGACAATATATTACAGTCTTACAGTGTCAGTATAGTACAGTCATACAGTGTCAGTATAATACAGTCATACAGCGTCAGTATAGTACTGTCATTCAGTGTCAGTATAGTAGTTATACAGTGTCAGTACAGTACTGTCATACTGACTCATACAGTGTCAGTATAGTACAGTCATACAGTGTCAGTATATAACTGTCATACAGTTTCAGTATAATAGTCATACAGTGTCGGTATCGTACTGTCAAACAGTGTCAGTACAGTAGTCATACAGTGTCAGAATACTACTGTCATACAGTGTCAGTATAGTACAGTCATACAGTGTCAATATAGTAAAAAATACTGTACTGTAATACAGTGTCAGTATAGTACAGTCATACAGTGTCAGTACAGTACAGTCATACTGTGTCAGTATAGTACAGTCATACAGTGTCAGCATAGTAGTCATACAGTGTCAGTATAGTACTTATACAGTGTCAGTATAGTAGTCATACAATGTCAGTGTAGTACAGTCATACAGTGTCAGTATAGGTTAGTCATACAGTGTCAGTATAGTGGCATACAGTGTCAGTATAGTACAGCCATACAATGTCAGTACAGTGCAGTGACAGTGTCATCATATACAATCACAGTGTCATCATATACAGTCAGTGTCATCATATACAGTCAATGTCATTATATAAAGTAACAGTGTCATCATATACAATAACAGTGTCATCTTGTACAGTAACAGTGTCATTATATACAGCCAGTGTCATCATATTCAGTCACAGTGTCATCAAATACAGTCACAGTGTCATCATTTACAGCCAAAGTGTCATCATAAACAGTCAGTGTCATCATATACAGCCAAAGCGTCATCATATACATCCAAAGTGTCATCATATACAGTCAGTGCAATCATATACAATCACTGTCATCACATACAGTCATTGTCATCATATACAGTCAGTGTCATCATATACAGTCAGTCCAATTCCCAGTTCCTATATGAATACAAAAAAGTAATGTTAATCTGTAATCTAAAAGGTATTACATGTACATGTATCATATTTCTAATTATCTGCAAAAAAATTTATTAGATTATCATTCAATTAACTCAGACCTCTGCTTGCTTGTAATAGGTTTAACTTGGTTAAAGGTTATACATACTTCTAGATTCAGTGCAACATTTCTGTACAAGTAATTACATTCCTGAAATCTATGTTTGAAAAGGTATGACCCAAAGAACAAATTGCCATTTATTTTAACCATGACCTCGACCTAGACTTCAAATAAATGACTAGCAATTTAAATGCTTATTTTAAAATTTACTCTGAATTTTTTTTTTGGGTCAAATTGTTGATTTTTCAACACAGAGCCGGACATATTATTTATTATCTAGCAACTCGAGGTCAGAATATTTATTTCCAACTCCCAACGAGCAAAAAAGAAAAATACAATAATGATAAAAACTAAACAGAAGAGCATCAAACCTAGACAACACAAAACGTAGCATCACCTCACACGGCATGCGAATCAATGTACTCTCTAGTCTGTATACAAAGATTTTAACCATTTCACATCTATGACCTTTGACTTTGAATACCTTTAATATCAATAAGATTCCTCCTCTTGTCATAAGCAATAAGTAAATGGAGTTTTGTCAAGCTCCAATCAAAACTGTGCCCTTCTAGGCTGTATATACAAGGATTTTGACCATTTCCAATCTGTGACCTTGACATTTGACCTCGAGAATAGACAGGATTCTTCCTTAATTCATAATCAATGAGCATATGAATTCGAGTGTTGTCAAGATCCAATTAAAACTGTGCCCTCTAGGCTGTATACAAAAGAATGACGCACTAATAACACTGATTGTTATGTTATGTCTTCGGAATAGAATGTAGACTATATTATTTAAGAAATAACAACTAGCTAGCCGTGGTTTATTGTCCAGTAATTCCACGAGTCGCATGAACCAATCTAATTATCACCGAGCCGCGAAGCGTCGAGATGATAATTTGATTGGTTCATGTAACGAGCTAGTTGTTATTTCTATTCTTATTTAGCACGTGAATGGGCGGAGCTTAGCGCACTGGAAGTTTGTTGGATATTTTACACCAGGCGAGTTCTATTGCACATATAGGGAGAAAATTTCAAGTCATATTAGAATATAGAATATTCTGCGAAAAATTTTAGAATGTATTTTTAAAAGGGAAAGGACAACTCTTAATTCATTAGTTTATGATTCACGGAATGGACTAGAAAAAAAAAACGAAAACCTCCAATCTATTTATGTTTTATTTCCACTGAGTATGATAATTGGGGATGAGGTGGCATTAGAGTTTGATGTCACATACATTTGTATATCATTGAGGATTGTTGACGCCGCTGAGCTCAAATAGAGGGGGGGGGGAGGCGGTTCCGGCAAATTATTTAATTTTTCAACTTGTGCTTCTGTTTGATTTTTCCCTATTGATGCATAAATCTATCATCTATTCAATATTTCATTTTTCAAGGTGACCTATTTCGGGCTACACACTCCGGACGTCGCACTTTAGGGGCTCTATAGCAGAAATATTGCGCGATTAGAAAACGTTAAATCAGAACACATATAGACGAAATGACAATGGACAACTTTCAATATGTATTTATACAAATGAAAGCAAATAAATTCTTCACGCAGAGTACACTAAGTTCATTGGAATAGAATTTATATTTTGCGTTTGTGACAAAGTCCCTTCGGTATGCGATGTCCGACGTCCGAAGTCCACCGGCATGAAAAATCTCCATTAATGGACATTTTTCAAGTTGACGTAGTTCAGACTTTACATTGTGGACTTTGAACTTAAGGGGTCATATTAAAGAAAGCGGGTGTAATTAGAAAAGAAAATCTGAACACGCAGTAGACCGTAGAAAGCTGTAATATGTATATTCACACATGAAAATTGATAAATTCCCACACAATTTAATCTAAGCTAATTGTGATAACATTAAAAATTCACGTTTGTGACATATTCCCTTCCAAGAGTGGTGTCTGAATGTCGAAATCCGCGAACAGGAAAAATGTCTGTTTTAAACTATTGCGGTAACAACTAACTGAAATGGGTCGATGAGAATGACCTGCGCAAAATGCGATTATTCGAATTATACTCGGCCTCGTTAAGCTCGTTGTTTCTAGCTCCTGTTTCATGGACGCAGATTCGGTATGCTTCTAAAATTCTGTTGCTGAATACTTTCAGTAAATTATTAGTAAATTATACATTAATAGTGCTTTGTCTATTCAAATCTGGTCATAATTCACCAATAAATCTACAAATTAAATTTCTAGTGGAATATTTCAGTATTGGGGTATGTTTAACAATTTTTTTTTGTAATTCTGATCCGAAGGAGCGAACACTTATTTTGTCTTCAGCAATTCGTGTTGATCTGTTGCATATTTTTGTTTAACATCGCATTGATTAATCAAATGAAATACCAGAATAAATTTAAACTCGCGTAAAAAATCATTGACATGCAAGTAAACGATAAACTATGAAAATCTGAAAAGTTTAACTGTGCCTTAATAGTTAGTAGTTTTTTCATCTGTTATGCAATTGGACAAAGCATCAAACTTCGGACGTTTTTTTTTCATTAATTTTTTATCATTTAAAACATGATAGTCAAAATATAGTGCAAAAAATTCAAATATTGAATAGCAAACAAAATAGTGAAAATTCGTCATTCAGCATATATATTTCTACCTTTGATCTTCCTTAAATATATCCAATACCAAACACCACTCAAGACTCCCTACATTTGTCGAGTGTATGCTAATTTTAGCAGATGTTCCTTTACGATTTTGTAGAAATCTGACGTCATCACTCAAGGAGATAAAGGATCACGTATCAAGATAATATGAAACTGTTCTAAACAGGAAGGATGTAAACTTTTGATCCATGAAAATTTATCGTGATTTGATTAATATAATGACAACATGAAATTTTCAAGCCAATACGATTTTAAATAAAACTTATCTAATATGTACATCACGCTTCGTCTCGACAAAACTCGTTAAATATTGTTTTAATCGAGGGGGAAAACTTATGTTTGTACATCTGACATCATACAAATTATGGGCATGTAGTGACCTGTGAAATGCCCTGTCGTTCCTCATTTATGTTTTGATGAGAATCGCAACAAGAATGTTGTAAAGGATCCCTATGGGTATTTATTGTGGGCATCTTGTATCAGATATATATTCAAAAACTTATGAAAAGAATAGTCATAGTCTTAAAAAGCAATGAAAACATGATGATTTGAAATGTTTCATCGATATTTTTACCAGCAATTTCTTAAAGGCCGACGTTGGCAACCACCGGGTCATTAATATGCATACCTGAGTGGCATAGGCTTGATAGTCGTGCCATACCGTCTTTGAAGACATAGCCGTCTGCGAGCGGCGTGTTACATGTACTTCAAAGACACACTGACAAGTAATCCTTTATTTTGCTAATGAGATACCCAAGTCTCGGCTGTTTTAAGAAATTGATCCAAAATTGATATGGGTAAAAGGATTAAATGAGCCGATCAGATGCCAATTAGAGATGTTAACGGGCAGTGAAGCAATGACAGCAAATTCACCTGTCTCCTTATAAAGTCCTCCGATGGCCTTTAAGAATTGCACTCCGACTGACCGTAACAACAGTCATCCATGAAGGGCCAAAGCGACCTGCTTTATTTCGTATGCCTTCGGTATTTAGCAATTTACCTTTCAGGAAGTTTCCTTATCTCATCGTAACAGTTGAGACATTGCCGATTTGCAACATATCCATACACCTTAAAATATAGTGCGTTTCTAATATAGGAATTTGCTGTCTGACACATGCAAGATCAAGATTATTCTCTTTCTTGAAAATTTTCAATTGCATATAAAGTAAATGCATCACAAAAAATCAACTACATGTATTTATTTCTTGCTTTCACTTCTCGTCGGTAGCATAATATTATGGAGCTTCGCTTAACTTATACAATGTAAGAGTTGTCTTCCCTATGTACATGATGTATATACCGATATAAACGAAAGTAGAAACGAAACATAATCTTGTTGAAAGAAATAGGAAATTCTGGTAATTAAAATGAGAATTTTTGGAATTACCAGTTATAATAAACTTCAAAGGAGGGAGGAGATCTTCAACAAGACCCCGTTGTAGCATCAACAGCAAAACACCCAATGAAAAAATACAAAAGACGAGTACAGCACGAGACGGAAAAGAGACAAACGACATGTAAACATCAAACACAAAAGAGTACACATAAAACGACGAGACCAATGGGCAACCGGTGCGGACTCAAATGGTGTGGTTATCCTTGATTACGTGCGCACAACCCACTCACTTCTCCAATTACCAAGAGATCTCGAAGAACGTACAATTGTGGTGTAAAACAACCTCCTCACTGTAAGATGACATCACACAAACAAGACCGCGAAACTTAGAGGCCCCAAGAACTAGATGAATATGTAAATGGATATAAAAAGAGGGCATGCGTAATTCAGTCCGTGCTCTGCCTGCTGTAGCGAGCTCATGTATGTAAACACCCGAGGAATCCGACTGACATTCAGAGAGGACAGGTTGTCGGGGCCCTGTTTTCTCAAAAGAGGTTTGGACAGGGCCTGTATTGGAGTCCCGTCGTCACAGTCAGTCAGAGTGCAAGTCTAAAGGATGCACTTGTACAAGACCGTAGATTGATCAAGTACAAAGCCTAGTGTCCGTCTGGGGACATTAGAATCATATCCACAGTGTAAAAGGCGTTTGATTATTCAGACGCATTTTCGATGGTTATGCTGCCTACATTTGATCCTTCTTATTTTGTTTATCAAATCACCGTAAAAGACAGGTTGTGTAATACCAAAAGTAATGTACTCTTGTGTGTGTATAGATCCGAATTTTAAAAGAAGTTGACTGTAATTTTTGTAAAATTTCCAGAAAGTCTTAACTAGTTTATGAAAGCGGAATTGACCTAAAATATTTTTTGGTTATTTGTAAATTTCTACTGTGAAAATCCAAAATATCGGTACATGCTCCAGCGTACCGGATGAGCTGTGATATGTAAATGCCGCATGACGGTAATCTTGGAACATAACCGTCAAGCCAGGGGAAATTTAATATGTTGAATCCAAAATCATCCTTTTTGTCATATACACTTATTTGAATCTTCTCGTCTTGATATTTAGGCCCAAAAACGGTGTGTCTGTATTTGAAAGGTTTGCCTTGTTAAGTGTTAATTCTTATGGATAAATTTCATTCTTATATAATTCAAAAGCAGGATTGTCAATGGTTTGAATATCGTCCAGATAACTAGAAGTATTATTTGAAACATTTCAGATCATCAAATTTTCTTTGCTTTTGAAGAGTTTGGATAAATTCTTTCTCATAAGTGTATAAAATAAATCTGCAACAAGAGGCGCACAGTTAGTACCCATAGGAATTCCTACAACCTGCTTGTATAGATCCTCACCAAATCTAACATGAATATTGTCCAAGAGGAAGGACAAGGCATTACACAGGTCACTACATGTCCATGATTTGTATGATTTGTAGTCTGTCGAGGAAAAGAAATCCTTCGATTCAGATGTACAAATGTAAGTTTTTAGCTTTCGATCAAAACACCATTTATATCCAAAACTATTAAGCCAATTGAATAGACAGACAGACAGGCAATTCAGGACTTTGACGCAGCTGGTTTTTGCATAATTTGTAACTTCTTGAAACTAATGATAACTAAAACAAAAGGATTGAGGTCTGGTCATTTATTCTTGAACAAATGACTTGAAAACAAATGGTGGCTGGGATAAGATTATGTAAGATCATATAACATCACAAATATTGCATTACATAATTGCAAATAATCGAGTTGACTAGAACTGAACTATTATCCCAGCCAATTACACAATTAAAACATAATATTTACATCATTAAGCAAAAAGTTGGTGCATAAACAGGCCATAATGTTTAGATAAACATTATTCAAATTAAACATAACTAAGAAAAATAGGTATCAAAATATTCATTATATAATTTTTTGATAAATGAAAGGGAGGAAGGTGGGGTTGTGGAAGGAAATCAAAATTCTTCCAAACATAAACAGCGTGTATAGCAAGCACAGTCTAAAAAAGAATGAATCTCATTGGCTGATGATAGTGACATCACAATCAATACATAGAACAGCCTGAGTGAAGTAAGAGTAATTAATGTAACAGCCCGATGTAAACAATAACACGTGTTCAACATAACACAGAAAAGGAAAATACCTTACAATGGATTTCAAGTATGAATAATAAAGTAATGAAAATAGTTTGTACATAAAATAATTTATTTAGCAATAAATGTCATTTATATCCAAAACTATTAAGCCAATTGAATAGACAGACAGACAGGCAATTCAGGACTTTGACGCAGCTGGTTTTTGCATAATTTGTAACTTCTTGAAACTAATGATAACTAAAACAAAAGGATTGAGGTCTGGTCATTTATTCTTGAACAAATGACTTGAAAACAAATGGTGGCTGGGATAAGATTATGTAAGATCATATAACATCACAAATATTGCATTACATAATTGCAAATAATCGAGTTGACTAGAACTGAACTATTATCCCAGCCAATTACACAATTAAAACATAATATTTACATCATTAAGCAAAATGTTGGTGCATAAACAGGCCAAAGCGTGGTGCCTCTAATTTGGAGGACCCATGCAGCACCAACCAAGGAAAAGTCCATTTAATATGAATCAACCAAGACCTCTTAATAACAAAACTACTCTACAGGTGTAACCAAAAGAAGCATATAAACTATTCAAACACACAAGCTATTCAACTAAGCGACGTAATTAGGTATTATGCAAAGGCGTTAAGAAAAAAGAAACAGTAAGCTAAATCAACATGACATAGCAAATGTATGGTGGCAAAGTGGAACCCTTGGAAAACATAATTACAAAGTAACATATTTCAAAATAAGGTTTTCCCATATAATTATGTGTTTCATATGTTCAAATACACAAACATTATCATACTTTTCATTGAAGGTAAGGGAAATTACTCTTTCCAACCTATGAAACATAGTTAATTAGATGATAAGTCTGTACTGATGATAATCAACTCGTATTATCTTACACACTACGTCTGTGTAATAGAAACATGTAACCATGGGAAAACATAAAAGTGGTAAATGAGATCACGACTTATATACATATTTACAGTATCGAGTTATGAGGTCACACACAAATAAAGTGTATGATAACAAATCTAGTGTCATCAGTAGCATTGTGAGTTTTTTTAGCAAATATTAGACACAATATTATTATTAACACTTAATAGCTGACCAGAGTCAGTGGCAAGGAACACAGAGTTAGTGGAAACCAACACAGAGTCAGCGGCAATCAACACATAGAATCAGTGTCATCATCATATGTATAGAGTCAGTGGCAATCAGACATTTGAAATAACACTAAGATTTTATTCATCGAGTCAGTGGCAATTGAGAAAAAAAAATACAATAATACCAAGTTATTAACAGACTCGGTTGTAAGCAAAATGTAACCTTTAAACATCAAAGTTTTGCTATATGAAGGATTATTTTCACACCTTGTTTTCAGTGCAGACAAATTCTGACCACATAACATAACATATTTGTAGATATTGATATGAGAACTGAACACTTGGATTGATGATAATCTTGTGCAGACAAATTCTGACCACATTTTAGGAGTGTTACAAAATTGTCATTTGGCAACATTTAATTTGAATTAACCACATTAAGTACAAGGCAAAAATAAAGAAGGAGGGGGTGGGTGTTGGAAGTGCAGACAAATTCTGACCACTTGGGACTTATATTGAAAAAACTTTAATGCGAATATACCGCCTAAGAGCATTAGAGTGCCATCTGCCCAACTCTTGGATTTCGTTTTCTGACATGCCTCTTTTTGTAGCTTCGGTTGCTGCTCCTTTGCGGAAACTGTGACCTTTGTATAGTCTAGTATCGAGATGGCAAAATTTAACTGCTAGTTTTAACTGATTAGTCACATAATTTTGAGATACTGGTATTCCAGAAGGAAATATAAACAAGGGACCTGTTTTATGATTGACATTTTGAAGGTATATAGCTAATGTTGTAACTGGACAATAACAGTTTGTTGGATCACTTGTCAGAGTTATTGTTATTGGTTGATTGTTTTTCATGTTTTTGAAATGCCTCAAAGTAATCTGCAAAGTTTTATTGTCAATCAGTGAAACATCTTGTTTTTGAAGTACTTTTGATTCATATTCTGCGGAGCGAATGGCAAGTTCTCCTAATCTCAAAAATGAATGAAATGCCAAAAGGAAAAGAGATTTTAGCATTATTCTATTGTAAAAGATTGGCACAGTGTGATCAAGTGCTTTAATGATATTTTGTAGGATTTGTGCAGTTATAGGCAGTCTATTATCACTAGATTTTGCCAAATTCTGTGTGCCTTTTAATAATTTTTTCACAATAAATGACTGAGTTGGATCCGAGCAGTTTGCTAGTTTGTGAATGTAACTAATAGCTGAGATATGTGATGCTATTGAGGAAGCTGCTAATTGTTTTGAATATAGATAACTTATAAAGTTACAGACCATTGCTATTGTACACGGAAATGTGAATTTTAGATTTTCTGCCTCACAAAATGTGTTCAAAAGCTGCCAACTTCTAAGATATGCTTGGCGGGAAGAGGTGGACAGAGCTGATTTCAGTAAATGTCTACATGTTTGGCTTAGATATAATTCAGATGAGGAGGAATGATGGTTGGTTGCAGTTTCAGCCATGGGGCAAGAGTTTTGGCCTCCTGAAATTTGAAACGAGACAGATTGTCAGCAATGACATTGAGTTTCCCTGCAATGTGTTTTGCACGAAAAACTATATTGTACTGTAAAGCACATAAGACTAATCTTCTTATGAGGCGCATAATTGTCTTGTCTTTGCTTGATTGCTTGTTTATAATTTCAATGACTGCCATGTTATCAGAAAAGAATAATATTTTTCTGTTGGCAAGAATTGGACCCCATATTTCTAATGCGAGTACGATTGGGAATAATTCTTTAATTGCAATTTGATAGGTTTGATGCTCCTCAATCCAATGACCTACAAACCATTCAGATCCCAGAACAGCTGCAAAACCCAATTTTCCAGATGCATCTGTGTAAAGGTTTAATTTCTGAGAGGAGACCCATTGATCTGGGAGAAAAATAGATTTTCCATTGAAAGTTTCTATGAAAGTAAGCCATGCTTGAATGTCAGCTCTTGCCTCACAATTGAGGCGAATATGGTGGTGTTTGTTATTCACATTACAAGTAAGGTCAATAAGGCGTCGTAAGAATGCTCTGCCCGGGGCAATTACTGTGCATGCAAAATTTAGAAGACCTATTAGTGATTGTAATTCTTTGAGAGTAATTTTTTTTCTTCGTGTAGTGCTTTCCAGCATTACTTTTAATTTTTCGAGTTTTTCTGTAGGTAATCTAGCCTCCATTGCAATGGAATCTATTTCAATGCCATATATGGTTAAAACCGTAGTTGGGTATACAGTTTTTTCGTGTTTTATCGGAATTCCGATTCGCTTGCAGAGATTTTCAAAGGTTTTTACATCGAGAAGACATTTTTTAGAATTAGAAGGACCAATAAAGAAAAAATCATCAATCAAATGAGACATGCCAGCAGCTTTGTATTTTTCAGTCATAATCCATTGAAGGGCTGTACTTAATTTCTCAAAAATTTGGCAAGAACTGCTTGCTCCCATAGGTAAGCATCTATCGAAGTAATACATGTCATTCCATGTGAATCCCAATAAATGGTAATCTAAAGGGTGGAGCGGTATATTGCGGAACCCATCTTCTATATCCATTTTTGCCATGAGAGAAAATTTGCCAAACCTTTGAACTAATCTTATAACGTTTTCAATAGAGTCATAATGAACTTTAGAATGAATATCTGGTATCTGATCATTGACCGATGACCCTTGTGGGAAAGACAGGTCATGAATAATTCTGAATTCACCGGGGGCTTTCTTTGGAATCAAACCTAAAGGAGAGCAAATCAAATTTTGAAAAGGTTTGTGTTTTTGGGGGGTTGAAATTCTTTTTAATGATATTTCTCTTGCCAATTTCTTTTCTACTGCCAATGGATTTTGTCTTGTGGATGAATGATTTTTCTCATTACTAGAAGGGGGGTCAAAAATACATCCTAATCTGAAACCTTCAGAAAAACCTTTTATCAAGTATGATTTTAGGTTTGTATTATATCCTTCAAGTTCTTTTTCCAAGATAGATTTATTTATTGGCGTTGGGAGTAGGTTTTCCTGTTTTTGGTTTACTCGTGTTGCTTGGACATTTACTGCGTGGGTGGTTTTCTCGGCACGATTGACAAATGTGTTTATAGGGGCATGGGAAATTGGTACATTTTGTGCCGTTATTGAAGTTGTAACAGAATTTAGTTTTTCCTGACTTTGGGTCTGAGGGACGAAAAGTTTGGGGGCGAACTGGCCGTGGTATGGTGCAGGCCTTTACCATTATTTCAGCGACAGGCATTTGCCATGGGATATCGTTTGTTTCTTTTAATTTTCTGAAGTTTTCGTCATAGTACCTCCAAGAATTGTCCCCATTCGTTCCAGCTAGCTCTCTTATTGTGTACCCATATTTCAATAAATGGGGGGCTTCGTGGGGAAATTTTTCAATGTAAATTCCCATGAAAATGAAGAAAGCTGTGGTCCACTGATTTAAGGATATGGGTGTTTGGTTGTTGGCATGGTTGCTCAATTGGATCGAATTTTGTTCGATTCTAATTGCAATGTCATGTTCCTTATGGGATGGCAAAAGTGATCTAAATTGAATATATTGATTTGCCCAGATTTTGTTTTTTAATTTCATGGATACATGAGCTCCTAAAGGTATGCCCTTATCAATAGAAAGAGGCTTTACAACATTGTTATTACCAGCTAAAGCCACTGACTCACCCGCAAAAATTGAATTGAGAAATGATGTGAAGTTTTCGTTTGACGTAGATGTGCTGTTGGAATCTGGAGTAGTTGCCAAAGGAATTGAAGTTTGCGTGTTTATAGTGTCCACGGCAGGATGCACGGGTACATTTGCATCTGAATTTGTCACAACTGTTTCTTCATTAGTTTTATCGGCATTTTGCTGGCGGATGATAGCTGCTGCCAGCTTGTCGTAATCAATATTGGGTCCATTGGGTTTTGTTTTCCTGGTTGTTGTGGGTCCCTGGCCCTGAGTCTCTGTTTGTGGCGGGGGTGCTTTCCTTTTTCTGGGGGGCATCTGAAAAGTGCAGTTATTACATAATAATTTCATAAATAACTTATGTAGGTAAACAATATACGTTATACTGTTCAACACTAAATATTGCCAATTATCATTTGACTTTTTGAGGTAAATCATAGTAGGCATAACAATATATTACACTGTATGAAATACTGATAATATTGATCAAAATAGAATTGGCAAATTAATCTATTAATTACTGATCATATCAGTAAATAGACATTAAATAGACATTGTTGATTTAGTTCTGCATATATGTATTTGCTGATCATTCAGCACACATATAGATACTGATCATTTCAGTATAAATAGTAAATTAATAGATCATAATACTGATAAATATATGTACTACTGCATATCATTTCAGTATGTACATGTGATGAAAACTGCTGATCATTTCAGCATGTACAGTATCTGACAAAGTGAAGTCGTAAAAATGAGCAATAATTGAATGCCCTTTCAGTAGAAATTAAAATCTAAATTAATATATCAAGGAAAGTACACTATATGTATACTAAGTCTAGCATACTGTACAACGTTAGTGTACCAACTGGAATATTTTTTTTTGGTTCATAATTTGCAGACTCATATGTGCATTCATCAATAGCTTTTCATGTCATTGCATGTGTACATGTTTGTAAAGAAATTAATACTTGTAAAATTGACTGTTTGCCTCAATGGCAGAAATAATAATTCGTTTACATTGACATTTCAATTTCCTCATGTACAATATTCCTTTAATTTGCATTTTCTTTTTCATTTACATACTTATTAAAGTTGAATTAGAAATGTCATTTGTATCATTTTGTGGATGAACTCATAGAAATTTTAAACATCAATCATACTCATCTGGTTTAATTTGCCATTGCTGGGAGAAATTTTGTTCGAAGCATGGAGGACTGCACTTCTTATGCTTTGCATGTATTTTCTCATGTATTTCTGGTCATGCTTGGAATATCTGATGTGTACTCCATCTCTTCCGAGGAAAGACAACTCTGGGTCCCAAAAACCTCGATGATGCCAAAACTGTATGTTGTCATCTCTCTGTGTGCATGCCCTGTGTAGGAGTTTATTTGTCTGAATAACCCTTTCGTTGTATGATCTTCCAACTTTCCAGGGATGGCGTCTTAACAACTGACCAATGAGAACTGACTTCACTTCTTTTCCTTGTATAAGGAACTGTGCGAATGACATAATCCATTCAACTATAGTATGTACAGGCGTTTTAGAGTTTGACAAATCATTTCCTCCGATCTGTATAAAACAAATGTCTTGCTTGGTATCGAATGTCAGGATTTCACGAGAATTTGCTAGTTGCTGGACGCGGAGGCCTCCTACTCCTCGGATACATATATTGAATCTCTCTCTGTCTAGCCGCATGTTAGTACAGTCAGGATTGTCCTGAATAAACTCCCCTAAACGTCTTATATACGAATGTCCCAATATCGCAACATTTTGCACCGTGCAGGCCGCCATGCTTCTTCTTAGTTTTGTAAACAATAACAAAGATCACGTGATCTGATTACGTAGCGTGGGTAGTGGAAATTTTCCACTGAGTGTCCCTACATTACATTGAATAATAGTGGTTTTCAATCGAGAAAACAAACCTTTCACTGAATTTTCAGAGTCCTGAGGTAATCCTCAAAGAGATAGTATATCGTTTTTCCTGTGCTGCTTTGTCTTATAGATGATATAAATCAAAATTCTTCCAAACATAAACAGCGTGTATAGCAAGCACAGTCTAAAAAAGAATGAATCTCATTGGCTGATGATAGTGACATCACAATCAATACATAGAACAGCCTGAGTGAAGTAAGAGTAATTAATGTAACAGCCCGATGTAAACAATAACACGTGTTCAACATAACACAGAAAAGGAAAATACCTTACAATGGATTTCAAGTATGAATAATAAAGTAATGAAAATAGTTTGTACATAAAATAATTTATTTAGCAATAAATGTCATTTATGAGATTAGATAATCGATCAATTATTTTGTCATGAGGAAGTGTGGTGTACATATTAGAGAAGTCGTATGAAGAAATCGTATTGGCTTAAAAATTTCCAGATTTCATTTTGTCAATCACATCCCCTGAATTCTTAATAGACCAAAATAAATTTAGATCGTTCCTGTTTAGAATCGTTTCACAATATCTAGTTATGTGTTCTTTAATAGCAGTAAGTGCTGACGTCAGATTTCTAGACAACATTGTAGTGGAGCAGTTATTAGAATAAGCAATAAATCGAAATTTGTAAGGGAACTTGTGCAGTTTCGGTATACAATATAGTGTTGGGAGATCCAATTAAGAAATAGAGATATTTATTGAAGACAGTTCACTGTTATGCTTGCTTAAAATGTTAGATGCACTTTCATTGCTTTTGATATATGTATTAGAAGACGAAAATTCTGTAACCAAAGTTGATATCAAGTAACGATTTCAAATGATAATGGTGTTGTTGGCTGCTTTATCAGCTGGTGCAATTAGACATTTTTCATCGTGACGAACTTCGCGCTTCGAACTTCGTACTTCGCACTTCGAACATTGAAGAATAAGTGGCGTAGCTGCCGTTCGCGTATAAACTCATAAGCAGAGTCATCCACATTTATATTAGTAAACTCAATGGAATGGTATATTGGACTTCCTCTACAACTGGTGCGCTTTTTTCGCAACCCACTTATGAAATTAAAGTGCGAAGTTCGAAGTGCGAAGTGCGAAGTTCGTCACGGTGAAAAAAGTCTAGAAAGACATATTTTTCATGCAATTTAAAGTTACGCTAGAACTTCATGTAACCGCTCTTTTATCAGATATATTGTAGATTTAAGTAATTCTAAACATGCATGCATGGTCTTAACGTCTTTCTAGTTTCCATTTCAAACATGCATGCATGGTCGTAACGTCTTTATAGTTTCCAAAAAGGTTAATTTTAAGACACTGCTCCGGGTTTAAGTCGTTAGAATAAAATGTAATTAAAGTATACAACTTATAGTAAATATAAACAGTTCATGCTGTTTATAGAACACAATGAGCTCATAGAAATGAAAATTATTTGCATCACATGTATATGCATCCGATGTATAAAAAAATCATCATCAATTCATCATTACATAAACAATTAAATCATTCAACATTCATCTACTGACTCTAAGTTTTGAATAGAAGTATCATTCAGGACCTTCAGTCCTTTGATCTCTATCCATTTACATGGGCCCCTGTTTCATGTTGTCTGATTGTATGCTCATCGTACAGTGAAGGTGTTATCTTACATTACAATTATGCGTTCTTCGAGACTTTTGGTAATCGGAAAAGTTGGAGGGTTGTGGGCATCCGGATAACTACACCTTCTTTTACTTGCTTGGTATGGTCGTCTTAAATCAGCATCGATTGCCCGTTGGTCTCTTTGGTTAATGTGTGTTTTTGTGTTTCATGCTTCTATGGTGTGAGTTTGTGTCGATGGTTTATATGTGGACTTTTGTGTTTGGTGTTTCTGTGATGTAATTTGGTATGGCTTGCTGGGGGTCCGTTGATGCTAAGTTTGGTACTCTATTGTGAGTGCCGTTGAGATTTTCGTCAGGATCTTTTTTAACTCATTTGTCGCTTTTGCGTCTCCTTCTGCTCTATTTTTAAAATATTGACGGAAAAGTGCATCAGGTAATATTTTTTTCGGACGTCTTTTAAATTTTTTTTATCTTAGAGGAGCGAGATTTAAATAGAACTTTACAGATGTTTAGACTACACATGTTATAATGCAATATCATCTTGTTGCCATGCGGTAACATGCGATTAATGCAAATGCAGTTTTCGCAAAAGCAGTCTATTTACACCCTCCAGCTTACAGAATAAATGTGCTAAAAGGATTAAATCAGGACATTTTATTGAAGCCACTTCATGATCAATTACAGGAGAAATCCGACTATTTAAGGGGTAGGGCGTTGTCTTCTTATCAAAAACGCCTCTTATGTGATCTTCTTTCAAAAATATTTTGCAGAAATACTTGCTGCATGTAATATACCATTTACACTGAATACTGTAATCTGCCCAGTAGTTTCCTGTCTCTATGCTTTTAAAACGATTTGTTATTTTTAATTTCTGTTTCAGATGAAAACTGAATTGGTACGTCGCTTACAGCATACGAAGAAGGGGAAAAACATTCTGTTATACGGTATTGCAGGATCTGGAAAATCTAGCTTTATAAATGCAGTATTTTCAGCTTTGAGTGGATATAAAAGAGTTAAGGCAACCGTAAGAAGTACCTCAGTTGATTCAAACACCAAAACAGTAAGCATGATTTTAATAACATGTGTATTTCTAAAATATTTCTTTCCCTTTCATACGTCGACATATTTGTGCATAATCATGATAATATGCCAAAGACATTTTGTGTTGTAAGAAATAAAATGAAGAATCCACAACTTAAATCATCTCCTTTTTTAAATAAAGTTTATTAAACAGAATGCTTTTTGCATACATTTGGAAATTATTAATTATATAAGTACCTTGTTCTAAGAAGAAAATACAAATCATCTGAAAAATGTATCATAATTTCCAAGGTCCAATCGACCAATGACTTTAGTTATGAACTCGTTAAAGAAGGCAGGCTGCAGCACAAACAGTAGAGCACCTCAAGTGGAAACACGGAAAAGACATGCAAAGCAGGAACCTCAAAAGAGACATGAAACAGCAAACACGACACCAAAACACTAAACACAAAATTTCCACATATAAACAAACAAGACCAATGAGCAATCGTCAGAAGCAAATGATGTGGTTATCCGGATCACGTGCGCACAACCCTTTTACTTTACCACTTACCAATATGTATCGAAGAAAGCACATTCTTAGGGTAAAATAATCTCCTCACTGCAAAACACACGAGCTGAAGCAACGCATAGATTAGTATGAAAACGGATATAAAAACAAAGGTCGTACGAAAGACTGTCCTTGCTCTACGGGTGTAAAAACAAATAATGATCCTCATAGAATAATGACTGTTGATCATTATTCGTCGTACAAAAATGACCCCCGTTTCTTTATCTGAATTGTTGTTTATAATTCATGAAAAAAACAGGTACATATGTAACAAATATACAAGGCAAGGCAAGGCGTCTGTCAGAAAAGTTTCTTACTCAGGAATACATTTTGGACCGAATTACATCGTCACTTAGAATGTTCTAATGTTGATAGGGGGTTGGGGTGTTGGGGGGTTTGGGGCTTGTCCAATTATTAAGGATGGTAAAATTTTTCCAGCGTACGCGGTTTTTACAGCGTGTTTAGGTTGCTATGCGCCATTTTGAAGCGTGATAGACCATTCCCTGTTCTTAAACTTTGATGATAGACAGAAAACGCAGTAAAACCACGAGAGAAACAGAATATCCCATCTATACACCCAGACAAAAGTTAAACAACACCCCAATAGTTCGGAATCTTTATACTTTAAACGATAGCACCGAGAAGTTTTCGTAAAATATATCAAATACCAATTCTTTTGTACATGACTTTACACCTTTTTTTAACATATAACACTAAAATGATATCGAAATTGAAAACAATTACCTGGGATAGAGCATCAAATGAAAAGAATGTACTTTTGTGGGAAAATAATGTAGAATAAAGTTTGAAGAGAAGTATTGAAAAATTAAGGTAACAGGTACTTGGAAAAGAGATAAACCACATTAGGCTCAAGATTCACGAATCTAATACGGCTTTCTTTCAAAAATTTAGTATTATATTCTTTCAGTGGACTTCCGGTTGAGGTTTATTCCAACTACCCTCTTTCAATCGCTCTTATTAATAAATTGCCGATAATTCCCGTTAAAGACATTTGTTGTTCAAAATTGCTTTATATTCCATGTTCACCGATGTAAATGATGACTTTCAGCCAAATTATGCCGCAATTTGGTCGAACAGGATGCACATCCGGTTTTTAATTTTGTCATAAAAAGAGAAATTTTACGATTCGACGGATTAATCTTTTAACTGGAAGTGACATTTTGGCAGGTGGTTGTCCCACATGAAGATTGATATTGGTCGAACTAGGTTTGATTATAAAATTCCAGAAAATAGTTGTCACGAAGGTGTCATTTTAAAGAAAATACAGAAAAAGCACCAAAAAAGATATCGTTGTCAAAGTTTATTTCTTTGATAAAAACTATAGTTATAAAAATGCAACATCAAAATATCTTATTCATGGTCTAAATGTGTGTCTGATAATAAATTTAGTTCTATCGGTACGTAGGCGCTTAGCTTCACTTCCGGTTTCATAAACGCGCTTTTTGACACGATGTATTTTTCCAAAAAAAATACTCCCAATTCTGAAGAGATACTTTACATTATCTCATTATTATTAATACATATTCAGTTTTGAATTTCATCAGATTAACAATTTGATTCATTGCAACCATACTGAATAGCGAATTTTATGAGATAAATCAACTCCATGAACTTGATGTCTAACTTGAATTGTTTAAAATCATACCCGTCCCCATTTCGATCCCGATTTAAAATAAGTTGCATAATACAATTATGTTTAATAAAGTAATATTATCGTCGTCGAAGGTCAGATCTATATCATGATACATAATTTTCAAATATTTTTTATCAAACCAGCATTTTGCATTAAAAACAATTCCACTGTTGCTTAACTTTTGTCTGGGTGTATATTTTCTTCAATCTTACAATTCCATTATAACAGTTTTTGGATCGAGAGGCCCCCATCTGAATTTCCCAATGGCTGACGACTGTCAACGTGCAAAAGGACCGAACATAACTATTTTAAAGAATTTCTATGAGATGCAATCGTTAGGAACTTATGCAGCATTGAAACTAGAAACTTTTTTGTTGATGTTTTTTTTTCACCGAGATAAAGCATTTTGATCAAAACATTATCACCGAACAGATATTTAGAGATCAATAGACGGCGACATACCTCGGCCTCGATCAGGATACAGCATCGTCCTGGATATTCACAATTAAGTCACCAATGAAATAACTAAATTCTAGGAAGATATACTGATACCAATACTACTAGATCGTAATCATGCCGTTTTCTGCGAGTCTGAGTCAGTATGAACTCCAACCTCCTACATGTACAATCTAAACGCATAACTGCCATGTCGGCGAACTTGAACTGCAGAACGCGTCTTCAAACAGCTACGTCATTTAATCTGATGATAAATAAAAATAAATTCAATTTTGTTATCATATACCCATCAAGAGAGAAGAGAAATTGGAAAATGCAAAGACTATTTTGAATTCAATATATTACATTCTTCTTATGTTGTTGTCATGGTAACCAGTCTTTTCAACAATATCAGACACTTTCAGTCAGCTTATCTAAAATTTCAGGTCTCAATCTTTAACAAGCATAACAAAACGAAAAGTTAAAGAAGAGTTAAGATCCTCACGACAATCTCAACAGCGCTCACAATAGAGCATCAAGTCAATATGTCATATATAGACCGAATTAGAGAGCTTCAAAAGAGCAAAATGTTGTCAATATTTCAACTTGGCCGTTGCCCTGGTAACCAGATGACATAGAAACAATTTTTTTGGTCAAATTTATCATTTTTATTTGTCCCTACTTATTTGTGAAATTCTATGAAATTCGGAGACCATGCGTGTCGAAATTGTTTAAATGGTTACAGAGAATCGGTATTGAATCGTCTAAGACAGACTATCATACATAATTCTGGACAACGGAACATCATAATGTATGACGAGTTCCCCGTATCGACCGAATAATCTCCTTCAGTGACGATGTTAGATGAGAACCTCATCTGAAAGACGTCTAGCCCTCGGAACAAAATCTATGTACATGTATATGGTACTTGCTTTGGAATAACGTATTAATTGAGATATGAACACGCCATAAGCAGGCGATGGAGGGACCTTGCTTATCAAAAAGGGTAAGTTTGCGATGTTTAAAAGTGAGGTGTTTTATATAGTAAGGTGTCCATCTGACCATCAGTGTCGTAGGACTGCATTATGTTCAAATATGATGCTGAATTATATATATATATATGCAGTTTCTTTAACTTCAAGCTCCGAAGGATAGATTTTGTTAAGGTAAATTATTGATGGACAACACATCGTCTAAATATCTATAGAAGACGTTACAGTGTGAAGCTAAGTATCTTTTCCCTTCAGAGACCAAAGATTGAACGAATTCAGCTTCGTAGAAGTAAAGAAAAATGTAGGCAAGGTGCACAGTTGGTTCCCATTGCAATTCCGACAATTTGTTGGAAGACCTTTCTTCCGAACACTACAAATATTTTGTCGATTAGAAAGTTTAACATCTGAATAATACCTGTTTCAGTATACTTATTTTTGGAATCGAACTTTTCTTTTACAAAGTAGATTTGTCTTTGTTAACAAAAATAAATTTATATTTGCGATTGCCGTTTTTGCTAACCATTATACCATTTCATGTATCCTGGTCTAAAATCATGTTTTTGGTAGGTGAGATGTGAAAGAAATAAGAAAATGCGGAAACATATGGAACTTTGCGGCTAGGATATCCTTACTCCTCCCGGGCACCTGGTCCCTAGCTTGCTAGAGGTCCGTCGATGCTCAATTTCGTACTCTATTATGGGTGCTGTTGAGATTATCGTCAGGATCTTATTTAACTCATTTAATAGTTCGTATCTATAGTATGATTTCATTCAGATATGGTCCTTTCACCTTTTCATGAAGAAAATCGCATTTTTTCCTTCTCTTTCATTTGCTAATATGTTATGGTATACGTGTATACCATGGCCACGAAGGTGGAAAAAAAATATTAATACAAGGATGTAAGGTAGCTAAATTATTTCCCCTGTGAAAATATTACTTGATTTGATGGAAAATATTTTTTCTAGAAAAAATATTTTACAGATTTGTCCACATACATACCCAGAATCCGAATTTGGACCTAATGATTGGAACTTTACGTTGTACGACATGGAAGGACTAAGTAAACAAGATATGAAAGACGGATTTGCAGAAACAGTAACAACCGGCACCTTTAGGAAAATACTTACGAACGTTGAATGGGATACGGATGCAAAGGTATTATATTTTTTAGAATAACATAAGGATAACAAAGAAGGAAGCTGATATAGCCCTTGGTTTTCAAAAGAACACATACATAATTTATGCAAACAGAATATATCACCGAATAAAATTCAAATACAAAAACCAAAATTCATTCATAAAATTTAGAAAAAGAAATCATAAAAGTTCTCCGAATAAAATACAAAAGATAGATACACTATAGGAAGGACACCCTCTTAAGTGAAAAAGTAGATTGTGTTCCAAAGATGCGAGATAAAGCATACAATAAGAAGGAGATTATAACACAGCTGAAACTTTTTGCTGTCTTGTATGAGTGATGATTTTACGGTGAGCAGACTATTATACAGAAAAAGTATGAATTCATTGAGGCCACTGGTAAACCGAGGAAATTTTAAGGTTTTGTGCACTTAATCTGGGTCACAACATCATTTTATTCTTATGTGATATATGGTGACTATAAGACTACACCGATTGCATATTGGTTTCATTCATTTATCTGTTCAGAAAGGGGATGATCTCCAGCATGACCACCCTGCAAAACAACCCCTCAAGAAAGTAATATGTAATTGACATCAGACAAAACTACAAACAACAAAAAATACACGACAATAATCTCTAGAGGTTTTTTTTCCAAACGTTAAAACACAGAAACACTATTTATAAATCTAGATATCAAAATTGTCCTTGGAGAGATTCGTACAAGTTTGTATGACAAAAGAGATGATTTTGGATTCAACATAGTAACTTTTCCCTGGCTTGAAGATGATGTTCCTAGATTACCGTCTTACGGTATCTACATTTCACAGCTCATCCGGTATGCATGAGCATGTACTGATGTTATTGGATTTTCATAGTAGAAATTTACAAATTTCTTTCTGGTATTTCACAATCTTCATTTAATGGTGACATAATAAACAAAATAAGAAGGACCAAAGGTGGACAGCATTGCAATCGAAATTATGTTGGAATCATCAAACGCCTTTTATACCGTGGTAATGGACACTTCGATTGGTACTGGACCAATCTACAGATTTGTGCAAATTTGTACCGTACCAGTGCATTCATTCAATTGCACTCTGCCTGACGTGATGACAGGACTCTATGAAGGGGCCTGACCAAACCCCTTTAGTGACAAGGCATCGACCACTTGTCATCTCTCAATCTCAGTCCGACTCCTTTGGGTGTTCACATGCATAAGCTCGCTACAACCGGAAGAGCACGGACCGTATGCATTTTGTTTTTATATCCATTTACATATCCATCTATGTGATTCTTGGGCCCCTGCGTCATGCTGTCTGTTTGTATGTCCACCTTACAGAGAGGACGCTTTTTACACTGCAATTGTGCTTCTTCGAGACCTCTTGTTAATTTGAAAAGTGGGAGGGTTGTGCGCGCGTTATCCGTATAACCTCTCCGTCTGCTACTTCCGTGGTAGATGGTCGTTTTAGATCGGCACCGGTTGCCCATTGGTCTCGTTGGTTTATGAGTGGTCTTTTGTGTTTAATGTTTCTATGATGCGAGTTGTTCTCGTTCATTTATTTGTGGTCTTTTGTATTTCATTTTTCTTTCTGTGGGTGTCTGCTCAGTTTTTTGGATTAGATACCTTGGATATTTACTGTGGGTGATGCAACCGAGTATTGTTAGATATCCCCTTCTTTCTCTTACATCTACACTTATTTCGTCCTGCAGCATCATATCCCACCCATCGTGCTACGTCTTTCGGTACGCTTTTTCGACATAGTAACTTTCATACTTTTTTGGCATATTACATTGTTTAGAATTGAGGATCACTGACGAGGGTTAAGTACCCGAAACGTGCATGTCTGGTCCATGCTGCCAATTTATCTGTTCTTAAATGATGCTATTCAATTTGAAGACGTTTAACATCTACACTTATTTCGTGTTGCAGTGTGGAGTTGGTAATACAGTTCCCTGCGACCGATGCTTGAATTGTTTTAATTCAATTATGTTCTCATGACTTGACTGTGTTGTGGTACCTTCTACGCAGGGTTTCAATTAATCCTTCTTCTTTCTTTTCATTCTGGCATATTTAAGGTCGCCTCGTTTCTAAAACCTTGGTCCTATAGCATCATATTTCAGCCATCTTGCTACGTCTTTCGGTATGTTTTGGACATAATTTCCCAGATTAGACCATATTCCATTGGTTTAGATCTCTGACGAGGGCTAGGTACTCGAAACGTGCATGTCTTGGCCATGCTGTAAATTGATCTGTGTTGTGGTATCTTCTACGCAAGGTCTAAATTAATCTTTCTTCGTTCTTTTCAATACGGCATTTTTTGAATGATGCTATTGAACTTGAAGACGTTAAAAAAATCGTATTCATGAGAAAGACTTATTGATTCAGACTAAATTTCATTGTCGTATTCGCAGAGAATAAACTTTATTCTGTCGGACTATTTTGAGGTCTTTTAAAGGTAAACTCCAGTAATATTTGTAGTAAACATTATGTTGCTGATCTAAACAAGATACCTGACATATCGTATATCGTAAGTACTTTGATTTGAGTGCCGACATTTCAATTTAGAGCGCAAATTGATCGAAAAGAGAACAATTATACTCAAAAAGAAAAACATCCAATTTATTTTCATAAGATGATTGTCTTGTTGCTAAGCAACGGTTTAAAGTACACCAAAATTTACATTAACTTCTGAATCAGGTATTTTTCAAAGTTACAATTGTTTTCGTTCATTGCTACTATTTGACAATAGAAAATGCACATGGATTGAAAAATAGTCGTACTCAGAGGAAAGTATCGATTTTTCATAATTTCAAACATGAATTTATCTTTTATTTTGCTATTTGGTGATACCGTGATAATCATAAATGAAAATTGTCTCGATCGTAATGCCTAAATCATGTAAGTTTTTGTGCCTCCAAATTTTTATTAGAAAAATCTATTATATTACTTAAAAGCAGATGACAATGATTTGATTTTAAGAAGTACAAAATTTAATTTAAATCTGAGTCGGAATAAAATAAATGGATACCGAACCCACTTCGTTGTAAACATAACGTCTATTCATCTATCAATATTTTGACGTCGCGGACGCTAACGATTTGACGTCGCAGCATAACAGCACTGATCTACATCGGACAAAACAAATAAAATGCTGCAACTGGTCAATTTGACCGGTGCGGTAAAGAAAGGTTAATTGCAGACATGGATAATGACCATATTCCAAAATACAGTACAAAATGGATAATTCAGAAAATCTTAAACAGAAGGCATATAAAATCAGGGTGAAACAAGAACCAAAACAAACAAAGGAAAACCTCCATCATATGAAATGAAGCGAACTCCTGAAATGGGAATGAGACCAGATGCCCAGGAAGAGTAAGCATCTCTTCCTTGTATGCAACACCCGTCACTACTGTTCGGTAGAATTGTCACATCCGGTTACTTCCATACGGTGGTTGGATGGTTTAAATGGCCTGTGACAGTATACAATCCACCATTCTGGAGAGTGGAACATCATATGTATGACGAGTTCCCCATATCGACCGTAGAACTTCCTCAGTGACGAGCTTTGTGGGTCACAAACGTATCCCTGACTAAGAAGCTTATCTGAAAGACACCTAGCTCTCAGAACAAAATCTGTATATTTGGTACTTGCATAGCGTATCAACTGGGATATGAATACACCGTAAGCAGACGATGCAGGGATGTTGCTACTCAGAAAAGGAAAACTTGTGATGTTGAAATTTAATTCGTCACGTTTGTACTGGATTGAGGTGTTCATGTGACCATCAATGTCGTAGAACAACATTATGTCCAAAAGACAACTCATCAAAGTTCCATTTATTAACAAAGGTTATGCCTTTCTAAATATCTCTTATAGTATTCGTGATCATCGCGTACAAAGTAACATTCCTCAATATTTTGACAAGTAAGAATCTCCTCTTATTTTCTTATTTGTTACAATTAAAATAAACCTATTCGAAATTTCGTTTAAACTACAACAATGTTACATCAGGTCCTGAAATACTTGAATCATGTCCTGCTTCTTGAGAATGCGCAACGTCTAAATATATATTTAAGCCAGCTGGTCTTATCATTGCATGTGAATTTTCTATTATTCAAGACAGGCAGCTCCGCGGTTTTCTAAAAAAGGACCTAAGTATAGAACCAGAAGAAGAAGTAGATTTTATCAAATATAACGAAGTGCTAAAGGAGCCCTTAGATAACTATACCAAAAGATGATGAAAATCGGTAGGAGTAGAATCGCATGCTCTGAAGGGCTGAAAAAAAAAATCTTATTTTGAATATGACTGACATTCGAAGAGATAACATTTGGTACATTTTTGGACACACTAGCTTTCACACTTTTTGGTCATATTATATTGTTTAGATTGAGGATCACAGACGAGGGTTAAATACCCGAAACGTGCATGTCTCCGTTAGTATGGCAAGCCAAAGTCACTAAAATTCGGTTTCTCAGTTGTTAACTCTAGTTTACACATGGAAAACCTAGTTTTCCGAGTGTAAACTAGGGTTTACAGATGATAATGATAATTAAATCTAAGTGTTACAAAAATGATAAAATTTGCATTCACAAATGTAAACCTATGTTTACGTATGTGAAACTAGGTTTTGCACGTGGAAAAGTATTATCTAATATCATTTTGGGTAGACATTAAAACTATTGTTAACATAAATTAATTCTGATAATGATTATTAAAAATTGTGTTAAAGACAATTTAAAATATGTGTAAATGATAATTCCTAATTTCTGTTAACAAAAGTTTTAGCCAATCAGATAACCTGTTTCTTTCTGGTAATGTTAATGTGGGTGCTACAACCTGGTGTTGTTGGAGATCCCCTCCTTTGTTTTAATTTTACCCAATGAAATTACCTGAATTAGTCTGATTATGATTGTTCCCCTAATTTCTGTTATCAAAAGTGTTAGCCAATCAGGAAACATGTTTCTTTCTGGTAATGGAAATCTTATCCATTGAAACTGCTTGATAAGTCTGATAATAGAAATTTTCCTTATTTCTGATAACAATAGTTTTAGCCAATCAGATGATCTGTTTCTTTCTGGTAATGGTAATTTTATCTAATGAAATTGCTTGATACAGTCTGATAATGGAAATTTTCCTAATTTTTGTTAAGGAAAGTTTTAGCCAATTAGATAACCTGTTTCTTTCTGGTAATGGTAATTTTATCGAATGGAATTGCTTGATACAGTCTGATAAATTAATGAAATTTTTCCTTATTTCTGTTAACAAAAGTTATCACTGGCAGATATCTAGTTACAGTGTAACGAAGACGCTGACATTTTTCTTATTCTGTTATTCTCTGAAGACAAATAACCGAATAGGAAAATAGCGTAGAACTTCGTTGCACTGTACTAGTTACTAGTATAGGAGAGATATCCAGTCTCTACCTCTAAAAGTTGCTAGCGGCAGCGGTAGATTCTGGAATATTTAGTGTAGGAGAGATCTAGCTAGTTTTGTTTTCTTAAGTGCAAGTCTACGAGAAAACCATGCAGAATCGCTATTTTTCTATACAAGCTATTTTCAAATTTTAACTCCAAAACCCGCTCATAATACTTGGAAGGGACAAGATAGTATGTAGTAAAAAGGAAATTTCCATTCAATCGACCATTCGGGAAATATTGGCAAAAGCTATGGATCAGGGGTTTGGAGTGCTAAAAGAGTCGGAAAATCTAGCCCTGAATTTTAGCAAAATATGAAAAGAAACATTGTAGAAGCGACCAAAACTTTAAAGAATAACAAGATTCTAAACAGATTTTATATGACTTTTTCAAATTTATCCCCTACATTAGTGTCTACCCCAGTCTTTAGAGAATAGGGTTAAAACAGTTAAACCGAAATAAAAGACCATACAACGCTTAATATCTTTAATTTCTATGTTGCTTGGGTAAAGCACCTCCCGTGGATTATTCCATCAACTGGAATTTCTTGGCAAATATATATTACCGGTTTTATAGACGAAAAATAGTTTGCCATTCAATTCAATGGCGAAAAAATAATCGGGATCGAGCTTTGATAAATCCGGGATTTTCCCACCAAAGACGAAGAACAGTCACAGCTGAAATGTTTCCTTTTTTCCTGGTCATTTAAGCTGAATTATATTCTGAAGACCCTTGAGGACATATTATATTCATTATTCTGGAGTTTCAAAAGGTCCAGATCACGGACCCCATTGAAGAATCATGTAAAGAACCGCAGATGTTTACATTTTGAAAGAGAAAGAAGAACCTGTTGTACTTGTTTGCATTATGGAGCATGGAGCTTTGTTGCAGGTATGTAAAATTATTAAACTAGTCTTTTTAATGAAATTATCTATTTTAAAATTCTAATTTTTTGTCTGGTTCAGTTTATCTTTGTAAATTTGCTCTACTTTACAATGGGTTACTGAGAAATATATGCAGTACAGTCATATTGACATGATACTTGCCGGCATAATTTTATATTAATATAATGTCATAGTATATTGATCAGTATATTGATCAATGCTTGGCATGCCATTTGACTATGATTTAAGGGGTTTCTAGGCATTGATTCGGGGAAGGGAAGGTTCCATTTGTACAAGATCCATCACCGCATCAGTATACCGTGAGTACGGAATGACGCGTGCATGTGTTTGTGATGAGCAATTGGACTAATTCTACTATCCATTATCGGGACACTTTTTGAAACTTATTATTGATTTATTATCGGAATCCAAATTGAAAATGTTGTTCAAGACTCGTGAACTGGTGAAATACCTAGCTGTAGCCTTTTAACATATCTTTACACATACAGTATACTGGTACTGCAAATGAGCAGAAATGCAACAATTCAGTATGGTCATTTTTGTCGACTATAAAGCATGATGTCATTTTGCTAGCTTTTAATTTCAACAATTTAGATTGTACATGTTGTAGTTACTTTTATTTCTGATCGACAATCTATTGTCAATTTTTAAGTATAAATTATCAAAAATTGAAGGGGTTTTACCAATAGAAAGTCGGCAACTATCGTCACATCTCTAATGTGTGTGGACTGCACATCTTCTCTCTTGGCAGCCTTATACATGTTTATAGTCTAAATACATGTAATGTCTTATATATGTTCTTTTAAAGTTAGTCGGTCAAAACCTTTACTCGAGCTTGTGTTCTGACATAGTTGGAAAAATGTACCGAATTTAAATAAATATTCATTTACATGTATTCTAAATTTAGTTTAATGCGTTAATCTGTTGACAGATCTGATTCGTCAGTCACAAACGAATTTTTCCCCTAAACATGCTAAAGCGAACTCATAGTTATTTAGAAATAGTTGAGGATGAACACATGCATCAAACAGGTCCAAATTTTTCTGGACATGTCCCATAGACCAGTTTCATTTTACATATGGCTAAACTTGCATTTATATCCATAAACACATATGTCAAAACCGGACATCCCCCTTTCGTCCTCACCATTGTCACAGAATGAAATAATGTCAAATATTGTGATGTTAGGTCTTAGTGAGCATAAAAGTCAAGTTGAATGCAATAGTAAGAAAAATATAAATAGCCTACTACATTTTGTACATTTATATAACACTTTAATTGATAAAACTTCTAGCATATAATGATTGTTATGATGCCAGAGAAGTGTTAAGGAAACATCTTGCCAAAATTATATATAAGGAAATGTTCAGATAAGGACTCAATTGATTTAAGCCTTAAATCACTTGATTATTGCTTGTTCACTGTCTTACCTATTTAAATAAATTTGATTGGGATAAAAATGAATTTACTGAAATTAAGCATTTTGGAATTTTGAATTTTTAGGGCAGATTTAACACATTATTTGAACATCTATATACATGCAGATAGCACATGATTGTATTACTGTCATTGAAAATTTGAGAACAACAAAAAATTAAATTATTTTACAGTATCCCATCTATCTTTTTTTCAGCTTTGCAGTTACATACTAGCAGCCTATTTTGCACTTACAGCTTACTGAAAGAGTGGGTTGAAAGGATTTGAGGACATTTAACAATTATACCCAATTTCGCAAGGTATATATTCAGCATGTCTTTTCAATCATGTTAATTGGCCTGCAAACTAGAGTGGCATACATGTATGCATGACATGTATATGAAGGATCAGCCTTTTGGTGACAATAAACAGTAATCTTCATTACGTCATCCTTTTACAGTACTGCAACCCGCTTGTTTGACAATTCTATCCTATCCTATCCACCATCCTACATCCTACATCCACTTCCTATCCACTCTATCCTATCCTACCCTATCCTATCCTATCCTATCCTATCCCATCCTATCCTATCCTATCCTAACCTATCCTATCCTATCCACCTCATTCAAATTTATTTCTATCCTATCCTATCCTATCCTACATCTTATCCTACATCCTATCCTATCCTATCCACCTTAATCTACAGTACTTCTCATCAACTTTAGCGAGATCATGATTAAAACTTAATGACTTGATGCAAAGTCATGCATAAGAAGTAAATTATCTGTAATTATTGCTGGTTTTTTTTTTTTTTTTTTTTTGGATTTTATAAAAATGAAAATTATTTAGATGATTAAATACCATTTTGCCTTTGCAGTGAAAGAAACAAAAATATAATATTAAAACCTCCAAGTTTGTTCTTTATTGAAATAAAATTTATATTACCCATTAAGTCAAGTGAAATTTTTCAATGGATCGAATTGAATCAAATAAGTATGGTTGTCTCCTAATAACTTAAAAATTAAAAAAAAGAAAGATTGGATTGAAGAACGAGGTGGATAGGATGTAGGATAGGATAGGATGTAGGATAGGATAGGATAGGATGTAGGATGTAGGATAGGATGGGATAGAAATGGTAAGGATTGAGGTGGATAGGATTGAGGTGGATAGGATAGGGTAGGATAGGATGGGATAGGATAGGATGGGATAGGATAGGATAGGATAGGATAAGATTCTATCCACTTTCTATCCTACATCCTGCATCCTACATCCTATCCTATCCACTTTTTTGTCAAACAAGTGGGTTGCAATACTGTATGTGCACACTTTGCTTCATACAATATAATACAAGCCTATCATAGTATTTATCATGTTTATACAATGTACAGTAACAGTTATGTTACATGAAGAATATTCCCATAATCTTCAGAATACCATAATGATTTTAATGACACCACATATATATGTATATATATGTATACATAAAGGCACAATTTCAATTTTAGATCCTTGCTAAACTCTACCAACTTAAAAAAAAACACCGAGAGCAAAATATCGCAAGATTAGAGGTTCTGCAAAATAATTTATTGAAGCCTTTGCATATCATGTACTTTCACTTTTATCTATGCACACACACGCATATACTAAAACTGTACGAGGTTTAATTATTACAAATAAAACACATCGGCAAATCTCAATTTCTTTTATAATTTCTCAATATCATAGACGTGAATCCTCTGTTCTGATAGTAATATTATTCAGGCTACTCAAATGTATTGTTATAAACTTAAAGTATGTTTATATTTATCTATTTTTAGATCACCACAAAATCTTCAGCCTAGCTATGGAAATGAATGATACAACAAGAACATGCTTTACTTGAAATCTTGCATCATTTGAAAATATTCAGATTTACATCGCAAGATCAGTATTACATTTCAAGCAAGAACAGAATTTATGAATGTATTGCACCGTCTTTACAAGTACTAGTATTGAATTTTACAAAGGAAGTGTGTGAGATAATTAAATCAAAATTAGATACTGAAGCACAAGTAGATAGTGATTAAACAGACAATGAAAAAGGAGCAAAGAAAATTTGAATTTTCATTTGTTACTACATGTATGTCAAACTGTTACTGGATTTGAAATAACTCTTTAACATGGTAAAGGAGAAAAAAATAATACTATTATTATTAGCTATTATAAAAAAAGGTGCTACTACTCTACTAAGTATATGAGAAATTGCAAACATTATGAATTGTAAAATAACTAGTAGTGCAATAAAAAAAATCATTAGCTATACTTATTAGCTAGCCCCTTAAGGATAGGAGAGTGTTATGTCATGCATAATCTTCCTTTTGTATCATAATACTTCAACATGCTTTACAGTAGGAAAGCTGTTGTACCAAGGTGACCCAAGGTCATTCCTGAAAGGCCAAGTCATTTGATTTAGGATACAAAAAAATACTGAAAATGTTACCTCTTTTCAACAGAAATTTAATCGATGTTGGTTTTTCAGTTTTCGACATAAAAGTCTACATGTTCACTGTACGTTTATTGGTCAAACTTATTAATGCCAAAAATATATTGAAAAAACAATCATGATAATTTCTGAGAGCTTCTCAATATCAAATTTAGGAAACATTCCTTAGTCTTACAGGTTTTCTTGTGATCTTGAACTGGCCCAAGAAATATAAGATTGAGCATTATTTTCTATCTGATAGTGACAAGATATTCATGAAAATATTTCAAATTAGTATTCCTAGTGACAAGGACTGAGCTGAGTATCAATGGTTTTTAGCTATATGACCTTGACCTGAATGTACAGGTAAATACTACATGTATGCAGGCAATATATTTGTATGTTCCTAAAAATCTTTAGTTGTTTACATGGTTGATTCAACATCTGAAATCTGTATATGTCTTTATTAAAAGCTTTGTTTGAAATATTAAAATATTGCTGTTTTTTCATCTTTATGTTGCTTCATTATGATATACGATTAGAATGGTCAATTTACTGCTTTGATTTGATTAATATCTTTGGATTCTTATGCTATGGTGCTTTCATAAAATACATGCATGATGTAGATGGAAAGGTCCTATCCTTGAGGCAATCATATGACCTTGGTATTTATATTTCATTAATGGTATGTCAAATTGAGGACTAAAATATGAGTCCGCAAAGTTACCAATTTCTGTAAATTAGCTCTTTATTTTCTTATCTATATGAGATAGAGACTTCATATTTGGCAATTATGATCTATGTTGTAAGACCTTGAGATTGAGCTCAAGTAATAACCATGACCTTGAACTTTGACCTAGTTTCAGCAAAGTTGTGTGTAAAAAAATGTGCCTTCACGGGGATCAAATTTTCATGTTCTTGATTGCCCTCTACCGCAAACATAAATTGAATGCCGAGACATTCCATTTGATGGATGATTCTCTTAGATATGCCCTTTAGATCAAAAACACAATTTTTCCTTTTTAGGCGTTGTATCGGTATTTATAACTCTTTATTTATTACATTAAATTTCTATTTTTAGAAACTAAACAACTTGTAAGAGTTATCTCTCTTTGAAAATTGCGAATTTTTCAATTTCTTTAGTTTTGCTCATGAAGCTTTTATCTGGTACTTACCAATTCACTTCTAGTCTTTGGAATTTTTCCGTACTGCAAATGGAATTTTTGTTGACAAAATATGACAATGTCAGCTTGATTTTCACATGTATTAGGCTATTCTACCAATAGGTGGCGCTGTATGCCAACTACTTACAAGAATTTGATTTTTTCATCATGAAAATTTCTAAAAGTCATTCTAGTAAATATTTATGATAAAAGAAATGGAAATTGAAGACCTGGCTTGTATAGCTATCTGCATGGTTTTCTCATAGACTTGCACTTAATTCTTAAGCCAGACAATTTAAAGTCTTATGTAAATATCGTGGTATATTTAAGGACATATACTATTTATTGAGTTTTAGGATAGATATCTTTTATATTTGAATCAGTTTCATTTTGTTGTATGTAAAAGCGATGTGTAGTGACATTTGATGAAATTACCGTATGAAATATTGAAGTTCCGAGTACTTCCCAAATAGACTCCATTGCCAACTTTGGCAAATTCAAAATTATACTTTTTTCAGTGCTCAGTATTTTGGCTCTATTTATTAAAGTACTTGTGCTGTGCTTTCTGTCATATTAGAGTATTAGTTTCCTTTGAGCCATTTCATCATCGCACCTTTTTTTCTCTCTCACTTTTTTTCAATCATTTTACTTTATTTAATTCATTCTCATAAATTTACAATTCTTTGAAATGGATACAATGTATATTAAGTAAAGTAAATATTCAAAGAATGCTAAATATGTTAGTATTAATATCGTTTGGCAAGGAGTATGGAATTTGTTTTCTACCACTTCAAGTACAATTCTTTTAAAAAGTATACTTTTTCGAACTATTTTCAGATTGCATGTTTAAAAATATTTGATTTTTTATGTAATGCATTATTCTATTTATCATTCTACTAGTATCGATTTGCTTGTTGTTGAATTTAATATCATTTCTTTCAATCCATATCATCCATTTAAATGAAAATACACAAAAATTAAGAAATATTTTTATCGATTTAGGCTTTAACTCATTTGTGTATGCAAATAGTACACAAATCTTATTAAATGTTATATTTGAGTTTGTCTCAGTGTTTTCTAGTACAACAGAAATTTTATTTTCTAACCCCCTTATCGCCTGTTTCACAATTTCACAATCATAAAAAAGATGTTCATTTGTTTCAATAGCATTTTAACAGAAATGACAAAGTCCATTCGAATTACCAAAAATTCTTATTGTTTCCTCTAGATAATTAACGTTATTAATACACTTCCATTGAAAACACTGCACATTATTCGTTAATAAAGGATTAAAAGGATGTTCCAAAATAATTTTCCAATCAATATCTAGATCTAATTTTCTTTCCCAAGCAATCTGTGATTTAGATTTTTCAGTTGATATTTCATTGATTTCAGACATTATTTCAAAAAGCTTTATCTTTCCTGGCATAAGAATTTTATTTTCTTTATTTCTGAAAAAGAGATTTTCATCCACTCTTAGATTCGTCGTTTTACCTTTATTTTCACCCCCCCCCCCCCCTCTTAAGATAGGTTCCCAATTTTTCTGGAATGGCCTTTTTTATCTTTTGTAATTCTGAAATACAATTTCTTTTATCTTTTAACTTTCTATATATGATATTGTCTACTTTAAAATTATTGTTTGTGTATCCCATATATGTTCTATCAAAAAAAGACCACTTTTGAATCTATGTCAATTATATTCATTCCCCCTCTCTTAAACGGTTTTCTCATTATGCTGCGCTTCACTAGTTCTCTTTTTTCATTCCAAACAAAAGTCGAAATCAATCTGTTTATATCTTTCACATATATTTCGGCAATTCTTTCTATTTCGAAGCCTAATTTAGATATAATAAGACTCTGTATGATCAAACTCTTTCCTTTAATGTAGAGGTTTCTCTTTTTCCAAACTTTTATACAACTTTTTATCTTTTTATCTTTAGAAAGAAAAAAATTGATTGGTTAAAAGTTCAAAATTATACTTAACAATTTTTTCTTTATTGTTGTATCATTTTCCATGGATTTAACATAGTAAATTTCCTCTGGCTTGACGGTGATGTTCCTAGATTACCGTCCTCACACCATGTAAGGTGTCCTGACGAGGCATGATTTTTTGTATTATTTGTCCTGGATTTCTTGTGTACGTCCTGGATTTTTTGTGTCATAAGATTGTTTCAAACTCCATAAAATCCTCAAGTTTACATTTTTTCAGTTTGTTTTCATGTATTTGTGATGTTTGAATAATCTGTTAGGGACCGTAATTAAAAATATACGAATATAACAAAATTTAGAAGAGTTGAGTATGTCCTTACTTTTTTGTGTACCTAGTCCTGGATTTTCTGTGTGATGTCCTGGATTTTCTAGTTTTTGATTTTAGATTAATTTTCAATAAGTTTGAAAAGCGAGCGAATATTTAGATATTATCGGCTCATATAGCTCTTAACTTTTATGAAAATGACCTATGCGTTAGTATAAACGAAGAGAAAGCTTGTTTCGTATAAATACAATGTACATCTTTTTGTTTTCCTTTATCGCCGTAATAGAAAATTCAGGGACATATAGTTTTTGTCCTGTCCGTTTGTCTATCTGTTTTTCTGCAAAAACTTTAACCTTGTCACCTTAACCTTTAACCTTGTTATCTTGTCACCGCAAAAACTTTAACCTTTACACGTTGGTCATAACTTTTGAATGGTAAGGATATGACTTTGATATTACCCATGTGTATTCCTTGTGACCTTTCCATGGATACCAAAATTTTTGACCTTGTGACCTTGACCTTGACCTTGGAGCTTGACCTACTTTTGAGAAACTTTAACCTTGGCAAGAACTTTTGCATTATATGGGATAGGGCTTTGATATTTCACATGTGTATGTGACAATACCTTTCCATGGATACCAAAATGTTTGATTTGATGGCCTTGACCTTAAAGTTTGACCTACTTTTAAAAAACTTTAATCTTGGTCATAACTTTTGGATGGTAAGGAACAGAGCATTGATATTTCACATGTGTATTCCTTGAAGAAAAAAATTGACCGCCACAGGTGGGGATAGGGACCCGCACGACCCCTCTAGATTCGCTTGTGATCCATTCTAGCAGAGCAAAGTGAGCATGATTAGCATGTAATCAAATATACAATAAGGTGATGGGGCGGCCCCACTGTCCTCTAAATTCGCAGCCAAAGTGGGGGTTCACTGTAAGCAAACTCGGAATTGAATAGAATAAATTTTGATGTCGGGCCAATTTATCAACGTTTTAAAAAAAATTAAAATGAAAACGTAATTAAACGTAAAATAAAACTCGCAAACCTGTCGAAACCCCCGTCGAGGGAGGTTAAGTTTCGCCCCCTCGTCATCTCTACTTGATTATTTGATCGAACGGACGACTATCAATAATTAGTTTGCAATATAAAGTGGAAAGACATCGAACAGAAGCCTTCTTATTTTTTCAACAAAACATTATTGTTATGGCAAATGTGAAAAATGTGGAAGATTGATTTGCTCGCTATGCTCGATGTAATTTCCGGGCCGATACACTTAGATACCAATTAGATATATTTTTATCCTATACAGCTGACACTCGTTATCTCAAACTCGCTTATCTCGAAATACCGTTTATGTCGAAGTCGAGCGGCGGTCCCAACTTTTTTCCTTCATATTCTAACCAATTTGACTTCGGATAACTCGAAATCGATTATCTCGAAATTTCGCTTATCTCGAAGTAATTTCTAAGTCCCAAGTCACTTTCCTCATGTATTTTATACTCGTTAAGTCGAAGTCCTAATGTTTGTGTAAACAAACCAATTAACGTTCCAAATATTAGTGAAATCGCACGGTAAACAAACAATTATAGGTGCCGGTAACGCAGGTTGAGTGATTCGTCGTTGTTTGATAGACCGTGTCATCAATACATTAACTGTTAATTAGATAATGCATGTTTCAATTATTAAAATTGCCCTGTTTGTTATGTTGAAATTCTTATACGAAGCGACGGCTAAAAACAAAATTGGCAAGATTCATCGTAACTGAAATACAGCAATTTGAGAAACAATGATACTGATAATCTACAAAATAATCCATACATAAATTTCATACACTAAGACGAAGATTGCAAACAAGTTAATTTAAGTGAAGAATGAAGACATGTACGACATTGAAATCTAGCAGATGAAAAATAGCGACGTACGAACAAATGTCTTCATTGTTATTTTATGACACAATGATCTAAAACTCTTGGTCAACGACACATGCCAGAATAATAAGACAACCAAACTGGTCAGGTATTTTAGTGCATCACGTGATAAATCCTCGAAATTCCATTGGTTGAGCACGCGGGGACTATGAGAGAATAGTGCCCGGCGACCGTGCCCGGCGACCGGGCACTATTAAAACTACAGCTGACACTCGTTATCTCAAACTCACTTATCTCGAAATACCGTTTATGTCGAAGTCGAGCGGCGGTCCCAACTTTTTTCCTTCATATTCTAACCAATTTGACTTCGGATAACTCGAAATCGGTTATCTCGAAATTTCGCTTATCTTGAAGTAATTTCTAAGTGCCGGCGACCGGGCACTATTAAAACTATTGCTTTTTGCTTAACAGAGTTACGTCGCTTGGAGAGTTATGCGCTATAAATAGGTGTCGCCACTTCCTTGTAAATTCATCTGAATTGCTAAGTCTATCCATCAAGGTCATGTGATAATGCTCGTTTGTGTGGGTACTATTCTCTCATAGTGTTGCTTTTCGAAGATAAATAGTGCCCTCGCTCGGGCACTCCAAAAGCAACACTATGAGAGAATAGTACTCACACAGGTAAATATCAGGGCCGGGGCGATCGGCGCGGAAGGGGAGGGGCACACAAAGAGTGAAAAAATCTTACGATCTCAATGCGCCTCTTCGTAAAATTCAGTGTTAAAAATACGTTAATGGCACTTCTAGAATCATTTCTACGTTGTGAAATAAAATGCTTGTTTGCATTGTGAACATGACTAGCTATTTAAACTCAGATATCTATTGTATAAAATACAATAGCAAAACGATTCTTTAAAGGTGGTACAATACATTCCAAAATATAGAGTAATGTTGAAGAGTAAATTCGACTGACGTTTATCTCGAACTCCGCTTATGTCGAAGTATTTTCAGTGGGCCCATCGACTTCGAGATAACGAGTGTCAGCTGTATATTATTATTTCTATACATTCAAATACATGTCAGTATCTCTTTTCATACTTTTAAAAAGGCACAAAGCATTTGTTCTCTGTCCACCCTATTCTAAGAATGTCTTTGTAACTGCTCTGGCTACGCTCCTGGCAATTTCGGACAGTCATACAACAAATGGTGTGTTTATCAGGAATGTGTGAGCACGACCCACTATTAACCTGATACATATTGGTATCTTTTAGTCTAAAATATAAGAGTAGGAAACCTTTTTTTTTCATTCTGAGGTAACGTTCCAAAGAACATGTTAGTCACTTAGTAGACTATACATTCATGATCAATAATATTAAGAAAGGAAGCCTTTCAAATATAATAAGGATATATTTCATCTGAATACAGAAATCAAAACTATACAGTGATTTATGTAACAAACATGAGTTTCAAAATAAGGCTTCATATGAAAGTAAAGCTACTGTCATGACAAAATCCCATACAAATTAGTTAAATTCTATTAGATTGTTGAAGAAATATACAAAAGCCAGGACAGCAAACACAAAAAAATCCAGGACAAAACACAAAAAAGTCAGGACATCTAACTTTTTTTTTAAATTTTGATTTTCTGCTTTTTATTGCCGTTTTATTGCACGAGAAAAATAAGGTTAGCACTGTTGAACTGGCATAAGATATTCATGCTAAAATATTTGAACCTAATCTGTTCAAACGACGAGAACATGAATTTTTATCAAAAAAGTAGAAATCTCTTAATTTAATGAAAAGCAGACAACTCTTAGCATTGATTCAGTCCTATAACGCATTTACAATGTGTAATGCACAGATACGTATCTCAAGATACTTTACATGTCCGTTAATTGTCTAAAAATAGGAAATTTTGTCGATTTCGCTCGAAACGAACACAAATAATCCAGGACAAACACGAAAAATCCAGGACAATTAACACAAAAAAATCACTCGTCGTCAGGACACCTTACATGGTGTGGTCCTATGGTATCTATATTTCACAGCTCATCCGGTATGGTAGAGCATGTACTGATGTTTTGGATTTTCATTGTAGAAATTTACAAATTACCAAGAAATTTTTAGGACAAGGTTTTCGCTTTCACAAACTAGTAAAGACTTTCTGGAAATTTTACAAAAATTATTGTCAACTTCTTCTGAAATTCGGACCAATACAGGCAACAGAGTATATTACTTTGGGTATTTCACAACATGCATTTTATGGTGACATTATTAACAAGATAAGAAGGATCAAAGATAGACAACATCACTATCGAAAATGCGTCAGAATCATCAAACGCCTTTTATACCGTGGGTGTGATCCTAATGTCACCAGACGGACACTAGGCTTGGTACTTGACCAATCTACGGTCTTGTACAAGCGCATTCTTAAAACTTGCACTCTGACTGACTGTGACGACGGGACTCCATGACGGGCCCTGTCCAAACCTCTTTAGAGAAGACAGGGCCCTGACCACCTGTCCTCTCTGAATGTCAGTCGGACTCCTCGGGTGATAACGTACATGAGCTCGCGGCGGCAGAGCACGGATTGTATTACGTACTCCCTCTTTTTATATCCATTTACATATCCATCTGTGTTGCTTGGGCCCCTGTGTTTTGCGGTCTTGTTTGTGTGTAGTCATCTGACAGTGGGGAGGTTGTTTTACACCACAATTGTGCGTTCTTCGAGACCTCTGGGTAATCGGAAAAGTGGGAGGGTTGTGCGCACGTAATCCAGGATAACCATGCCTTCTGCTATTTCCGTGACAGATGGCCGTCCTAAGTCGGCACCGGTTGCCCATTGGTCTCGTTAGTTTATGTGTAGTCCTTTGTGTTTGATGTTTCTGTGTTGTGCGTTGACGTTCCTTGTCCCTTACGCGTCTCTTTCTGTGCTTGTCTGCTTTGTGTTTTTGCTTTTGGGGTTTTGCTGTGGGTGCTACAACCTGGTGTTGTTGGAGATCCCCTCCTTTTTTCCTTCATATTTGGAATACAATATATTGGATATTCTACTAATTGATTGAAACGAAGAATTTGAAACCTTTCCGTTCATACCTTTCGTTGAAATAACATGAAAAAGTTACTTTTTAAAAATTTTTCAAAGAACTCCATAACGGAAATTGGAGTTATCTTTCTTTGTACGTCAGACATACAGAATACTCGTCGATTTGAAGATTCAACATTTTTAGTGCCGGATATGTCCTTTATCAAAAATGAGAGTAACTGTAAATAATAATTTAAAAAAAAACACAAACTAATGATAAGCAGAATAATTTACTGATATATATCGGAACTGTTTGTGAAACGCATTCTGATTGGATAAAATTTTCATTACCACAAGTAAATCCTATCTTGATTGGTCAAATTCTAATTCTCAAACTTGACAGAAAATCCATTACCACGAGTAAGAGCTCATTTGATTGAGTGAAATATATATTCACATTCACAGGAATGCATTTTGATTGGTGGAAATTAGTGTTAACAAGAAATTATTCAGAGAAACCTAGTTTCACATTTGCTAATCATAGTTTCATGCAATAAAATAGGTCTTTGGCGTGTAAACTATACTTTACACGTGCTAATGATCAATAATAAGAATTCTTGTGCCGATGTGATGAAAATTAGTAAACTAGGTTGTACGAGTGAAAAGTTAGGTTTTCGCTCATAAAACTAGCTTACACAAGAGAAAGAACTAGATTTTCCATGTGCAAACTAGGAGTGACAGCTGTGAAACCTAGTTTATCGAACTTTTGTGACTTTGGTGTGCCATACGTGAGTGCTGACGTGAGTTCTCTCGACAAAATTGAGCAGTTGTCGGAGGAGGTTTCTATGGAACATATTTTTCAATATTAACAATTTCAACCACTAAGCTGATATCGCTGTTGGAGGACTGTAAGTTCCTGAGGATATCGTTCACCTAGTAATAGTGTTTAGATAATGCATTTAAATATATTCTAAATTTCCTGTCATCAAATAAGACATAAATTTTTCGGTCATATTTAGAATTAAGCTCCTTGCGCCTACCCTCCAACCATTTTTGGTCATGTTTGTTACAGTCCTGCAACCCACTTGTTTGACAAAAAGGTGAATAGGATAGGATGCAGGATGTAGGATAGAAAGTGGATATAATCCTATCCTATCCTATCCCATCCTATCCTATCCTATTCACCTCAATCCTTACCATTTCTATCCTACATCCTATCCTACATCCTATCCTATCCTATCCTACATCCTATCCTATCCTACATCCTATCCTACATCCTATCCACTTCATTCTTCATTCTTCAATCCAATCTTTCTTTTTTGTAATTCTTAAGTTTTTAGCAGACAATCATACTCATTTGATTAAATTTGATCCATTAAATTTTTTTACTTGTTATAATGGGTAATACACAAATTCTAATTCAATTAGAAACAAAGGTTGGAGGTTTGTTATGATATTTTGTTTCGGTCACTACAAGTGCAAAAAAATGGTATCCAATCATCTAAATAATTGTCATTTCAATAAAATCCAAAAACAGCGATAATTACAAATAATTTACTACTTATGCTTCTACATGAATTTGTATCAAGTCATTTAGTTTGAATCATATTCTCGCTTAAGGTGATGAGAAGTGGTTAAAGGTGGATAGGATAGGATGTAGGATAGGGTAGGATAGGATAGAATTGGATGGAATGAGGTGGATTGGATAGGATGGAATAGGAAAGGATAGGATGGGATAGGATAGGATGGGATAGGATAGGATAGGATAGAGTGGATAGGAGGGGGATGTAGGATGTAGGATGGTTGATAGGATAGGATAGAATATTGCCAAACAAGTGGGTTGCAGTACTGTACTTAAATATGCTTCTGATTAAACCCTACACAAAATTTGAGCAGCTCATTTTGGCAAGAGGAAATTAAAAGTCTCTGTATTGCTGTTGGCGCCTGGAAAATTCACTTTGGCTTTATTTAAACTGCTTGACATGGAGTACTTCTGAAGATGATTCAATATCCGAATCACGTGTCTAGAGAAATAAAATTGGTACTATAGAACATATATTTCAATATTGACAATTTCAACCACTTGGCTGGTATCGCTGCAGGTGGACTTTGCCCTTGATATGGTTAATAATGATATCGTACTCTTGCAACAATAAACTCCACCTTGTAAGTCTTTGATTCTTGTTTGACATTTTGTGCTAAAATGTGAGAGGGTTGTGGTCAGTAAATACAAGAATGGGATGTAAAGTAACATTCAAATAAACATCAAAATGTTGTAAAGCTAACAATAATGCAAGACACTCTTTTTCAATAGTAGAATACATCTTTTGACATTTTGTCAATTTCTTTCTGCGTACCCTCTTGGTTTAAACGATCAAATCTATGGACAAGGAAACATTTCCTCAACTTCTACCAATATCAACATCTTTTCAATTCGCCCTAACACTAAAAGGAAATACAGGTCGCACGGGAAAAGACAAAACAGACAAAAACGAAAACGATCCAGAATCTACCGCTCTCTAAACGATTTACTTACTATAGCACGCAATGGCGGCAGACATGAGCTGTTACATGTTCTGTCGTCAATACCAGTTATGCACTTGAAATCTATCTTGGATGAAGCAGAGGTTGCATTCTTAAGAAACACTAACTGATTCAGACTTAATACCATTGTCTCATTCGCACAGTATAAACTTTATCCTATTGTGAAAAACAGCTCACCTAAAAGACGATTCATAAAAATCCCGTTTATTAACAAAGGTTTTGATCTTCTAAACATCTCTAATATTTTTCGGGATCATCGCATACAAAGTACCATTCCTCAATATTTTGAAAATTTACCCCAAAACGCCAGCAAAAATCAGACAAAGTCAGAATATGAATCTACAAGTTTAATTATGTACAAAGTATATATATCGAAAATGATTACAACTTACAATACAATGTCCGGATCAAAGTGTCCGTTACGGTCCACAAAGTCTATCGAATATATAGTTTCCGGTAATCAAACGTGCTCGAAAGCTCGGTGTCCACACGTTGTTAAATGGATTAAAGTCTCAACAAATAAAGTATCCCAGTATATCAGAATAGATGAATGAATCGTGTCTACGAATGTGTACGAATGCCCCCTCAACACTGTTCCTCGGAGGTTTTTATACTTAATACCAATGAATTAACCAGAAGCTTCCAGAACAATGACTCATTACAAATGATTAAGAATAGTGTAAATTCTAGAAATCACAATCATGTGATGATAATGATGTAACAAAGAACATACTGGAATATTCTCTAATGAAATAAACATGACATAGTAAAATCTAGAAAGAATTATCATGAAATCATTAAATAACATGACTAAGTACATGTTTACCTACACATAAAGTAAAACTAAAACAATACATGACCCACAACAGTACTAATTGTGCGCCTCTTGTTGCAGATTTATTTTCATACACGTATGACTTTATCCAAAATCTTCAAAAGCAAAGACAAAATGATGGTGTGAAATGTTTCATTGGTACTTTTAGGTACCTGGACGATATTCTTCCTATCGACAATCCTGTTTTTGAAACATATAAAAATGTTATTTATCCACAAGAATGGATTCTAAACAAGGCAAACGCTACAAACACCGAAACACCTTTTTTAGACCTAAATATCAAAATTGTTAATGACAGAGATTCATACAAGTGTGTATGACAAAAGAAATGATTTTGGATTCAACATAGCAACTTTCCCCTGCCTTGACGGTGTTGTTAATAGATCACCGTCCTATGGTATCTACACAGCTCATCCGGTATGCTAGAGCATGTACTGATGTTTTGCAGTCTCATAGTAGACATTTAAGAATTACAAAGAAAGTTTTAGAACAATGTTTTCGCTTTCACAAACTGGTAAAGACTTTTTGGAATGTTTACAAAAATTATTGTCAACTTCTTTTGAAATTCGGATCAATACAGGCAACAGATAGTCTTTACATTGTGCTAGTTTGTGAAAGCGAAAACCCTGTCCTTAAATTTTCTTTGTAATTTGTAAATTTCTACTACGAAAATCCAAAACATCAGTACATGATCTAGCGTACCGGATTAGCTGTGAATGTACATGTACATACCATTTGACGGTAATATAGGAACATCAACGTCGAGCCAGGGGAAATTTACTATGTTGAATCCAAAATCATCTCTTTGGTCTCTTTTCTTGAAGATTCATTATTTCCTTTTAGATATTCTACGTCAGTTGATCGTTTCTTCAAACGCATACAGAACTTCTGTCTAGTAAAGACTTTTTGGAAATTTTACAAAAAATATTGTCACCTTCTTTTGAAATTCGGATCAATACAGGCAACAGAGAGTCTTTACATTGTGCTAGTTTGTGAAAGCGAAAACCTTGTCCTTCAAGTTTCTTGGTAATTTGTAAATTTCTACTGCGAAAATTCAAAACATCAGTGCATGATACAAAGAAGGGGATCTCCAACAATACCAGGTTGTAGCGCCACAGCAGAACCCCAAAACACCCAATGCAAAAATACAAAGCAGACAAGAACGGAAAGAGACGCATAAGGGACAAGGAACGTCAACGCTCAACACAGAAACATCAAACCGAAGGACTACACATAAACCAACGAGACCAATGGGCAAACGGTGCCGACTTAGGACGGCCATCTGCCAAGGAAATAACAGAAGGTATGGTTATCCTGGATTACGTGCGCACAACCCTCCCACTTTTCCGATTACCCAGAGGTCTCGAAGAACGTACAATTGTGGTGTAAAACAACCTTCTCACTGTCAGATGACCACACACAAACAAAACCGCAAAACGCAGGGGCCAAAGCAACACAGATGAATATGTAAATGGATATAAAAAGAGGGCGTATGTAATCAATCCATGTTGCGAAAGTTCTGTCCGTTGTCAGATGTCCGTTGTCTGCTTTTATATTTTAATGGATGGAATGATACTATGATACCTGTACTTATCATTAAAATTCATCAATCAATACACACAATTTAATTTTCAACCAATTTAGAATGGAGACTGATTTGCCCAGAATTGAATTCGCCGAATCATCCGTTTTGTGAAGATATCCTTAACATTAAATTTTGTTCATCCCGTCTTAAATTCATCCTCTGGGCTATGGGTGAAAAGGGTAAAATATATATGGAGGCGAAAATTTGAATGTATACAGTATCTTACTTTATAAGTGTATTATAAACCGGTGTAATGCAGTAGTTTTTTTTATAGGAAAATTTGCTATATAAGAGGGTTCTTCCCCTTGGAAATATTCCGTTATATATGAGACTTTCCTCATATTAGCATGGAATTTCCCCATAGAGAAAAAGAAAGGAGGGGATCTCCAACAACTCTAGATTGCAGCACCAACAGCAAAATCCCAAAACACCCATGCAAAAAACACAGAACAGACACCCACAGAAAGAGACGCAAAAGGGACAAGGAACACCAACTCACACCATAGAAACATGAAACATAAAAGACTACACATAAACCAACGAGATCAATGGGCAACCGGTTCCGACTTAGGACGGCCATCTGCCACGTAAATAGTAGACAGTGTGGTTATCCTGGATTGCGTGCGCACAACCCTCCCACTATTCCGATTTCCCAGAGGTCTCGAAGAACGCACAATTCTGATGTTAAACAACCTCCTAACTGTTAGATGACCTCATGCAAACAAGACCGTAAAACACAAGGGACCAAGCAACACAGATGAATATGTAAATGGATATAAAAAGAGGACGTGCGTAATACAGTCCTTGCTCTGCCGGCTGTAGCGAGCTCATATATATTATCATCCGAGTAGCCCGACTGACATTCAGTCGGGCTAAGTTGGTCGGAGCCCTGTCTTCTCTAAGGAGGTTTGGACAGGGCCCGTCATGGAGTCCCGTCGTCACAGTCAGTCAGAGTGCAAGTCTTAAGAATGCAAGACTGTAGATTGGTCAAGTACCAAGCTTTGTGTCCGTCTGGTGACATGTTATATAACCATTTTTCCCTGTAAAGTCCGTATTTTGTTTACCTTTCATTGCAATAAATGAAAAATGCCCGAATGGTCTTACACATATATATATATATATATATATTGCACCCACGTCTCCTCTTTACACACCAATAGTTTCTACCACTCTTGAAAAGTTGACTTTATAATTTGATTTTCATCATCGGTTCTGCAGAACGAACGCGACATTTTGAAAAGTTTACAGACTGGCGGAAGACAGACGGTGTGCTGTTATAAAAAAAAATCACAAAACTTCAACAGAGCAGGATATAATACCTCTTCCCGGACACTTGACCCTATTTCTATTTTTTTCTATTGTAGAATATGTAAGAGGTTTCTCGGAGGGGGGGGGGGTTAGACACTCACACATATGGGGTTTTGGACAAATTCATATATATTCAGACAAATACATATATACAGACAAACACATTCATAAACAGACACACTCATACAGAAATATACACATAGGCAGACAGACAGACAGGTAGACAGACATACACAGATGTACTCACACACACACACAAACAAAAATCTGTTTTGACTTTGATTTCAGTAAATCCACAATTTATCACAGCATGCAAGACAGACGAAAAATCAGACTAGGCCAATATCTCTTTCTTGACAGAACCTCTCATTAAGTCAAGCAGATAGACACACATAGTCAAGCACTCACAGAAAAACAGACACAGTGAGAAACAAAAAGAGATTCACACAGGCAGACTCAAAGACAGACACTTATCAAAACACAGACATGAACATCCTGAAAGGAACATCCTGAAAGACATACACAGACATGCGCAAAGCGACAGCCTGACAGACACAGGGTAAACACAGACAAACGGACAGACAGGCATGTATATAGACAGGCACACACACAAAAGACACAGACAGATGCACTTACTCACATACAGACACACATGCTAACAAACGCGGACAAACGAATTCACCCGCAGGCAGACGGAGCCACCGATATCGACGCTGACATAAAAAAAAAAACACACGAACTTACATACAGACAAACACAAATGTAAATAACATATTAACTACAATTTGCATCATTACCTGAGATATACATGTAAGGTCTATATCATACCACCATCGAAGATCTCTTTTGAATGCAAAATAATGAATTTAATGTTTTAAAGAGAAAATCCAAACCATTAATGGTAGGCGAGGGAAATCTGCTTTAGGGGACTTCAAAGACTACAATAAAGTTCGTTTTTTTCGCCAGGGGGGGGGGGGGGGGGGGGGGGTCTCCAGTAAGTGTACAGTAGTTATAGGGAGCTACTATGGGCAAAATTATAATGGCCATTTATTACAAGTATTTTATTACTTTGTACATTTATATTCATTTTTGTGCATTCGATATCATTTTGTCCCTTCGATAAAACGGTGCCTAATAACATATCTGTAGGTAAGAATCTTATTGTTTCTGGGAAAAAACATGCGAAAATTCTAGATCAAAGAGCGATTTCATGTTAAGAACGTTCGGAACAATTACGTGATAAAGGCTGGACTATCTAAATGTCTTCAATGACCGATATTTGATGTCTTTGTTTTTAACGCTATATATGACTTCAAAATCCCTTTACCAATTGTTGTTGAATTGATCAATGTATAAATTCATGAACTCATCCTACACCTCTTCAAGTTCATGAATCATATTTTCAATTTTAAATCTATTCTATACGATCTATGTTCACGTAACCTGAAAATTATATAATATTCTCCTTTACAGCTTTACGAAAAGAAAAGAGAGAGCTGAATACTTTAAGAATTAATTAAGCTAATTTAATTGCTCAGCCTTAGATTCGAAATAAAGATTCAATTCCCCATTCATGCCCAAATACCGTTAAGAGTCATGACAACGGACCATATCTTCTTGTCTTGTCATAACAACGGACATTCTTTATCAAATAATCAAAGTATACAATAAATATTCAACGTAAAAGACGGTCATTCACATATATTGTTTGTATTATGTTGTAGATACTTTTCTACATAAAATTGGTATATGAAATCCCCCCCCCCCCGTTGGCTTTTAAAAAGAAAGCACCGGTTACCTAATGATTTATTTGTGATTTTACTGAAATTTTGTCGATAATTTTTATGACAACGGATGGTTTCCAACATATCCTCACCTGTTTTTGCATTATGTCAACGGACGGTTTTATGTGCAGAACTTTAAATACTTCTGACAACGGTACTGTAGGCGACGTAACGTGTTCCTGCCCGTGGATATTCTTTCGATAATGATGTTGTCTATCTTTGATCCTTCTTATCTTGTTAATAATGTCACCATAAAATGCGAAATACCCAAAGTAATATACTCTGTTGCCTGTATTGGTCCGAATTCCAGAAGAAGTTGACAATAATTTTTGTAAAATTTCCAGAAAGTCTTCACTAGTTTGTGAAAGCGAAAACCTTGCCATAAAAGGTTCTTGGTAATTTGTAAATTTCTACTATGAAAATCCAAAACATCAGTACCTGCTCTAGCATACCGGATCAGCTGTGAAATATAGATACCATAGGACGGTAATCTAGGAACATCACAGTCAAGCCAGGCGAAATTTACTATGTAAAATCCAAAATCATTTCTTTTGTCATACACCCTTGTATGTATTTCTCCATTAAAAATTTTGATATTTAGGTCCAAAGATGGTGTTTCTGTGTTTGAAACGTTTGCCTTGTTTAGAATCAATTCTTTTGGATAAATAACATTTTTATACTTTTCAAAAACAGGATTGTCGATAGTAAGAATATCATCCAGGTACCTAGAAGTACCAATGAAGCATTTCACATCATCATTTTTTCTTTGCTTTTGAAGATTTTGGATACATTCCTTTTCATACGTGTATAAATATAAATCTGCGACAAGAGGCGCACAATTAGTACCCATTGGAAACCCTACAACCTGCTTGTAGAGTTTCTCACCAAATTTTACATGAATATTGTCCAAAAGGAAGGACAAGGCAATACACAGGTCACCATATGTCCATGATTTGAATGATTTGTAATCTGTGGCGGAAAAGAAACCCTTCGAATCAGAAGTACAAATATAAGTTTTCCCCTCTCGATCAAAACACCATTTAATGAGTTTGAACAGTCGAGCATTTATTTTGTCGTGAGGAAGCGTGGTGTACATATTAAAAAAGTCGTATGAAGATATCGTATTTGCTTCAAAATTTCTTGATTTCATTTTGTCAATCACATCCCCTGAATTTTTAATACACCAAAAGAAGTTTACGCCATTCCTGTTCATGACAGTTTCACAGTATTTTGCCACGTGTTCTTTTATAGCCGTGAGTGCTGACGTCAGATTTCTTGACAAAATTGATGTTGAGCAGTTGCTAGAATTAGCAATGTATCGAAACCTGTAAGGAGACTTGTGAAGTTTTAGACTAAGTATACAGTATATTGTAGGGAGATCCAATTTAGAAATAGGGATGTTAAAAGAAGACATTTCACTGTTATGCTCGTTCAAAATATTGGGAACACTTTCGTTGCTTTCGATATAAGTATTAGTAGAGGAAAGTTCCGAAACTAACATTGATATGTAGTGGCGTTTTCAAATAATTATGATGTTGTTGGCTGCTTTGTCTGCAGGCGCGAAGACATATTTTTCATGTAAATTACGTAACATGGCTATGAAATATTTTTCAGATTTAGAAATTGGATTTTTAAAAAGATGAGGATTTTTGTGGTAGTTATCTATTCGAATATCGGTAATATTCAAATTGAGGTTTTTTCCAGTCATTCAGAGCATGCTATTCGACTCCTTCCGATTTACACCATCGTTTGGTATAGTTATCTAAAGATTCCTTTAGCACTTAGCGACATTTAATAACATCTATCTTCAAGTTGGATGGGATTCTATATTTAGGTCCTTTTTGGGAAGACCACGGAGCTTCATGTCTTTGATAATTGAAAAGTCACCTGTAATAATATGACCAGCTGGTTTATATTGATATTCAGACGCTGCACATTCTCAAGAAGCAGGACATGATTCAAGAATTTTAGGATGTTGTGTAACGTTGTTGTAGTTAAAAACGAAATTTCGAATAGGTCCCTTATATTTGAAATAAATAAGAGGAGGTTCTAAATTTTCAAAATATTGAGGAATGGCACTTTGTACGCGATGATCCCGAAAAATATTAGAGATGTTCAGAAGATCAAATCCTTTGTTACTTGATTAATGGAATTTTTATGAATCGTCTTTTAGGGGAGGTGTTTTTAACCAAAGGATATAATTTATTTTGTGCGAATGCAACAATTATGTTTAGCTGAATCAATCAGTGTTTCTTAACAATACAAACAGTGCTTCAACAAACTTGAAGATAGATTTTAATTGAACTCCTGGAACTGAAGAGAGAGCATGTAGCATTTCATGTCTACCGCCGTTGCGTGCAATGATCAGTAGATCTTTGAGGGTACGATGTACTCTATCTCTTTTTCTGAGTTTTTTGTTTCGCGTTTTACCGTGAGACCTATGCTTCCTTTTAGTGTTAGGGCGGATGGAAAAAAAACATTAATATTTGAAGAGCCGAAGAAATGTTTCCTTGTCCATAAATCTGATCGTTTAGACCAAGGGGGTACGTAGTTAACAGTTTGGTTATCTAGGCAAGTTCAGCTTGTAAGCGGATCTAGCATACCTGATTAGCTGTGAAATGTACATACCATATGACGGTAATATAGGAACATCAACGTCGAGCCAGGGGAAATTTACTATGTTGAATCCAAAATCATCTCTTTGGTCTCTTTTCCTGAAGATTCATTATTTTCTTTTAGATATTCGACGTCAGTTGATCGTTTCTTCAAACGCATACAGAATTTCTGTCTACAAAATTTATCGACATTTCTGACAACTGGGTTGTTCTTTAGCTTCATATCCCCCTCATGTTGCTACGTCTCATCGTATTTTTTGACATAACAATATTTCAAAATCTTGGGCAACATTTCATTTTTTGGATTGAGTGTCACTGACGAGGGTTTAGTACCCGAAAGTTGCATGTCTGATCAATACTGCAAATTTATCTGTTCTTAAACATGTTAAATGATGTTATTTGAAGACACTTTACATTGGTTAGAAAAACCTTAATCTATAACATTTACTCATGTTTTCTTAAGTTTCAAAACCGATCATTCATTTATTTGTCGTCAAAACACAATGCGATCTGAAATGTAAAATTCGCGATAATTCGTCATAATAATCAGTAAACTTGCGTAAGTACGCGCATTGATGAAGTTTTCTGTCCATTTTTTCGGGTGATACCTGCATCAACAAAAAAAAATGTAAGATTCATTTCTTAAACCAATGCTATCAAAGTGGTAAGCCAGGTGATAATGGCATGAATCAAAGTCAAGAATGAAGTAATTCTTGTTATCGATGCGGTAACCAAGTGAACCCATTTCAAGGCTACCCATCTGAAATCATACCAGCAATCCGTGGCCGATGGCATTTGCCAACCACCACCCATGCCTTACGTGCCTTACTGCATGTCACCTATGTCATGGCCCATTATTCCACGTATGATGCCATGGTTACCTATGCCATTTCTAGGATTTTACAATCGAATATTGCCATATTTTTGAATAACATGTACAGTGCCCCCTATGTCATTAACGATTAACAATCAGAATGTTCCTTGAGTATGCCATACATCACCAGTCAACCAATGCTCACCTGACAATTGCAGTCAATGGCAGAACAATGTAGGTTGCCAACCAACACAAAGTATATTCATGCAGACCAGACAGATAGTGCAAATTGTCTCTAATTATCTAGGACATGATACACAGTCTGAATACCAAAATATCAATGGCGACCTGTGTGAAGAAAAATATTATCCAAAATGGTCATATCTTAGAAGAACGTGACGTTGCAATCTGTAGTAACCATCAACCAAATAAGCAGCAACCTGTTACAAGTCCAGTTGATGAATGCAATGAATTTGACACCGGAGTCAGCAATGGCTCCCTGGGCTCATACGTGACGGAGATATGTCAACCAGACGAAACAACTGAAAATGAAGCCAGTTATGGCCTCTTGAGTTTGCCCCAAAAAGATCCACATCTGGTAGAATGTCAAGATCTCGATGTAAGTAACAAGCTGACGTCCAACGATGACAACTTGCATCGTCATACTTTGCAATGTGAGGAAAGTATTGCCGTCTACATCATTCTGGCAACACATGACTTTTTAAAAGTATGGAAAGGGGGAAGATGGCAGATGGATCCAGAGTACATGTACCACCATAGGCCATTTGCTGTGAAGGATGGTATTTTCGTCGCCGTCTACCACTATAAGGTCTTCGATCGTGAAAACTGGAGATCCTGGTGTTAAAATAGTTGATAAATGGATACGGATCATTAATGTCTTTAGTCTGCACTCGAAAATGCCGGATACGGCGTTCGAGATCTAAAAGTGTAGACTATAGTATACTGTAGTATATAATTTTATTCAAACAGATTGATTATATCTATCATAAATTTTGTGATAGTAGAGGTTAACAACAACTGTTAAACATTAGATATTACAACACCCTTTCCAGCTGAAAGGAGATCAGTCTGTTTGAATGAGATGCTGTCTCGGCATACTCAGTTTTGTAAATATACCTCTGGGTAATCGGAATAGTGGGAGGGTTGTGCGCACGTAATCCAGGATAACCACACTGTCTGCTACTGAAGTGGCAGATGGCCGTCCTAAGTCGGCACCGTTTACCCATTGGTCTCGTTGGTTTATGTGTAGGTCATTTGTGTTATATGTGTTGCTGTGATTTAACGTTCCTTGTACAAAAATTATTGTCATCTTCTTCAGAAATTTGGGCCAATACAGGCAACAGAGTATATTACTGTGGGTATTTCACAACCTGCATTTTATGGTGACATTATTAACAAGATAAGAAGGGTCAAAGATAGACAACATCACTATCGAAAATGCGTCAGAATCATCAACCACCTTTTATACCGTGGATATGATCTTAATGTCACCAGACGGACACTAGGCTTGGTACTTGACCAATCTACAGTCTTGTACAAGCGCATTCCTAAAACTTGCACTCTGACTGACTCCTCTTTAGAGAAGACAGGGCCCCGACCACATGTCCTCTCTGAATGTCAGTCGGACTCCTCGGGTGATAACATACATGAGCTCGCGGCGACAGAGCACAGATTGTATTACGTACGCCCTCTTTTTATATCCATTTACATTTTCATCTGTGTTGCTTGGCCCCCTGCGTTTTGCGGTATTGTTTGTGTGTGGTCATTTGAAAGTGAGGATGTTGTTTTACACCACAATTGTACGTTCTTCGAGACCTCTGGGTAATCGGAAAAGTGAGAGGGTTGTGCGCACGTAATCCAGGATAACCACACCTTCTGCTATTCCAATGACAGATGGCCGTCCTAAGTCGAGTTTCAGATGGAAAAGATTCAATAATGATTTTGTCCCTTCAGGGAAATTTTTTTTTCTTAAGGGAAATAAGTTTTTGATTATTTTCTTACTGTCCCCAGTATTCCCCTTTACCCCATACAAATATACTGTTTGACAGTCGCATATTTAACCCCCCCCCCTTTGCATCATGTAAAAAACTGCAAATTAAATATCTGAATATGCCATTGTTGATTATAGCATTTTAAAAGATATGAATATATGTATCCCTCTCTTATCATTGATGGGCTACAATTCCTTTGTTAATGTTGTTATGGTCAGAATTTAGACTCCCATTTTCATTTTATTTTGTTTGAAGTAGACCATGATTTCCCAACATAACAGCTACATATACTATTTTAAGTTGTATCAATATTGTATAATATCATGAAATAGGAAAGAGAGATCTTCATTAATTTTCTTTGATGATCAGAATTGTATGTAAGCTAAAGGCTATAAAACCATATGACACATCCTGATTTGACAAAATGTTGTCTAAAGTCATCATATCATTTATTAACTGATTATCCTCTTCAATTTTATGTTGATATCTGCATAGCTTTAAACTTATTACTGTTTGCTTGAAATGTTGTTAACTGCAGCTATTGAATTTAAAAACGTTTAACATTAGTTACATGTTGAATCAAGAACTCAATTTCTATTGAATAAATTGTATGTGGTACATGTATATGTAATTGTCCAAAGATATTACAAGAATGTTTTTGGAATTCAGAATTATGAAATATGATATTATTTTAAACCTCATACATGTAAGTGATCTGGCAACAATAAGTCTCTCTAGGGGTAATTGAAAATAAAGATTTTATCCTATATATGTTGTGCTATTATATACTGAGTACTTTGAATAATTGAAAATTATTTGCATCGATATGTTCATTTATATTCTTTCTCTCATTTCTAAGTAAATTTAATTTCAAGAAGAAAAAAAAGGTCATCTGACTAAAAGGCAACATTTGAACCTTTCAATTAAATTACATGAAAAATATGTCTTTGCACCAGCTGATAAAGCAGCCAACAACACCATTATCATTTGAAAACGTTACTACATATCAACTTTGATTTCGGAACTTTCGTCTACAAATACATATATCAAAAGCAATGAAAGTGCATCTAACATTTTAAGCAAGCATAACAGTGAACTGTCTTCATTCAATATCTCTATTTCTAAATTGGATCTCCCAACACTATATTGCATACCGAAACTGCACAAGTCTCCTTACAAATTTCGATTTATTGCTAATTCTAGTAACTGCTCCACTACAATTTTGTCTAGAAATCTGACGTCAGCACTTACTGCTATTAAAGAACACATAACTAGATATTGTGAAACGGTTCTAAACAGGAACGATGTAAATTTATTTTGGTCTATTAAGAATTCAGGGGATGTGATTGAAAAAATGAAATCTGGAAATTTCCAAGCCAATACGATTTCTTCATACGACTTCTCTAATATGTACACCACACTTCCTCATGATAAAATTAATGATCGATTATCTAATCTCATTAAATGGTGTTTTGATCGAGAGCGAAAAACTTACATTTGTACATCTGAATCGAAGGGTTTCTTTTCCTCGACAGACTACAAATCATACAAATCATGGACATGTAGTGACCTGTGTAATGCCTTGTCCTTCCTCTTGGACAATATTTATGTTAGATTTGGTGAGGATCTATACAAGCAGGTTGTAGGAATTCCAATGGGTACTAACTGTGCGCCTCTTGTTGCAGATTTATTTTTATACACCTATGAAAAAGAATTTATCCAAAATCTTCAAAAGCAAAGAAAATTTGATGAGCTGAAATGTTTCAATAATACTTCTAGGTATCTGGATGATATTCTAACCATTGACAATCCTGCTTTTGAATTATATAAGAATGAAATTTATCCACAAGAATTAACCCTTAACAAGGCAAACTTTTCAAATACAGAAACACCCTTTTTGGACCTAAATATCAAAATTGTAAACGGAAAGATTCATACAAGTGTATATGACAAAAGGGATGATTTTGGATTCAACATTGTAAATTTCCCTTGGCTTGACGGTGATGTTCCAAGATTACCGTCATACGGCATTTACATATCACAGCTCATCCGGTACGCTAGAGCATGTACTGATATTTTGGATTTTCACAGTAGAAATTTACAAATTACCAAAAAACTTTTAGGTCAAGGTTTCCGCTTTCATAAACTAGTTAAGACTTTCTGGAAATTTTACAAAAATTACAGTCAACTTCTTTTAAAATTCGGATCTATACATGCAACAGAGTACATTACTATGGGTATTACACAACCTGTCTTTTATGGTGATATGATAAACAAAATAAAAAGGATCAAAGGTAGGCAGCATAACCATCGAAAATGCGTCAGAATCATCAAACGCCTTTTATACCGTGGGTATGATCCTAATGTCACCAGACGGACACTAGGCTTGGTACTTGACCAATCTACAGTCATGTACAAGCGCATCCTTGAGACTTGCACTCTGACTGACTGTGACGACGGGACTCCATGACGGGCCCTGTCCAAACCTCTTTAGAGAAGACAAGGCCCCGACCACCTGTCCTCTCTGAATGTCAGTCGGACTCCTCGGGTGATAACATACATGAGCTCGCTACAGCCGGCAGAGCACGGACTGTATTACGCATGCCCTCTTTTTATATCCATTTACATATTCATCTGTGTCTATGGGGCCTCTGCGTTTCGCGGTCTTGTTTGTGTGATGTCATCTTACAGTGAGGAGGTTGTTTTACACCACAATTGTACGTTCTTCGAGACATCTGGGTAATTGGAGAAGTGAGTGGGTTGTGCGCACGTAATCCAGGATAACCACACCATTTGCTACTTGCGTGACAGATGGCCGTCCAAAGTCGGCACCGGTTATCATCCATTGGTCTCGTCGGTTTATGCGTAGTCTTTTGTGTTTGATGTTTACAAGTCGTGTGTCTCTTTTCCGTCTCATGCTGTACTCGTCTTTTGTGTTTTTGCATCGGGTGTTTTGGTGTTTTACTGTTGATGCTGCAACGGGGTCTTGTTGGAGATCTCCTCCCTTCTTTCAATGTAACACACACGTTTGATTCATCCTTCCATACAATACCACATGCTTGAGTATTTCTACATCTTCTTCATTTATTGCTACAATTCTATTTATCATTGCAAAGGTAACATATGAAAATAAAACAGTTCATCGTTCACCATTATGTAACAAATCCCATCCAAATGCATTTATATTTCAACATGAGGGTGAAATAACAGCAATTAACCTATATTTTTAGAATCTAAAAAAGACCCAAATGCTACTTAGTTGAGAACTTATTGAAACTTGTCATATTGCATATATATTGCTTCTAGATTCCTAGTGACTATCTTTTTTGCATTTTTGTTAGCGTTTGACAACATAAAACATCTACTGAAATAAGTGATTTTGTTCAGTATCATATGAGGGGAGAGACAGGATGAAACTGAGGGAGAGAGAGGAGAGAGAGGAGAGAGTGAAGGGGGAGAAAAGGGAGGAAGGGGGACAGGAGGAGGGAGGAAAGAGGTGGGAGGGGGAGGTAAGAAAAGGTTGAAAAGGAGGAGGGAGGGAGGAGGGGGAGAGGGGTACATGTAGCCCCCTGTCCGCCAACCCTCATGTATGAGTAAGTTTAATCTTTTAATTGTGTCGCATGATGCTGTGAAGAAATCAGGCATACTACCTGTATAGACATATCCTTGACCAATATTCTTGAGGAAAATTAATAAAGACGATGCAGAGAAATATGACTAATGGTAAAAGTAAGCGGATGACCTGCTACATACTTCAGATAATCTAAATACTTAGCCCAGTTGCCACATAAATATTCACTTTCCTTTTGTGTAAGCGCGATAAAATAATCCAGCTAAATCACAAATCCAATGGCATATAATTGATAAATTTACTGTAGTAAAGCGAAATATATCGTTTATTCGCTGAAAATCGTTCAAATGTACAGCATTTTGTAACATTATAATGACGCGTGGTGTAAACCTTGGATGACAAAGGCATGTTCTAAATTACGAACCTGTCTGAAACCAGGGTAACTCGAAAATCGCCTATGTGTGAAACTGATCCGGATAATTGCACCATTTCCTTCTGGGATGGCTAATGGACGTCCTCGGTTGACACGGATTGCTCATTGGTCTCGTTGGGTTATGTGTAGTCTACTGAATTTCTATGTTGTATGCCCCTTTAATGTCTCTTGTAGTGCTTGTCTACTCTGCGTTTTCGCATCCGGTTTTTTTCGCTTTGATTTGGATGTTGCGACCAATTCTGGTTGGGTATTTCCTGACTTCTATATTTTTTCACAATTATATATTTTTCACAATCATATATCATATACATGTACACGCTCCCCAGAATACAGACTACAAAGGAGTCATCATTGACGTTTCTACTTTTCGTTTATTTCAAGCAGTTAGATAAGATAAATCAGATGAGAAAACCAACCGTCCTTTCATTAAAGTAATATTTACAAACAAAGGTATCGACAAATTTAATCTTGGTCAAATTTTGAATCACAAATCTGTCACGGAAAAAAATCCCAACATATTTCAAAAGAAAAGGAACTTCTTGTATTTCCTATAGCTTCACCAACAGTTGCATCTTAAATTTACAATTACAAACGATTCCTGCAGTGTACAGATTTATGTAATCCCTCACTTCATCCACTTCCTTGCAAATGTTCTTCATCGGATTTCAAATAGTCTCCTTGTGAACACGTTATTACTGGTGACCTTAGTATAGTCAAGAGCGACAAGTTGAGGGAAATGTTAAAAAGGGGTCCCACATACAGAGAAAGAATGTCCTTTACATTGAACCAAAATGTCAAAATTATCTTGGACTCTTGTGAGGAATATGCAAGACGTTGGGCAAAGAAAGAGGATGTACAGCTCGACACCCTTTCCGAATGATAAAATCCATCAGAGGGTTACTTTTATTTAGAATATACCGATTAAAATCAACTGTGAACACCAGATTCGAGTCTATCTTGTGAATGTATTTGGAAACGTTTACATTTAAAGACCCTTATGTTATCACAGAACTTACCTACCTCCAAGAACATAATGTCGTCACACCAGCCTCAAATAATTATTCATTCACTTGCAAAAAATACTATTTTGACAGTCTAGTTAAAGAGTTGGGTTTAAATTCGACACCTGGAAATCCCACTTACACCCCAATAAACCTTCCTGCCTCTGAAATAATACAAGAACACAAATCAGCTCTTGCTTTCTTGGTTTTAGACACTATCAATTAAGATTTAAATTTACCATATGATACTGCATACCTAAAATGCATAAGAATCCGTACAAACAACGTTTCATCGCTGGTTCCTCAAAATGTTCTACCAAATCTGTATCGATTTTACTCACCAAAGTTTTATCTGAAATTAAAGCTGGGCTTCAAAAATATTGTTTGACAGTATATTCTCGCAGTGGTTTCATACAGATGTGGATTTCAAAGAATTCGAAGGAACTTTAAGAACATCTGAAATCCACTCATTTAAGTAGAGTTCATTCGAACAAAGCCTTTGATTTTTTCGACACTTTACACTACAAACCCATAAGAAATTTCTGTATCGCCTGGCTTGTATGAAAATTTTTGAGAACTTTTGGAATATATTGTGACCCCTTAACTATATTTAATATTATATAATCCATATATAACTGTTTAGATTAAGGATCACTGACGAGGGTTAAGTACCCGAAACGTGCATGTCTGGTCCATGTAGCAAATTGTATCTGTGGTTAAATGATGCCATTGAATTTGAAGACGTTAAACATTCGATTAACATCGGTTGATCGTTGGTCTCTTGAACCTATTCGAAAATTAGTTATCAAAAATCTTCTGATTTTTAAAATGCGGGTCCTGATGCATCATATCCCACCCATCGTTTTTCGGTTTTGGACACAATAATTTTCACACTCTTTGGCCATATAACATTGTATAGGTTGAGGGTCACTGACGAGGGTTAACTACTCTGAAATGAGAAAGAAGGTGATTTCGTCCAGAGCAAGGTCTGGATGAAGTCAGATTCGTACGAATATAAAAATAAGACCACAAGCAGTGGTGTGCAACTGGTACCTTTGGGGATGCCAGCTAATTGCTGGAATACAGTTCCTCCACCACAAAAATTTTGTCAATCAAAAACTCAAGCATCCGGATGATATCATCTTCGGTACACTTTTCGTTTGAATAAAGAAGTCCCTTCACGAAGTAAGTATTCTTCGGCCCTATAACAAGGTATTTGTATCTTCTGTTCCCATTTTTTAAAAGATTTTGCGAATAATATTGGCCAGTCTGTTTTTTAGATTTTGGAGTGGAATGGTAATGTAGAGCGCGGAGACGTCGAAAGATTTTATGCTGGTAATATGATTGAAATTGGTGACTTTTAAATTTCCAATAATTTCCTTAGAAGTTTTAAGAATCCATATCTGAGTGATTCCATTTCTGGATCAAGTTGTCTCGAAGTATGTTTAAAGACATTGTTCGATGCGAGTTAAGGACATATCCGGCACCCAAAATTTTGAATCTTCACATCGAAGATTATTCTGTATTTCTGACGTACAAAGAGAGATAACTCCGATTTCCATTATGAAGTTCTTATATATTTCAAATTAAACATGTTTATGTTATTTTACCAAAATTTATGTACGGAAAGGTTTCAAATTCTTCCCTTATATCAATTAGTAGAATATCCGATATATTGTATTCCAAATATTAAAAAATCTATTGAGTATAATTTAGAATTTGTCATAGTTGACAATGGAAAATGTATGCATGAGTCTATATGGAAGTAGTCAGAACTTCAATATCTCCTACAGTAACCTCGTCAAATGTCACTACACATCGCTTATACGTGCAATAGGATAAAACTGACTCAAATATGAAGAAATCTATCATAAAAATTAATAAACAGTACATGTCCTTAATATTAGAATATATACTACTAAATAAATAGAGATTATTTTTCATTAGCCAGTTCCACGATACATTGGCAAAGAGAAGATTTTTCTTTTGAATGTGATAAATATGTGGCAAATATGTAATAGGTCGAGTTTATGTTTTTTCCTTATTTGTGCTTTATTCAATCAATAGTCAATGGTTTTGATTCCTTGAATATGGGTTGGATCGAGTACGGTTTGCGATTTATAAGCGAGTGCAGAAAAGTGTTGGACTGTCGTGCTGAAGTTCTCAGTGAGGTTCTATCCATCTCGCTAGATCATCTATTTTTCAGCGCATGAAGGGGAAATATGTATCTTACCGATATGTATACATTGAAGACATGTACATTGTATAACAATCGCATATACTATCCCGACACGCTAGATATGACGTCAATATATATTATAGGTAATTTTTAATGCTGAAATAAATTCCTTAGGATGAGTCTCACTGCATGCAACACCCAACAGTTCAACGAAAACTTGTCAAATACTGTAATAATATTCATAATTTAATGTACATATCAGGTACAATGTTTATTGATGTTGACATCCATTGAATCGTAATATAGAAGGTCACTGAGCATTATGGAGGGATGTCATGTTTTTTTTTAAATATCCTCTAAGCGACCGAAGAACTTCCTCAATAATGACTTCAAACGTTGTATGTTAAACGTCTTCAAATTCAAAAGCATCATTTATGAGCAGATACATTTTCAGCATGGACCAGACATGCACGTTTTTGTTACTTAATCCTCGTCAGTGATCCTCAATTAATGTTGCCAAAGTATTTGAAAATTATTATGATCAAAAATGTACCAAAAAACATCGAAGGATGAGTGGGATATGCTTCAGGACCAACGTTTTAGAAATTTGAAGAAATTTTGATTACAAAAGTTTTCGAATGCGTTGAAGAGACGATCAACCGAAGTTGATAATATAATATCTCGCGTGGGCGCCTCGCTCTGTGACGGGCGTGGCGACTTCGATTTCAGCATTACAAACTTTCCTTTTCTAAGTAGCAACATCCCTTTATGCTGTGCCAGAACAATCTGGGGTCGAGTCTGGGCTTCGAGGGTGTTGTTCGGAAGTGTGTTCTCGCGGTGGTGTCGGCCGGGTGTGAATTTTGGGGAATTCGGGGGGGGGGGTGGGGGGGGGCTTTTGGAGCAACTGGGGTCCGCTCATTTTGGTGGAGTCCGTTCGATCGGGGCCTTTGATTTTTCGACACTTTGTACTACAGTTCCACATTCTGAATTTAAAGAAGGACTCGCCAAATTGTGGGTGGTGCGTTTGCGGGTGGGGGCGGTGGTCGCAGGTGCAGGTTTGTTGTTCTTGACTATGACAAGGCCTACTTTGTGGAAGAAAGGTCCGATTCTGAAGATGGGTGCACTGAGACAGGCATTGTTCAGAAGTTAAACTTTCTGATCGACGGCGTTTTTGTGGTGTTTTTATTTTTCGGGGGGGGGTCTTCCGGCGGGTTGTCGAAGTTCCGGTGAGGGCCGGTTGTGCCCCGCTCCTTGCCGACATATTCCTTTGCTCGTGCGAGGTTGAGTTCATTCTGTCTTTGGTCTCTGAAGGGAAAGGGTGCTTGGCTTCTGACTTCAACTTCACTTGCAGGTGCATGGCAATGTGTTGTCAATCAGTGGTCCAGAGTTTGCGGATTGCCTGAGCAGTGTCTGTCCTTCGGGGCTTGAGGTCAGGGAAACTGCGGGGCAGATGGTTCGGTATCCTGTTTGGGCGTGGTGTTTTCCTGCGGTGCTGGTGGTCGCGTGGTCGCCTCGCTCTGTGACGAGCGTGGCGACTTCGATTTCAGCATTACAAACTTTCCCTTTCTGAGTAGCAACATTCCTTCATCGCCTGCTTATGGCGTGTTCATATTTCGGTTGATACGCTGTACCAGAGCAAGTGCCAAATGTACGGATTTTGTTCTGAGAGCTAGGCGTCTGTCGGATAAGCTTCTCAGTCAGGTATATGTTTGTGACCGACTAACATCGTCACTGAGGAAGTTCTACGGTCGATGTGGGGAACTTGTCATACACTATGATGTCCAACTTTTCAGAGTGGTGGATGATGTTCTGTCATAGAACATTTGAACCATCCAACCAAAGATTGTACTCTATGTCTTCCAAAATGGAAGTAACCGGATGTGACAGATCTACCGAATTGAAGCGACAGGTGTTGCATGCAAGCAGGAGATGCTTGCTCTTCCTGGGCGCCTGGTCTAACTCCCATGTCGGGAGTTCGCTTCTTTTCATATGGTGGAGGTTTTTGTTTGTTTGCTTTGGTTCCTGTTTTGTCCTGATTTTGTGTGCCTTCGGTTTCTGATTTTCTGGGTTGTCGGTTTTGTGCTGTGGGCGGGGATATTGTCATTGTCCATATTTGTCATCATAACCCTGAGAGGGTAGATTACTTGCAAGCCGTCTGACGCTTACGATGTAATGATCATATATTATTTGGAACATGTCCTTGCGTAGGAACAGAATCGCAATGAGCATGAAATGAATTACTGAATCATGAAAGGCAAATTAGTTATGTGGGTGGTCGAACAATTATAGCTTTACAAACAATTACATTATTAGAGCTATCTGATTTGAGCAACGGTTGTCGTGCGAATGAACTTCGTTCAACGACATAAGACGTACATTGTGTGGCACAAGGTAAAATAACGATATGTAAATCTAATTTTATGAAAAAATACATGTACATAGATCAAACATTATCCAGATAATATACACTGCATTTTGACAATGCAGCATAAAGTAAATAATTGATTTTGTGATATGCATCGGAAAGTCTTTCTGTCCTAAATTACGCGGACCACATACAGTAGATGACGTAAAATCTACGTTGCCGGCTTATCGGTTTATGTAATCAAAGGATAGACACAATGGAATTTGGTAGGAAATTCGAGGTCTTCATTTGGAGCAGGTCTGATGTTTACATATTAATGGTCCATCGTAGCGTCAATATGATGGCTCAAAATACTTATATATACACTATATTGCAGGTTTTGACTAGCGTGCGAGTGTGTAAAAACGTGTCTAGTTTCTTCAAAGATCAGACTTTTCCTTCTGCTGGATTTTAACAAGTTTTAGAGTCGTTGTCACTTGTACCTTTTTGGGCTGTGTATATCTTTTTCAAGTGACAGTTCAGAGGTCGACAGTTTACAATTCTCAAGAGGAAAAATATTGTCAACAGTCGATTGTCAACCTTTGACATTTTACCTTACCTGAATCACTGTCAACTGTCTACCTGTCAACCATCAACCCTACACTCATTGTCAAATATCGACCTTTAAACTGTGGACCTTCAATACTAAAATACCTGTAAATGGCCATCAGGTCGACCCTCGTTTTTTTTTTTTGTCTTTCTCGCCATAAATCAGTGTCAACCTGTAAATCGTCGACCTACATATTTTCAATTATTGTCAAATGTCGATATGTTTACCGTCGACCTTCAATTCTATAATCATTGTCAACTGTTGAACATCTGTATTTTACCTTACCTCAACTACTCTAAACTGGCGGCCAGTCAATCGTCAACCCTCAATACTGCAATCATTGTCAACTGTTGGCCATCTGTATCTTTCCTTACCTCAACTACTTTAAACTGTTGGTCAGTCAATCGTCAACCCTCAATACTTCAATCATTGTCAACTGTTGTCGTGCAAACAGTCGACCTTCAAAACTTCAATACTTGTTAACTGTCGATCCTTGTTTCTTTTTTTCATCTTATTTTAATCGCTGTCGACGGTCAACTTGTTAACTGTCGACCTTCTATTCTTAGACTTCCATTATTGTGAACTGTTTATCTATCAACCGTCGCCCTTCAATACTACATTCTTAGTCAGTCACAGTCAGCTGTCGACCATCGACCTTTTATATTTTTTATTTATTTTACCTCAACCATTGTCAACAGTCTACCAGTCAACCGTCAACCCATAATACTACAATCTACAATGAATGTAAACTGTCGACTGCAAACCGTCGATCTTTTAAAAATACTACAATTATTGTATACTGTCGACTGTCAGCTTCTATTTTCTTTTTTACCCTACTTAAATTACGTCAACATGTCAACCGTCTACTTTCAATAGTTCAATAATTGTCAACTGTCGACATCTTAAACGTTGATCTGAAATACAACAATCTCAGCTGTCGACCTTCAACATTTACCTTACCTCAATTACTGTCAACCGTCAACATTCAATACTGCAATCATTGTCGACTGTCTTCCTGCAGACCGTCAACCTTCAAAACTACAGTTATTGTCAATTGTCGACTTTTCTTTTTCACCTTATTTCAATCACTGCCAACATGTTAATTGTCTACCTTCATTTCTACCATAATTGACAACTGTAGATTTATTAACCGTCGACATTAAATACTTCAAATATTGTCAACAGTCGACCGTCGACCATTTTATACATGAACCTTTTACAACTGCTAACATTTGATACTGATAAGAAGCGTTAGAATACAGAGTAAATAATATTTATTTTGAAGAGGCGCATGTGATTACAAGAACTACTTTATCCGTATATTACTGTTGCATGTATCATTTAGGAATTTTCTCATTATATTCTCCGTGATCAGTTTATTCTGTTATGTTGGAATGACAAATATGGATAATGACCATATCCCTGTATACAGCACAAAATCGATAATTCAGAAACCGAAGGCATACAAAATCAGGATAAAACAGGAACCAAAGCAAACAAACAAAAACCTCCACCATATGAAAAGAAGCGAATTCCCGATATGGGAGTGAGAAATTTTTATTCCCGATGTTGGGAATAGAAAATGCAACATGTCAATGTTTTACGCTGTGCCCTTATTAAATGTTTTGGGTCGTCGCATGAAGTACGTTTAGTGCTTACCGTCTTTCAAATCGGATAGCCCTATGATGAGATTTGAACTTGCTGCTATACAAAAATGACCTACTGACTTAAACCTTGGTGTTTGACATACTTTTCAGAGTTTAGGAGGTAGACCTCTGATTTCATTTCACATAGAATTCAATAAATGCACTTCGACCAAGAAAAAATGAAATCGGTTGACGACAGATTTAAGGCATTACCAGGACAAGTTGGTGTTGTTCAGCGCACAAGTTGGAAATAATAATTTTTTACATCAAAATCCCAGAAAGTCAATAAATCATCAATAAAATACTTAAATTCGAAAATAATTGCTACTGTCCTGTTCACTAAATCCAGAGCACCCTGTTTTAGCGATTTTCTCCGAATTATACAGTTGTCATCTTATAAACTGATATCCAGTCTATAGAACTCTTTTAGTCGTAACAGAAAATGCCCTCCTTTTGAATGTGCGTAGCTTAGTTAAGAAATACGACGGAAAATAAAATGTCTACGGGGATTTTCTATAGTAAAAATGACTGAAATGCATGACGTCGGACGCCATGACGTCACTGTTTACCATTGTTGATACGGAGAACAAGATGGCGGCGGGCTGAAATTAACATGGGAATTTCCCGTAGACATTTTATTTTTCGTATGACAGGTTAAATACAGTTGCAACAGGTGAGTTCATGCACATTTCCTGTTACGACTAAAGGAGGTCAATCTACGGAGACAATGAATATTTGGAAAAATCCTAAGACGGCCGAAAAAATAACCAAAACAGGGTGCTCTGGGATTTAGTGAACAGGACAGTAGTCCCCCCTTCTTGGAGTCAAATGGACATTCCCTTATTATTTCTTCAATTGATATTTCTAAACGCGTACTGAGTGAAAGTTGATATATGTTACAAAATTAAGACTTATAAAAAACAACATTTCTTACATGTATTTTTTTCACATAATATATTCATTATTGTCTATCATCGAAAGTGATACCTTCAAGAAATGTCATTCACTTTAGTTTATCAAACCATTTTACAACGAATTTTATCTGATAAATATTCTCTATTTTATACCTTGAACCTTCTATACTAGTATTCTAGTAAAAGTTTACAAGGATCCCGATGAATATATATATTCGTTATTACCGACAAGACGAAAAGTTAGTCCGTGAAGTGACGGCTGTTGCATGCAAGAAAGAGATGCTCTGTCACCTAAAAGAAGCATTAATTTGGCCTTTTATCAATGTGACGTCATATATATTTTTTGCTATTTCGGAAACAAGCCATTTCACCGATAAATACCATCGCAATTAAAGGAGTTTAACATTTTAGCACCATCCCTCCAATGCTATTTTGAGCATTGATTTTATTTGGATATGCTACTGATTCGACCCTAAAGGAAATTTGGAGCCGCGCACTCTCTGTAATGTAAAAATCTAACTTCAAAAAATTAAAGAGGGCGCTACTGAAATTATTTTGGTGACTCCGCTGAAAGCATCGCTGATGAGAATTCGATATTCGAAACACGTGTCTGGCGCATGGAAAGTGGTTTGGAATTTTCTTCAAGAAGGTATAGAGTTGGAACCCTTCGACATTATTATGCTTACTTTTCCTGGGCACCTGGTCTCCCTCTCATTTTGGGAGTTCGTTTCTTTTCATATGGTTGAGGATTTTCTTTGTTTGCTTTGGTTCTTGTTTTATCATGACTTTGTATGCATTCGGTTTATAATTTTTTGAGTTATCGATTTTGTACTGTGTATTGGGATATGGTCATTACTCATATTTGTCATTGATCTGTTTGATATGTAATACATGACTTAAAGTGCCTCTGTGGCAATATTAAGATTAAGATGGTTGACTACTGTCCTATTATATCATGTTGGATTATGACATGCACGTGACTCCCGTGCATATATATGTAAACGTCTTCAAATTGAATAGCATCAATTTGGACCAGACATGCACGTTTCGGGTACTTAACCCTCATCAGTGATCCTAAATCTAAACAACGTAAGATGCCAAACAAGTATGAAAGTTACTGTGTCGAAAAAGTGTACCGAAAGACGTAGCAGGATGGGTGGGATATGATGCTACAGGACCCACTTTTTAGAAATTTCAAGAAATTTTGATAACAGAAATTTAGAATGCGTTGAAGAAACGATCAACCAAAATTGATCGAACTGGGCTTGATCATGTGCCCTCGGGGACTCCTGGTCCACCAGCAGTGACACTCACCAAGTGGTATAAATGTAAACGTCTTCAAATTGAATAGCATCATTTAAGAACAGATAAATTGGCAACAATACGATGCATCGTTGGGAAAAGCAAATTGTCGACATTAATTTTCATCTGTTTTTCTGCCTGTTATTGCAAATATCTCTATAACGGACCACACATAAACCAACGAAACCAATTAGACATCGGCATCCACAGGACGGCCATCTAACATGCAAGCTGAAGATGGTGTGGTTATCCGGATCACGTGCACACAATCCTCCTAATTGTTCCATTTCCCAGAGGTTTCGAAGAAAGCACAATTGTGGTAAGTAAACGCCTTACTACAAAATGAATATACAAACAGACAGCATGACACTAGGCCCATGAAAACGCACAGATGGATATGTAAATTGATATAATGACATAAAGGCATATGGAATACAGTCTGTGCTTTGCCAGCTGTAGCGAGCTCATGTATGTGATCACCCAGACTCCGACTGACATTCAGTGAGGACAGTGGTTCTGGACTATGTCTTCTTTCAAGAGGTTTGGATATGGCCCGTCATGGAGTCATGTCGCCAAAGTCAGTCAGAGTGCAATTCGTAAGAATGCGCTAGTACAAGGCTGTAGATTGGCCCAGTACCAAGCCAAGTATTTGTTTGGTTACAAACGCAGATCTCATTTCACGGATAAAAAATAAAGCAAATCGAAGTGTTCTTAATTTAAAAAATACAGATATAAAGGAAGAACAAGAATAAGAGAATATATAAACGCCTAAATATATTTCCATCAATTGAAAATCATGCTGATGCTCGTGATTTTGTTATTGGTAATATACTTGTATAGATGTAACGGTCGTTACTTCGAACCTTAAAAGCCATTTTATCCTTAGGAAAATGTTTTCGTTTTAATTGCATGTTTTAAGTGAAAGTTACATGAAAAACTCTTTTTTATCAATACGCAAGTCTCTTTAAAAGATATAACAAGTATATTAAGACTCTGGAAATTAAGAATAGGCATGTATACCAAAATTGAAATCTACACTTTGCGGACAGTCGTTATTATTTCCGTATTAAGATTGCGACGACGTCTATCTTCATAGCTTTATAGTTAATTTTGATATTCTTGAGCATTTCGAAACATAGAAAACTAAACTAGTTTAAAAGTAGTTTATTTGAATCTTAAAGTACATCACTGACGAGGGTTTGGTACAAGAAACGTGCGTGTCTGGTCCATTCTGAAAATATTCTGTTCTTAAATGATACTATTGAGTTTGAAGACGTTTAACATACATGCTCGTAACATTAAAGTACAGATACAAAATATACATGAAAAAGGACATAATTAGTGTTTACATACGTGAAAAGCAACAATAAATAATCATTACACAAACATTATCATGTTTGAAATTCATTTCTAAAGACAAATATGCATAATAAAGACCATATCCCCGTATACAGCACAAAATCGACAATTCAGAAAATCAGAAACCGAAGGCATACAAAATCAGGATAAAACAGAAACCAAAGCAAACAAACAAAAAACCTCCACCACATGAAAAGAAGCGGACTCCTGATATGAGAGTGAGATCAGGTACCTAGGAAGAGTAAGCATCTCCTGCTTGCATGCAACACCCGCCGATTCAATTCGGTAGAACTGTCACATCCGGTAACTTCCATTTCGGAAGACAGAGTACAATCTTTGGTTGGATAGTTCAAATGGTCTATGACAGAATATCATCCACAATTCCGGAGAGTGGGACATCATAGTGTATGACGAGTTCCCCATATCGACCGTAGAACTTCCTCAGTGACGATGTTAGTCGGTCACAATGACAAATATGGATAATGACAATATCCCTGTATACAGCACAAAATCGATAATTCAGAAAATTAGAAACCGAAGGCATACAAAATCAGCCTGAGGATAAAACAGGAACAAAAGCAAACAAACAAAAACCTCCACCATATGAAAAGAAGCGAACTCCCGATATGGGAGTGCGACCAGGTTCCCAGGAAGAGTAAGCATATCCTGCTTGCATGCAACACCCGCCGCTTCAATTCGGTAGAACTGTCACATCCGGTTACTTCCATTTCGGAAGACATAGAGTACAATTTTTGGTTGGATGGTTCAAATGGTCTATGACAGAATATCATCCACCATTCTGGAGAGTGGGACACCATAGTGTATGACGAGAACATATCCCTGACTGAGAAGCTTATCTGAAAGACGCCTAGCTCTCAGAACAAAAATCTGTATATTTGGAACTTGCTCTGGCATAGCGTATCAGCTGAGTTAAGGACACGCCATAGGCAGGCAATGGAGGGATGTTGCTACTCAGAAAAGGAAAGTTTGTAATACTGAAATTGAAGTCGTCACGTTTATCATAGAGTGAGATGTTCATGTGACCATCAGTGTCATAGGACAACATTATGTCCAAATAGAATGCTAAATTATTTGTCTCCGTAGTTTCATTGACTTCAAGCTCCGAAGGATAGATTCTGCTGAGGTAATCCGCGAATTGTCGGATTATTCATGGACAACACATCGTCTATGTACATGTGTATCTGTAAGTGAAGTTGAAGTCAGAAGCTAAGTATCTTTTCCATTCAGAGATCAAAGATTGAATGAATTCAGCTTCGTACGAGTAAAGGAAAATGTCGACAAGGAGTGGGGCACAATTGGTTCCCATTGGAATACCGACAATTTGCTGGAAGACCTTTCCTCCAAGCACAACAGATATGTTGTCGATCAGAAAGTTTAACATCTGAATAATATCTGTTTCAGTGTACTTATTTTCAGAATCCGATTTTTCTTTTACAAAGAAGGTTTTGTTATAGTTAACAACGATAAATTGTATTTACGATTGCCATTCTTACTTGTAAACACATTACGTATAATTTTTGCGAGTCTTTCTTTCAATTTAGAATGTGGGATTGTGCTTCCATGTTTCTATATAAATATATGTTAAAGAAGGGACGTATAAAATGTTTTCTGGTTAAAGGAATTAATTTTTCACACACCCACCAAAGTGCTCATAGAGGAAATCAGTTGGAAATTGGTTTGGGATTTTCTTCAAGAAAGATAGAGTTGGAACCATTCGACATTGGAATCACGGCATTAGCATATAAATATAATGTCTTCATCATGTTCATTCTAAGAAAAATAATATTTGAACACTTGTTTCAGGATAAATCACGAGTGGTAAGACGTGGTGAAAATGCAGAAGATCTGAGGATTGACATCCTGCTCGTCTTTGTCGAATACAAGGATAATTTTCAATTTAAACATCCGTCAATTGCAAGGATGCAGGAAGCAGTCACCCTGTCAAGTACAAGTGGTAATGATTATTGCACGAACTGACATGTTACTGTTGTCGTCGTTGAGAGAGATTTGCTATATACATTTCTATCATTTTATTTTTATATCCTTAAATGCAAAAGAGTTAAAGAATACCCCGGCGATAAACTCGACAGCACTCCTAATAGAGCACACAATTGAGCATTAGGAAGCTCGAGGTGGGACCAGGTGCCCGGGAGTAGTAAGCTTCCCCTGTTGGCTATCCGCACCGGCCGTCGATGTTCATGCACGAAAATGAAAGCAATATATAAAACACATGCACTGCACAGTCTGAGGTTATGTCTATTTAGAAAGTGCTATGGCGACCATGTCAGGGGAAACTTTTCAAAACACAAATATACAAATGAAACATATATGTTTTTCCTGCATTTTTCATTGCAGACATTAACGCACGAGTATTTAACACTCTAAAAGAAAGGAGCATCCCGTTGCAGCACCCGCAGCAAAACACAAATACAACCAATGCAAATGTGTTAAATAGGACCATGACGATTATCTCAACAGCACGCACAGTAGAGAACAAAATTGAGCATCGAAGGAACCCTACCAAGCTAGAGGTGTGACCTGGTGCATAGGAGGAGTAAGCTTCCCCTGTTTGGCTAGTCCTACCCGTTTTCTATGTTCACGCACGAAAATGAAACAATATCTGACATACATGAGCACAGAGCAGACACGTACAGAAGAGACGCAAAAGGTATAATGAACACCAAATCACGTAGAAAAATCACACACAAATGACTACATATAAACCAACGAGAACAATGGGCAATCGATGCCACCTTAGGACGACCATCTATCAGTCCAGTAGCAGAAAGTGTGGTTATCTTAATTACGTGCGCTGACCTCTTCCACTTTTCCGATTACCCAGAGTTCTTGAAGAACGCAAAATAGTGGTGTAAAATGATCTCCTAACTGTTAGATGACCATACAAACTAACAGCATGACTTAATGGCCCCAAGATGTTGCATTACATTTCAACGAATTGCGCATTAATACTTGTATCCTGTTATTCCTCCTTTATGCATGTTGCAAATGTTTGCATTGTTTCTCGATCTTCTAAATTTTAAAATAATGAATATCCATATGTCTACATATTTTTTATTAGATACAGTGGCATCTTATGTGTAAACATGATCGTAATTGAAACACTAAAACTGGAACACATTCTTCTTTAATTTTTTTTAGCTTTATTGGTACGTTGTGGGAGTTCAAAAACGTGCAATTTAAATAAAGGTGTAGCCTTTCAACGACCGCTAGGTTTCGACTGAGAGCAACGACAATTCGTACCCTAAGTGTCAGAAATCGGGACATTTCGAGCTTCTTCATAATCATAATGGGGCAAAAATCACTTCGAATCATGAAATTTCTCATTTATTTATCTCTTTTTGGTTGTTGGACAAAGTTGGTATGATGAAGCACAATACTTTGATTTGTTTCATGTACTTAAACAATAAATGGACAAAGAAAGATAACACAAATTTGCACATTCGATTTTTCGACCGAAAAAAAAATTTCCTTGTGGTGAAATATTTGAAGGGAGGTAACTCCTTAATAGTATCTGTAAAACTAGGGGGCCGTTAAACTAAGAAACGAAATGAAAAGAAACGAAATGAAACGAAAAAAAAAATTATAATTATTACCGTTAAATCATTCGTTTACGATCAAATAGTGGAGATATTTTCCATTGTATTCTCCTACCGTGTGCCATGAGAACCAGTGCGTATTGTAGTATCTACATTTTAGCTGCGTTTAAAGAAAGGCCATCAAACAAAATTAAATGACAAGTTTTAATATAGTCATAACTGTGACCGATTTCGTTAAAATTCAACGAGGAGCTCTACGTATATAAATGGGAAAATGATGGCGAAAGGTGTGCAAACGAAAAATAAACATTGAAAATAAAATTGGCAGATATACATGTATGTATCTAGATAAATGTCATTGACATGATATTAAAAAAAAAAATACATGAAATGTGTCGATAAGATTGCATAACGAAGACAGCATCAATAGTCATCGGAAACTAGCGAGACAAATAAAAAAATGATAATAATAAATTTAAAAAAAATAGTAATAAAAAGTATTGGTCGTACAGGCTTACGCTGTTAGTTGCAAGACTTCGATAGTTATCCCCTATATGAATTTTAATCAGAACATTTGCCAACGAAGAAGAAAATAAAAACTTCATCTTTTTGTGATTTGTGAGCTGCGCGGACAGTAGATGCTGACGTAATGTTTGCGGACGGCAAATACTGATTTTACGGTGCAAACATCCCATAATGTGTTATTGTATTTGAAAATATTTCAATGTTAAAAATCTTCTTATCAAAATGAAATTATTTTGTAATTCAACCCTATACTAATTAAAGAGGTAGGGCGTAACCCCTCCCCCCGTCCTATCCCCTGCGATAAATGATAAAATCTGCGAATATACATGATAGCCATTGTCTTTTTCTAACATTCATATTGTTATATTTTCTTGTTTCAATACTTTATAGATTTAAAGAACGATATATACATCTTCATAAATTTGAATTGAATAAACGTATACTCAAAACATGTCACCTAAACTTGCGAGCGTGGCTCTAGAGTGTGATGGGTTGGGGAGGGGGTAGTCTGAACCACCCCCACCCCATCCGCCGTGATATTTGCAAAAAAAAGAAGAGACTTTTCCAGATTTTTATTTCAAAATCATAGGTATGACAATAAAGAATTATCTGAACCTTCATAATAGATCATCGATTACAAACGGTTGGTGATCCGGTGCGATTTTATCGATTATCAATCGGTTACGCAGAATTATATCATTTACACTCTGAAACGTGATATTGTACGACAATTATTACTGCAGCACCTCAAATGTGCTTTAATTGATACATTTAAAGGCTTAATATTGAAATACACTTTCTCTGAAAAAGAATCAGGTTTTACTTATTTATATATATTTCTTTCCTCAAGGCATATGGGACTCGGTGCCTCTCATTTTAAGGGTACGGTGTCCCTGAAAATAAATTAATTTTACAAAATTTTATAATGCAAAATCTTTCTTTTCATATGAAAGTTTACATTTGTATAAATTCAAATTTTCAGACGAATCTAACGCATACATTCGCAGAACTTTATAGCCGTTTGAAAACATCATTTTGAATTTGGGGTGCGAAGCTCTAATTCATTCCACTGGCGCTACCTACAAGGTATATCGTTTTTACAATAGCGATTTAATACAAAGGTCGTTACTGCATATTGTCAAATGAAACTTATTGCTCCTTTTTATACTCAATCTAGACCCTTGGGAATATAATTTACGTTTTCAATTAAATTCATTTTTTCAGGGAGACTGTATCTTAAAAAAAACAAAACAAAACAAAACAAAACAAATTGAAACAAATAAAAACAAAACGCAAAAAAAAAATAAACCGGAAGATTTTTTTTAACCTTTTTTCCTACTAAACTGAATTTAAGACTGGATTTGCTATATCTAGGGGTCGTTTAGTTCTTTGGTTATTTTCACATCTTTGATTATTTTTCAGAGACTTCTGCGTTTTAACAGTCATGAGAAATAAAAATGCTATACCGACACTGTTAAGTGTTGACCCTTTAAATGTGTAATTTAATTTGACAGAATAGAAGAAATATCTGGTGGAAGAGGAGGGGATAGAAATATGAAGAAAAAATGTATCTAGCTGTCTTGTAATACATACATCCCCCCCCCCAAAAAAAAAACCGCACTGAAATTTGGTTTTTAATGTGAATGGTTATTTGTAAACGAAATGACATCAAAGTATATGCACATTTGTAAAGGCTTTCCTGATAATAGATTAACTCTACAAATAATCTAGCTGTAATAGATAAATAAAGGATGTATGAGCACAAAACGCAAAAAAAAAAAAAACCAGAAATAGAAATGAATAAAAAATCAAACCCAGTGGCGGATTTAGAGGGGGAGCACGCCCCCCCCCCCCCCCCATTCCACCAAAGTTATTGATTCAGACTTAATCTCTTTACTTTTTGCTTCGATCGCCGCACATAATCTTTATTCGATGTCTTATTTTTTGTCTTCAACTTTCTTTGTCATTTGAACGAATCAATATGTCATAAACATAATTATACAAATTTCAAAACTAAACTATCACTGAGCTTGTCCTTACTAGCTCTGTTCGGTCGACATAACTGTTTTCTCCGTTAATGTTTAATGTTACGTATTGGGGGTCCATCCAACCTTAGTGTCTTGTTTAAAAAAGTAATTTTATGGGAACAAAGCAAAATATTCATGAAATTTTCGAGCGAATGAACATCAACAACCTACATGTATTCTTTAAATTCTACGACGCGTTTGGTCGGCGTAACCTTTTTTCCGTTATACGCATCTCGAGTTGAGGCCAGGGAACTTCGTTAGTCTATCAAAGTATCTTGAGGAGAATCCGGATCCTATTCATGGTATTCCTGGGCTTACAACGAAACTTGACAGAAAATGTACCGGCCCTTTCAAATTATTTACAATACGCATGTAGGTTGAACTCATGGATACCATTCCCGAACGTATACATATAAATAATCCGGTTACTTTTCATGCTTGTCTACGTTTTGAATATCCAATTAAATAATTTCTTTGCCAAAGAAAAGAATATTTCGTTTCGTTACTTTTCATTTCTTTTCTTGTGCGTTTCACAATTTAAAGGGACCCATTAAAGTCGTTAAATCAAGAGGTGTCCCGGGAACCAAGTGTTTGTCAAATAGTACAGTTTGAATTGTTTCCCTTCTTAAGCAGATTTTATTTAGAATTTGGTATTTAAAATCAATTAATTTTCGAAAATTCGCATGTCTTTATCAATTCAAATTTCTTTAATGCTCTCCAGACACAGATTCAAATGTCGTGATGCACTTTTAAAGGAATATTCTTCGATTTGAAAATTTAGTTGAAAGGCCTAAAAGGTGGGTCTCTAGTCGTTGATTTCACAGATAATTAGGTCTTCCGACTTCCGTCGGAAGACCTATTGTTTTCGTAACCGTGGAAAATTGGATCAGCGGTTTCTCATGAACCCTGTAAGCTAGGACAATGAAAGTTCTCCAACGTTACGTTTGGAGTAAAAGCTAGATTGGTCTTTTTTATTTTTGGTCTCTGTTATTTTTTTATCATGTTTTTTAGTAGATTCAAATATTTGACAGGAGCGTCGAATTACTCAAAAGGACCGAAAATTTCATGTTTTGCTATTTGTAAGCTTAAATATCTCGTATTTTGCTATCTACAATTTCCATTCTTTTTGAAAGTCGACAGCCATGCAAGATATGAAATGCTAGATGCACACTGTAACGATTTATTACGATGACGTCCTTCACCGTCCTTCATATTTCCAAATTCAGAAGTTCATAGGAGGAAGACACTTTTTTGCCTATAATAGTAAACAAAAATTAAGCTTATGAAGTTTCCTAAAAATTTCAATATTATTATTTTTTATCCATATATCTGTCTTATTTAATCTTTCTGATTTTTCCTATCTCTTACTGTTGAAAAGATATGAGCATCGAAATTTTGAGTTGGGTATTTCGATACACCTTCACGCCAACAGATCGGGCGCACACTAAAATTGGTAGTCCGAGTCCGACTCGAGAAAAGCAGTGTTGAGATTTTCAAATTCCGATTTCACGGCAATGATGAATATGCATTTCATAAATACATTTCGATATACACAATTTGATTTTAAAACAGTTGATTAATTTAGAAGAGATCAGCTACAAACCAGAATTTACACACAAAAAGTGGTAGTTTGATTCCGATTTCTAACCTACAAACCTGTTTCTAAACTTCAATAACTATATTTTGAACATCAAGTTTAATTTCTAATTCTAGCAAACGTTCGAACATAATTTTCGGTTGGTTTATTTACAAATTGATGAACAATTTCTCCAACATTCTTCCCTCCCCTCGTTTTTCGAAAACAGTTCTGTTTATATTGAACGATGTCGCCATGATGGAAATTCAAAATAAACTTTGAAAAAAGGGAAGGGGGGGGGGTCCAAATTTGAACCTGCACAGCGAGAACCTCATGGTATTTATATATATATATTGAACGTAACTTGTTATTACCATTTCTCTTCTCAAGAAAATTAGTTCTACAGCTACGAGCTCGCCTTTTTTATGGGGGAAGGGGGCAGGAAGAATTTGCAAAAAAAAAAAATCCCGGCTCTGAAAAATGCTGAAAAAAATATTCCGGCCCAAAGGGCCGGCAATTTTTTTTCCCGGACCATGCAAAAGTAAGGATACATTGCATGATATGGAAATTTTTGCTGGCCCTTTGTGCCAGACAATTTAAAGTCAAAAAATTAATTAATATAAATACAAACTGTTCACATAGCTGTATCTACCAGAGACCTAATACACATAGGCACAAAAATCTAGAAAAGGTTCTATTTAAACATCATACAATCTGTCTGAAATTCGCTAATTGCAAAGAGACATCTGAAGGAACGGTTATTAACTCATACTCTGTAACAGCGGGGAGTTTAACTTACACAGACATTCACAACATTTGACAATTTGTTTAGATCCGGCCCGAAGAACCGGCGGAAATTTTTCTCCGACTCTGGTAATGGCTGAAAAAAATGGCCTGCTCAGAAAATTGCTGAAAAAATTTTACCGGCTGGCAATAGAATTCCTGCCCCCCCCCCCCCCCCCCCAAAAAAAAAATCAAATGGTTGCTCACCAACAATTATCGGTTTGAAAATTTAATGTTACTGCTATTTGAAAACTTAAATATATAATATAAATACATGTAATGTGACGTCCTTCATATTTCCAAACCAAAAATTGTATAGGAGGAAGACACTCTTGTTGCAACCGCAACAAGAAACCTTTCTAGTCTCTGTATGATAGAGTATTATATCACATGATACACCCGTTATGCCGTTTCATAAAGCCATATTATAAATATATGATATGATAACACGTTACATATCGCTCTGCTTCAATGCGATTGGCCAAGTTGGGAAACTAATCACATAAACTTTGACAAGTGTGGCCTTTCAAAATCGGTCAACTGTTTAATTCCGACGCGGATTCAATATCAATGATTAAAATTGTTGGTATTGAATTAATTATTGCATTAAAATACTAAACAAAATTGAAATATTCTTCTCTTAAGCACAGAATATTATATACGATGTGGAACTTCTCATGGCGTAGCAGACGGCATCTAGATCACGACTTGGTTCGCCTCTAGTTCTCAGAAACGTTGATTTCGTCGTTGAAATACACATTTTTAGGCAATATCATGTGATAAAAAGAATCTCAAATGAATTTTCATTTCATACGATGTATTATGAAATTCGTTGTACGTTTTATATCCCCTCGCCAAGGCTCGGGGATATAAAACACACAACTCGTTTCATAATACATCGTATGAAATGAAAATTCATTTGAGATCCTATATTTATATACACAATGATAAAAATGGCATAATGAACACAGACATGTATAGCTACTTTTGTTTTCAATAATATAATTTCATTGTATTTTCGACTACTGAAATAGACTACATCCAGTGATATGTAAAGATTAAAAGATGTAATTTCCTTATTTTACTTTATTTCATACAATTATAATGTATATGTGGTATACAGTTTTGTTAAGGTCCAAGAATGACTTGAAAGATAAGGGTACCGCCAAAATTTCTCAGTTAATAAAACATACCCAGTTCTATTTCCATAACTCGAAAATAAGAAACTTCTGTTCAAAAGATTTTAGAAGCAAAATGAATGCTTTGCATGTATACCTGAAATTGTTACTTATTACGCCTTAATAAATTCTGTGCAATTTCTTCGTCGACGGCGTTTTAAAGATAGATTATCACTATATGTAACGTGCGACTGCGATATAACATTTTTTTACGGTAATCGCGACTATTTCTTCTGGTTTTTGATGCATTATGGGTAATTTACTGTGTTTCTAGAGTTTTCTCCCAAAACCTCTATCCGTTTTAGTTCCTTTGTAGAAAATAAGTATCAATATGTGTTTATAATATATATACATCTTTAACTCCAAAGCATAAAAGATAAGTAAGCAGTGGTTTTTTGCCAGATTTTCCTCTTTATGCCTTTTTGACATTTTTATACGTAAATCGAACACATCTTCGATGCTTCAGGCATGTGTACGTTCGGTTTGATAGGATAAAAGAAACATAATACAAAATGTTGTTTGAATATCGTTTGGGTATGCTTTCTGCTAGAAAAATACAAATAACATAGTTACATTCAGGCGACACTTTTTTACGGTAATGGCGACACTTTTTTACGGGTATAGCAACTGTTTTCTATGGTGAGAGAATTGAACCTACGATTATTTTTTTACGGTTCTAGATATTTGTTCTACAGGCAAAAAATAATTTATCTGACCGAGATCTCATTGGAAGGACAGTTACTTCTGACAAGTCCCTATCACGTAAACAGTAAAAAGTATACAACATCATACTACTACAAGAGCATAAAACAAAGGGATAAATGGTCTACATAATGATAAGTTGTGTTTTTATACAGATAACTTGCATAGAATCCAAGTTTGAAAATAGAATAATACGAAACCAATTGTCATTAAGAGATGAAATTAACCATCTATATATAAAAGAAAACATGCTCCTGTATCATACCCTTGTTTGTTAGACTTGAGTGTTAATGAAGAACATGTTATCTATATCGTTTTTTATAAAGCGCATGATATACTAGTAATTTAAGGTTTTCATATTATCTGCTCGGTAATTTGAACTCAACGAAAACGTACTGCACAATGGTAAAAGGTTTGGGAACAGGTTAATATTCTTGGGGGAGGTTAAACGAAAATAAAAGTCCCGGTTTCGCATAAAAATGACGGAAATGTACAATTATGATGCTTTTTACTTAATATTTCATAATACGAAAACAGCCCGAACTGATCCCCGGCCGATCTAGTACGATTGAGCAACGACTTCTACCGACATAACTACTACGTGTGTTGCAAACTCGTTTACATATGTAGATATACGATTCTTTTAAAAACAAGTAATGTTTGCTCAAGTCAGGACTAAGCCGAGCAGATCGTCTTCATCAGTCGTATATATGCCATAGGACAGTACATGTAGTTAGATCGGTGTCAATAAAGAAGGTGGGGGCGACTCGTGGTAAAGTCAGGGCTTAGTCTTGGTGAGTCGGGCCTAAGTCGGCGTGAATAAATTTCTGAATTATCGATTTTGTGTTGTGCTGTATACAGGGATTTAGTCATTTTCAATATTTGTCATCCTAGCTCATTCGCGAAGAAGGTCTGTTCCCGATGATCCGCGACTTAGCTACGATTTACGCCGACGTAGTCCCGACCTTGCTGCAACCTAGCCCGACTGAGCAGGTTGTAGCTAAATCGGAAATGTAGACCTGGGCTAAGACGGCGTGAAGTCGTAGGTAGATTGTGGTAGATCGTAGTCAAGTCGCATTGAGATCGGGACATTGTCGGTGTTACGGTCAATAAGGATATTACAGTGCCAACTTCCCCAACGTCATCAAAATTTTAAGTCGGGGCTAATCTGGGAGCTACATTTTTGTAAGTCTGCTGCACAACTGTTTCAGTACCTGGATATATTAATAACATGTCTCTGCCTATCAACATATCTCATATACGTATACCATGTATTTAAAGTGCTTAATAAAAAAGTTTACACGTTTTATGGACGATATTATATGAACAGAAAGTAATATATTCCCCTAAAAAACAGTCGTCTATACCGTAAAAAACCATCGCGATTACAATAGAAAAGTGTCGCCTAATACGGTTCTATACCGTTAAAGAGTGTCGCAACATTTACAAGTAAACTTATTCTTAAGAAGACTTATAGATGAAATAAAGAGTTTTATATATTTTATTCTGGTATATTTCTTACATGAAAACGTGTCTTTGTCTGATAACATCAGTATTTTCATTTTGATACTGAGTTTTGGGGACATAAACACTAAAAATCGCTAGAAATTTATGTTTCTGACAGTTTTGTCGTCAGAAACGCGATTTAGATTGCTTAATTTCCCAAATGTGTAAGCATTTGATAGTCATAAAAGGAAATTCGAAATCATTTTACAAAATAAACTTTAAAAAAGGTCGGAATATGTATTTTCTCACCCGATTTCTCAATAAAATATAAGATCTACAGTAAAAAAATGTTGCGATTACCGTAGAAAATGAATTCCCACAGTCGCACGTTACATAGAGTGATTATTGTGTCTGTAGCGGTTTGTGAATGTTGTTCATCTGTTCCATTTACCTGGACAGTGTGTGCGGTGAAGCAAAACGTAACGGTCCTCATTTATAGAGACTTGCAGTTCAGATATATAAAAATTCATAATCAAACAGAAGAAAGAAAGTAAACGGCAATTTTAGAAATCACGCATATAAGTTAATTTATTTACAATGTTTAAATGCTTCAAATTGAGGCACAAGCAGTTCCAAGATCATTTGACAGAAACTTATTCTAATAATATGGTCTCTCTCTCTCTCTCTCTCTCTCTCTCTCTCTCTCTCTCTCTCTCTCTCTCTCTCTCTCAAAATTTTAAAATAAGTTATACAAAATGCTATGTTTTTAGTTTTTTAAACAAAAGTTAATTGCGATTTTATCGTGTCGATAATGATAATGTATAGTATAAAGATAATTTCAATAAAAGTAACTATCGTACTAGATATTTCAAATTATCATTACAGATGTAATAAACAGATAAAGTCTGATCTTTTGATCGAACTTCGCTAAATACCAGTTTGACAGGATTTAAATCCAAAGAATAAGTGGATGTACAGATGTACTCTACACCAAAATTATCCAAGATAGTTGATAGTGCCAGCCCCTTCCCCCTATGATTTCTATCAGCAGGTGCGTTCTCTGCTACAACAATGTCGCCTGGACATATTAGTAGTGTAAGCATCCTGGGTAGCCGGGTAGTATTTTTAGAACTGGGGAATTCCTGGTTTTGTGTTTAGGTTTGGGGGAATTCCGTGTTTATTTATAGAATGGTGAAGTCCATGGTAAATTCCTAGGGAATTGCAAATTCTAAATTTAGGTTTGGGTAATTTCTAATTCTATTTTTAAATGTTGAAATGTTCTAGAAAATCATCTATTCGTGGAAGAGAAATTCTCCTACAACTAGATGAAAAAGAATTAATAAAGACAAATTGAAAGTTTACAATTTTTATTCAACATTGTACATTGTACATGTTTCAGAAAAAAAAGTCTATGCACTGTACTGTGGTCTCACATTCTGTCTCGCCATAGGTGGGCGTCCTCTATTTGCTCCATAGATGGTATTGGGGTTATTTGGTCTGTAGTTTGGTCCATAGTTGTTAGGTCCCGGATATGTGTTGTATTCGTGTGGTACAGAACAGTCTCTGGTCCAGTGTCCCGTGCCTTGGCTCTTGTAGCAAATATCGTTCTTGGGCGGTTGAGAACATTCGGTAGCAAAATGTCCCTCTTCATTGCAATTGTAACATACATATCTGGCTTTCTTCTTTGGTGGTTCGTCTTCTTCTTCTGCATTTCTCTTGTTATCCATCAATGTTTGGGTGTCGGCTTGCATCTTGGAAATGGATGTCTGTACATCTTCCATCATGGCAGTCATGCGCTGACAATTGCTATGGATGTCGTCCATTTTGTTGTCTGCAGGCTGCTGTACATTGCCGTTTGGCCATTGAAATTCAAAGTTGGTTAAATCAATATCAGCAACTTGTTGAGAAATCATCTTAGTTGTGTTTCCTATGAAGCACATAGCATGAATGACTGGCTTTCAAAATGTGTGTGAAATATATACTCAAAGCATTATTCTAGGTTGTTCTATCTAATTTGCATATGTCCTAGTACAGCTCTAAGTGCACTTGAACGACCTTTCGTGTCAACTGCACGTGTTACTTTGACTTTCAAACAACCTTTCGTGTGAACAGCACGTGCTACTTTGACTTTCCAACGACCTTTCGTGTCAACGGCACGCGCTGGCTACTTGCCAGTAAGAATTGTATAGAAGTGTCAAGAACATGTGACGTCATTTACTCTGCACCTGCAGCATTGACTTTGAAACGACCTTTCGTGTCAACTGCACGTGCTACTTTGACTTTCAAACGACCTTTCCTGTCAACGGCACGCGCTGGCAGCTTGCCAGTAAGAACTTTCTAGAAGTGTCAAGAACATATGACGTCATAAATGTCGGTCACCTCTAATCCTGCCAAGAAGCATGACGTCATCGATGGCGCGCTATAGAAAAGTCGGTCAGTACAATAATGTCAGTCACCTGGAATCCTGCCAAAACTATGACGTCATCGATAGAACACTGTAGAAAAAAAATGGTTAGTACAATAAGGTCAGGCACTTGGCTGCTTACCAAGAACATTTTAGGTAATATATAACTGACACGTGTCCGTCCCGTTCACGGTTACAGTCAAAGTCATGAATGTAAAACTCAAGGTCATACTCAAGGTCAAATGACATGTGATCACGTGATCAGTCACGTGACCAAATGTTATAGAATTCCCTATGTATATATAAACCCCAATTTTCACAGAGCCAACATCATTTTGTCCTTGACAAGAGACCGAGATGGCTGCTGACAAGAAAACTGTTGCTGACACTAGAAAAAAGACCCGGCAAGATATTGGATCTACTCAGAGGGATAAAAGAGAAGAAGAAACTAACAAACAAAGGGATTTGACGCTAAAGATGTACGGGATTACTCCGACATCAATGTCAACAAGGCCTACCAGTACCGCAAATTTAGGACCATGGGAAAAAAGTATACAGTACAAATCAAAGACATGAGTAAGGACATTACACCCACCCAGTTTTCCAAAGTACTTCCCAAGATCATGAATACTTTGGTTGACGATCTTAAAGACGAGAACGGTATCAAGGATGCAGATTACGTACGGGCCATCGTACACCATCCTTCCTTGAAAACAGAAATGTGGATCCCGTTCTCCCAGAGTACCCAGATGTCCGGGGACGCCATTTTGAAAGAAGTCCAAAAGGTCCAGCAATCCAACGAGGACTTTAAAATGGAGGACGGCCAGACCACCATATACTTGCTCCATGTTGAGATGCCAATGGGAAGTGGTGGGGGTCCATGAAACACTTACATACGGACAAGGAGACATTCAGAAAAGGAAAGAAGTCCATTGTCAGTATCGTGAATGACGAGGACCACATGTGTCTGTTTCGTGCCATCGTGGTCACTATAGTCCACGCCAACAAGCCGGAAACGGAATCCGAGGAGTGGAATAAAGAATGGAAAAAAATAAGACAACCCAAGGACTAAAAGTTGCAGAATGAAAGAGCTAAAACACTATGCGACCAGGCAGGTGTGTCCAGCGAACATGGGTGCAGTCCAGCCGAGTGAGAGAAATTCCAAAAAGTCCTGACGCCAAACAACCGACTGAAAATTTACCAGCAGGTCACTGTAGCCAAAACTCTAAAGTTTGACGTTCTGTACAAGTAAGTATATTTTATAATCATTGTGATCATTTATTTGAATTTACTCTGTTTGTGATTCTATGTTCCTAAAATATTTTTTCTCTTTACAGAGGGACCGCATTTAATGAGAGAATACACCCTAAGATTTTACATATCTTGCACACGGACAACCATTATGACGCTATCACTTCCATGCCTGGTCGGGTGGAGAAACAATACTGCTGCGACTTCTGTGATGTGGCTACATAAACGCTGATAACCACAGAAGTACCTGTCCCGTCAGATGTTACTGGTGCCTGTCCTCACCCCCTTGCCCATGGGAAGACGCCAATGTCGAATGCAATAGTTGTGGCGGTAGCTTCCATAGCTTGAGGTGTTATTGGAACCATTTCAAGCCCAACAAGTCTGGTAATAGCGTATGCGACCTGATGCCTAGATGCGAGGAATGCGGTAGTTGGATCACCAAACGCCTGAAAACTGTCCACAAGTGTTCCGATAAAGACCATTACTGTAGCATCTGTAAAGAGCAAATGGGAGAAGGACACTTTGTGCAGACGGTACCCATCCCGAAAAAGAAAAAAAAAGAAGAGCGACCTGTACATCTTCTACGACTTCGAGTGCACCCAGGAAACCGGAGAGCATATTCCCAACTTTTGCGTGGTTCACGGGGCCTGTGAAGCATGCATCAACCTACCTATTGAAGACTAATGCGAGAAATGTTCCAACCTACCGGGAGGCGGACGAGAAGTCATTTTTAAGGGGGAGACTACCCTGAACCAATTTATGGTTTGGTTGTTCATTACCTGTTCCAATGACGGTAAACACAAGAACATGTGTCATGAGGGAGCCACAGCCATCGCCCACAACATGAAGAGATACGACGGCCAATTTATCCTCAACTTCTTGGTCAACCGAGCCTGTATCAAACCAGATGTAAGTTTTAATTTTTTTTTTGTTTTTTGTTTTTTAAATATTTCTTTTAACAAAAGAATAAGATCACTCAAAAACTTTATTTATTTTACAGGTACTGATGAATGGCGCCGAGATCATGACTATGTCTGCACTATGTTACATCCCTCATCTCTTCAACACCGCACCCAACCAAAACTATGTAGGACTGTATCCACCCATCCAGACTTACATACCCGACGGGCTGAAAGGTAAAGCCAGAGATTAGTTCCTGGCCTGGTACCAAGACAAAGTACAGAGGAGAGAGGAGTTCAACTTTGCGAAAGAGATGGAGGAGTACTGCAGATCTGACGTTGACATCTTGAGACGTTGCCGTGGTAAATTCAGAGGCACCCTCTTGTCCCTCGTCAAAGTGGACCCGTTCGTGGAATGCATTACCTTCGCCAGTTCAGCCAATCTAGCTTACCGCCACAACTTCATGCCGAGAGAAACTGTAGCCATCTTACCCCCGGAATGATACTCACCACAGCACGAAAAACGGAAGTACTCCATCAAAGCTTTGAGATGGATTGCCCACGAGACTAACCAGGACATCCGCCATCCCAGGAACAGAGGTGAGATGAAGATAGCCCACCTGTCCATCGACGGCTACAACATGAACATGCAGACCGTGTACGAGTTCTACGGTTGCTTTTGGCACGGGTGTCCCGAATTCTACCACAACATGAAATTGGAAGAACATCCGTTCAGACACGACTGCACCTTTCAGCAACTGTATCAAGCCACCCAGGACCGCAAAAACTTTTTGAACGAGTTGGGATTTAGAGTAAAACGCACTTGGGAGCACGATTACGATCGCCGATGTAAGGAGGATCCAGAATTCGGAGCGTTCGCTAAGATAATGGCCGAGGAAATCGTGGACCTCTTACAACCAAGAGATGCTTTATTTGGCGGTAGAACTAATGGTCACTCGACTCTACTGTGACGAAGGAGACATGCGTTACATCGATGTCTGTTCCCTCTACCCCTCTGTTCTAAAGCACGGGACTTTCCTTATCGGACATCAGGTTCTGATCACGGAGAACTTTGACGACATCAGAGATTACACGGGCTTAGTCAAATGCCGCATCATACCGCCACGCAAACTGTACCATCCGGTATTACCTTACCGTTACGGAGGCAAACTACTGTTCCCCCTCTCTGCCGCACCTGCGTGGAGATGAAAGAAGAGGTAGACCCGGACTACCGATGCACTCACAACGCCCAAGCACGAGCCTTGACCGGAACTTGGGTTATCGAGGAAGTCAAGATGGCTTTGGAAATGGGTTACGTCTTAGATTGTGTCCACGAAGTGTGGAATTTCCCTCAGACCTCCAGGACCCTGTTCAAAGACTATATTGACACGTTCTTCAAAATCAAACAGGAAGCCAGCGGATTTCCTCCCGAATGTGAAACCGTGGAAAAGAAAGCCGAATTCACCAAAGAAGTGTTTCGGAGAGAAGGTATCAGACTCGAAGATGTAAACAAAAACCCTGTCCTACGCACCATAACCAAGATGTTTTTAAACTGTTTATGGGGGAAATTCGGACAACGCCAACAACTGACTCAGAACAGGTGAGGTTTTATGTAATATAAATATAAAATCATATTTTGTATCATCTTTTATTAAAAATGAATTTCATTAATAACAATTTGTACATTTACAAGTACTTGTCGGATCGTTGAGAACTTTTGGAACTGATGCAGGACGACACTAAGAAAGTGATGCATTTAGAACTGATTCAGAACCATGAGAACGACGAACTGGATCTTATCTTGGCCAACTTTTCCGAGAACGTTGGCTTTGTACCGCCTTGTAATTTCGGCAACGTGGTGATCGCCTGCTACACTACAGCTTTGGCCCGCTTGAAATTGTATGATGCCTTGCGCCGATTGGACGACAGAGTCCTGTACTTTGATACCGACAGCATCATCTACATACACGACGATCACAAATGGAGTCCCCCCATCTAAGATAGTTTGGGATGTTGGACCGACTAATTAGGCGGGAAATATATCACTACCTTCGTGTCGGGCGGACCCAAGAACTACGCTTACCAATTGAACGACGTTATTACCGTGTGCAAAATCAAGGGCATGACCTTGGATTACAAGACCAGTCAAATAATCAATTTCGAAACAATGAAAAACATGGTACTGAATCAAGCAGACGACGACAAGGTCACGGTCACTTACCCTTTCAAGATTGTACGCGGGAAAGATCACAAGTTATTTTCCAAGGACATGACCAAGGACTATCGCATCGTGTATGGCAAACGTCAGGTTCTGGAAAACCTGAACACTTTACCATAAAGATTCTGAAAGGTCAAGACTGTTTAAACATTTTGTATATATAAAGACTTGATTCTTTTCACAACTCATTCAGAATGTTGCTGGCTGCCTTACTGTACATATACTATTGGTTCCAAGGAAGAAGAAGGTACCATAGAGACTTTGATGATTTTTTCGAACGTCTGAGACGAGCCATACGTTGTAGCAACAGACAAAGATTGATTGAAGCAGCCTGATGTTTTTAACTTTGCTAACTTTGATTGGATTCTTTTGTGCGGCGGACTGTCCTTACATAGATTGGGATTGGGACGAACACTTTATTTTGAGGACATTTAAAGACGGATCACCATGTATCCTGATCACCAAAAAGACGCCAAAAGTATCCATGACGCTGTACTGCCCTCCTACCCACTGATCGAATACTTGTCGTTTTCACTGCATCACATCATTACTTGCATCATAGGCATGAACTTACGGATGTCGGGACTGAGACACAAGTGTCCGTGATGTAAAACAGACAGCGTTTTGAGATTTTATGGAGATTACAACGTCATCTTTGAAGGCGGTAAAGATGGAACTTTCATGCAAGACTTTATGTTTTTCTTACGTCTCATGTTAACTGATCCACAAGTGTTTGATGATGACATACCTATGATGTATACATTAGTTCTTGCTTACATTCATTCTCTTGAACATACGTTTGAAGAAAACTTTGTTTGTTCTTTATAAATAAAATGTTCTTTGAATTCTCTTGTCATTCTTTCAACATGTGTTCTCACGTACAGACGTTAGACGATTTGAGTGCTTTCGTGTTTAAACACGAGTTTACCATGGTGGTAGCCGGACCAAGTCGTTCCGGTAAAACTGAATTTGTCAAACAATTGGTTCGATACAAGGGCGAGGTCATTTATCCTCCTCCTCAAAAAGTAGTTTGGTGTTATCGTGAATGGCAAAAAGCTTAGGAGAGTATGCAAGGTCAAGACAAATTTGTCAAGGAAATTCCACCAGAAGACGAAATCTTGGTGTCAGACCTCAACACCAGACACTTGTTGGTCTTTGACGACATGAAGGGTGGTCATAGCGGTGAATACATTGTAGGTTTACACGCAAAGCACATCATCGTAATACCAGTGTCGTATACATTACAAGATGACAGTGAGGAGTTTGTTTTACACCACAATTGTACGTTCTTCGAGACCTCTGGGTAATCGGATAAGTGGGGGGGGGGGGGGTTGTGCGCACGTAATCCAGGATAACCACACCTTCTGCTATTTCCGTGGCAGATGGCCGTCCTAAGTCGGCACCGGTTGCCCATTGGCCTCGTTGGTTTATGTCTAGTCCTTTATGTTTGATGTTTCTGTGTTGTGCGTTGACGTTCCTTGTCCCTTGTGCGTCTCTTTCCGTGCTTGTCTGCTTTGTGTTTTTGCATTGGGTGTTATGAGGTTTTGCTGCGGGTGCTACAACCGGGTGTTGTTGGAGATCCCCTCCTTTGTTTTCTGTCTACCATTGATCCTTCGTATTTTGTTAAATTGTGAAATACCCAATGATATATGCTTTCTTCCATGTTTGAGTCCGAAAAAAAAAGTTGAGGATGAATTTCCAGAAAGTCTTTACTAGTTTGTGAAAGTGAAAACCTTGACATACAAGTTTTCTGTTATTTGTAAAACATCTATTTAATGCTGTAACTTTTAGAAATATTTTTCTCGCATTCTACACGACGTAAGGAGAGTATTGGACATGGGTCTAACAATTAGCAATATTTACAATGGCCATTAAATCTGCATATCTGTATATAAGAAAGTCAAGAAGGTATTACCGGTATATTAGTTGACACTATATCAGCATTTTGTATTATTCTATTTTATTATTCTACTCAATATAAAGCATCATCAATTGTAGTCATTTTTTCTTCTTATTTCAGAATTACCTATATTTATTGTCCTTACAAAAATAGACGAGGCCGTGTCAAGTGGATTTGATATAGCAAACGTTCACCACGAGGAAAAGTATCATAAGGCAGTAAAAGCTGTCAGTGAATTATATGGTATCCCAGAAGGACAGGTTCTAATACAGTCCAACTATCATGGGACAAGTCAAGTAACTGATGTCAAAACTGATACACTGACATTGTACAACCTATGGTTTCCATTGTCCAACATATCGTAAAAATAACAAAGACTCATGCAAAGCATATATTTGTATAAGAAAGGAACATTTTTGAGTTTGATTTTTATCGTCGTTTGGGAACTTAGAATTTGTGATACCTCTTCCTCTCAATACATAAATACATACATGTATCTATAATAGAATTGTAATGCATGCGTCCGCTCCATAAATATCTAAATTTATGTGATGTAGGATTATGAATTATATTAATTAATTAGTTTGATTGATAATTTGCATTTAGAAATAAAAAGCTGTAAAATAGCATGTAAACAGTGTTATTCTTATTAAGATAAAGAAGAGCTACCCAACATGGCGACGTTGCAGTGATCACAACCAACAAAAAAACACTGAAAACAATAGACGGAGACAACTAGAAAAATAACATTAATATTATCATCTGTAAGCATTTGTACGTTTATCGAGGACGCATGGCACGGAATATCTCGGATTTTAATACAATATATATAGATAAGGTTGGGTCTGACTCAAAAGTAAAAAAAAAGATATTTGTTTTCTTAATAGCACATCCAGTTGTGATAATGCTGTATAAATAATGAATGCGACTTCAAAAACGCTCAAAAATGCATTTTTTCAATGTTTAAAGTCCGTTTCCATGTCGCATACATCATTTATGCAACAACTGATGGAGTAATAGTACCCAAATGAGTTACAGAAGTTCCTGACGATAATCTCAACAGCACTCACAATAGAACACAGAATAAAGAATCGACGGACCCCTAGCAAGCCAAGTGGGACCAGGTGCCCAGGAGGAGTAAGCATACCCTGTTGGCTAGCCGCATCCGCCGTCGATGTTTAAGCACGAAAATAAAAACAATATATGAAACTCATGCACAGTCTGACGTTGTCTATATAGAAAGTGCTATGGCGACAATGTCATGAAAACATATTCAAAACACTTATTGTCAAATCCCTCACGGGGAACATTTTTACGAGCTCCACACGGCAAAGGGCATAAGTGTGACACAAATGAGTTTAAAAAGTTCCTGACGATAATCTCAACAGCACTCACAATAGAGCACAAAATAAAGCATCGACGGACCCCTAGCAAGCCAGAGGTGGGACCAGGTGCCCGGGAGGAGTAAGCATCCCCTGTTGGCTAGCCGCATCCGCCGTCGATGTTTAAGCACGAAATAAAAACAATATATGAAACACATGCACTGTCGGGTGCCCTTTCAATGACAAATATGTATAATGACCATAACCCTATATACGACACAAAATCGATAATTCAGATAATAATCACAAACCGAAGGCATAAAAAATCAGGATAAAACAGGAACCAACGCAAACAAAGAAAAACCTCCAACATATGAAAAAAAGCGAACTCCCGATGTGGGAGTGAGACTAGGTGCTCAAGAAGAGTCAGTATCTCGTGCTTGCATGCAACACCTGCCACTGACTTTTCATTAAATACCCCGTTGCAGCATCAACAGCAAAACATCAAAACACCCGATGCAAAAATACAAAAAAAAAAACAAGTACAACACGAGACGGAAAAGAGACACACGACATGTAAACATCAAACACAAAAGACTACACATAAACCGACGAGACCAATGGGCAACCGGTGCCGACTTTGGACGGACATTTGTCACGCAAGTAGCAAATGGTGTGGTTAGCCTGGATTACGTGCGCACAACCCTCTCACTTCTCCAATTATACCCAGAGGTCTCAAAGAACTTACAATTGTGGTGTAAAACAAACTCCTCACTGTAAGATGACCTCACACAAGACCGCGAAACGTAGAGGCCCCAGAAACACAGATGAATATGTAAATGGATATAAAAAGAGGGCATGCGTAATACAGTCCGTGCTCTGCCGGCTGTAGCGAGCTCATGTATGTAATCACCCGAGGAGTCCGACTGACATTCAGAGAAAACAAGTGGTCAGGGCCCTGTCTTCTCTAAAGAGGTTTGGACGGGTTCCGTCATGGAGTCCCGTCGTCACAGTCAGTCAGAGTGCAAGTCTCAAGGATGCGCTTGTACAAGCACGTTTCGGGTACTTAACCCTCGTCAGTGATCCTCAAATCTAAACAATGTAATATGCCAAAAAGTATAAAAGTTACTATGTCGAAAAAGCGTACCGAAAGACGTAGCAGAATGGGTGGGATATGATGCTACAGGACCCACGTTTTAGAAATTTCAAGAAATTTTGATAACAGAAATTTTAGAATGCGTTGAAGAAACGATCAACCGAAATTGATCGAACTTGACTACATGTGCCCTCGGGGACATATTTAGAAGTAGCACATTCTCAAGAAGCAGGACACGATAAGAGTATGTCAGGATCCGATGTAACTTTATTATAGTTAAAAATAAAGTTTCGAATAGGTTTCTTGTACTTATAACAAATAAGAGGTGGCTCTAAATTTTCAAAATATTGAGGAATGGTACTTTGTACGCGATGATCCCGAACAATGTTAGAGATGTTAAGAGGATCAAAACCTTTGTTAATAAACGGGATTTTTATGAATCGTCTTTTAGGGGAGGAATTTTTCACAATAGGATAAAGTTAATGCTGTGCGAATGACACAATGATATTAAGTTTGAATTAGTCAGTGTTTCTTAAGAATGCAACCTCTGCTTCATCCAAGATAGATTTCAAGTGCAAAACTGGTATTGACGACAGAGCATGTAACAGCTCATGTCTGCCGCCATTGCGTGCTATAGTAAGTAAATCGATGAGAGAGCGGTAGATTCTGGATCTTTTTCATTTTTCCTTACTTATGTGTGAAATTTCATGAAAATTGGAGACCATGAGTGCCAAAAATGTTTAAATGGTTATAGAGATTGGTATTGATTGATTAAAACATGCAGGGCAACACGATATCTTTGAAGGTGAATCAGTGACTGGAAGTCAAACACAAAAGCCGAAACCGGATTCCAACAATCACAATCAAAAGGCTTACGAAGTTTGAAAAAAAGAAATACAAAAACAGATCTTTCTCACGCGAAAACAAAAATTGATTAAACATACGGACACAATTATAGACCTTCATATAGATACGAAGGACAACTTATGAACTATCTCAAGTGCAAGTTCGGAATGCATTGTAGAATGATATCCACGAAGTCACAGTCCAAGCATGTGATTAATTATAGCTGGCGCAGATTAAAGTGATGAATGCGGCATCGAAAATGCAAACTGGTTCTTACAAATACAAATAATTGAAGAAATACTGTCGTAGGATAGTATCAAACCTTTAATAATGTTAAACGTCATCAAATTCAATGGCATCATTTAAGAACATATAAATTGGTTCAGACATGCACGTTTCGGGTACTTAACCCTCGTCAGTGATCCTCAATCCAAAAATGTAATATGGCCTAAGAGTAAGATTTTTCCCCAAAAAGTACCGAGAGACGTAGCAGAATGGGTGAGATATGATGCTACAAAAGGGAGGGGATCTCCAACCAGACCCTGTCGCAGCAACAACAGCAAAATACCAAAACATCCAATGCGAAAACACAAAGACGAGCACCAAGAGACAAAAAAGAGGCATACAACAAATAAACATCAAGCACAAAAGACTGCACATAATTCAACGAGAACACTGGACAACTGATGCCTTCTTTAGACGGCAATTTGCCACACAAGTCGCAAATGTTGGAATGAGATGGATGGGGATGAAGTGGATATGATATGATAGGATAGGATAGGATAGGTTAGAGTAGATAGGAGGTGGATGTAGGATGTAGGATGGTTGATTGGATAGGATAGAATTGTCAAACAAGTGGGTTGCAGTACAAATGGACGATCGAAATACACATATCAAATTATGAGTGACAATATATAATCAATTGAGGGAGACGAAATTTGACCAAAAACAGAAAATGATGTGATTGTCTGCATTGCGTGAGTAAAATCCGAATAAACATATTAGCACTGTTGTATAAACGATTTGTTTTCAATATAAGGTTGCCGAATATAAATGATCGACAGTACCATGTAGGAGATAAAAAAATGTTACTGAGAAATCCAACTAACATTTAGATAGGGTATGGGATCAAACCGAAGTCTTATGTGATAAGAAACAGGCAGCGAACATCATGGTGTCCCTTCGTAGCGGATGATATGTTTATTTATACCGTTTTATATATAGTACAAACGACGGCGGGTGTTGCATGCAAGCAGGAGATGCTTACCCTTCCTGGGCACCTGGTCTAACTCCCATATCGGGGGTTCGCTTCTTTTCATGTGCCGGAGGTTTTTGGTTTTTTTGTTTTGGTTCCTGTTTTAACCTGATTTTGTATGACTTCGGTTTCTGATTTTCTGAATTATCGATTTTGTGCTGTATACAGGGATATGGTCATTATCCATATTTGTCACATTTAAGTACAAACAAAACAAACAAAACGTGTTTCTGGAACAATATGCCTTTTCCGCCTGTAACGTTGTTGTAAAGTTCACGACACTAGACCAAAAAAGTAACAAATGATTTTCTAAATTCACCTCTGTAGTATACATCCGTTTACAAACTAACTTAAATATACCAAGTGTTTCGGATAGGTCATTCTCATTAGTGATACGTCGAGACAAAGTGACTCTCTGAAAAAGCTAAATTAATTAGCAGCGCCTCCTTTTCGACTCTTTTGAATTTGGAGTACCTACTTTAAAAAGTTTTAAAAAAGGCCTTGCATTACCTGCTGGGTAGTTTCAGTAGCTTATCTTTTACAAAATCTATGACCAAAAAGCATAGAACACATTCTTTTTTTTAATTTCGATGGTAATTTAGGTTAAAATGACAAGATTATAAAGCAGCAAAGCCATGTACAACGACAAACCGATAACTGGCCAAATCAAATGTAGTTTGTTTGCTGTTTGCTGTTTACCAAGAGACCCATCGACATTACCGCGACTCAAGATATTATATTGCAATTTCCATCGGGTATTTTATCCTTGTAATTTTTTATTCATAATTTCTCCCGGAGCACACAAATAATTTGAGAATAGGCTTTGCTTCAAATTTGGAAGTTGATTTGAAGTGTAACTGTAAATACTTGAATCATGTCCTGCTTCTTGAGAATGTGCAACGTCTGCATATCTATATAGACCAGCTGGTCATGTTATTACAGGTGACTTTTCAATTGTCAAAGACAGGCAGCTCCGTGCCCTTCTTAAGAAAGGACCTAAGTATAGAATCCCATCCAAGATAGATTTTATCAAATGTCGCGAAGTGCTAAAGGAAGCTTTAGATAACTATACCAAACGATGGCGTTAATCGGAAGGAGTCAAATCGCATGCTCTGAATGACTGGAAAAACCTCATTTTGGATATTACCGATATTCGAATAGATAACTACTAAAAAACCCTCAACTTTTTGAAAATCCAATTTCTAAACTTGAAAGATATTTCAAATCCAAGTTACGTAATTTACATGAAAAATATGTCTTCGCGCCTGCAGACAAAGCAGCCAACAACACCATGATTATTTGAAAACGCTTCTACATATCAACTTTAGTTTCGGAACTTTCCTCTACTAATACTTATATCGAAAGCAACGAAAGTGTTCCCAATATTTTGAACAAATATGACAGTGAAATTTCTTCTTTTAACATTCCTATTTCTAAATTGGATCTCCCTACAATATACTGTATACCAAAACTTCACAAGTCTCCTTACAAATTTCGATACATTGCTAATTCTAGCAACTGCTCAACAACAATTTTGTCTAGAAATCTGACGTCAGCACTCACGGCTATAAAGGAACACGTGGCAAAATACTGTGAAACTGTCATGAACAGGAGTGGCGTAAACTTCTTTTGGTCTATTAAAAATTCAGGGGATGTGATTTACAAAATGAAATCAAGAAATTTTGAAGCAAATACGATATCTTCATACGACTTTTCTAATATGTACACCACGCTTCCTCACGACAAAATAAATAATCGACTGTCTAAACTCATTAAATGGTGTTTTGATCGAGAGGGGAAAACTTATATTTGTACATCTGAATCGAAGGATTTCTTTTCCGCCACAGATTACAAATCATACAAATCATGGACATGTGGTGACCTATGTATTGCCTTGTCCTTCCTTTTGGACAATATTTATGTAAGATTTGGTGAGAAACTCTACAAGCAGGTTGAAGGGATTCCAATTGGTACTAATTGTGCGCCTCTTGTTGCAGATTTATTTTTATACACGTATGAAAAGGAATTTATCCAAAATCTTCAAAAACAAAGAAAAAATGATGATGTGAAATGTTTCATTGGTACTTCTAGGTACCTGGATGATATTCTTACTATCAACAATCCTGTTTTTGAAAAATATATAAATGTTATTTATCCACAAGAATTGATTCTAAACAAGGCAAACGTTTCAAACACAGAAACACCATTTTTGGACCTAAATATCAAAATTGTTAATGGAGAGATCCATACAAGTGTGTGTGACAAAAGAGATGATTTTGGATTTAACATAGTAAATTTTCCCTGGTTTGACGGTGATGTTCCTAGATTACCGTCCTATGGTATCTATATTTCACAGCTCATCCGGTATGCTAAAGCATGTACTGATGTTTTGGATTTTCATAGTAGAAATTTACAAATTACCAAGAAACGTTTAGGACAAGGTTTTCGCTTTCACAAACTAGTAAAGACTTTCTGGAAATTTTACAAAAATTATTGTCAACTTCTTCTGAAATTCGGACCAATACAGGCAACAGAGTATATTACTTTGGGTATTTCACAACCTGCATTTTATGGTGACATTATTAACAAGATTAGAAGGATCAAAGATAGACAACATCACTATCGAAAATGCGTCAGAATCATCAAACGCCTTTTATACCGTGGGTATGATCCTAATGTCACCAGACGGACACTAGGCTTGGTACTTGTACAAGCGCATTCTTAAAACTTGCACTCTGACTGACTGTGACGACGGGACTTCATGACGGGCCCTGTCCAAACCTCTTTAGAGAAGAAAAAGGGCCCCGACCACCTGTCCTCTCTGAATGTCAGTCGGACTCCTCGGGTGATAACATACATGAGCTCGCGGCAGCAGAGCACGGATTGTTTTACGTATGCTCTCTTTTTATATCCATTTACATATTCATCTGTGTTGCTTGGGCCCCTGTGTTTTGCGGTCTTGTTTGTGTGTGGTCATCTGACAGTGAGGAGGTTGTTTTACACCACAATTGTACGTTCTTCGAGACCTCTGGGTAATCGGATAAGTGGGAGGGTTGTGCGCACGTCAATCCAGGATAACCATACCTTCTGCTATTTCCGTGGCAGATGGCCGTCCTAAGTCGGCACCGGTTGCCCATTGGTCTCGTTGGTTTATGTGTAGTCCTTTGTGTTTGATGTTTCTGTGTTGTGCGTTGACGTTCCTTGTCCCTGATGCGTCTCTTTCTGTGCTTGTCTGCTTTGTGTTTTTGCACCGGGTGTTTTAGGTTATTGCTGTGGGTGCTGCAACCTGGTGTTGTTGGAGATCCCCTCCTTTGTAAAGCACTTACGTCTAGATCAAGTAAATAATATCTACTTGTTTTAATTTTTGCCCTAGCTATGCTTCGTACATTTACCGGGTATGGCGGTTGTTCTTTCAACTGAAACACCGCTAAAGCCCGGCTTACTACCTACGTCCAACCACGTCTAAGGCTAAAAAAGTTAACGATAAAACGCTTTACACACGCTTTTCTCCGTGATAACAACGCGCATAATCCGTCAAAGACCGTGCTGTGGCCATGAAAGGCCCTAAACTTTTGCGTCTTACCTCACCTTCCCCAAGTTTTAATCACTGCTGTTATAACACGGAATATCACTAATATTACGATTGCGTTGCTCTTCTTTACAATTTTTGCCGTCCGTGTTTGTCCGCGGAATAAAATGATGAACAACTCAAAACTTTGTTCTATGTCCAATGGTATTCAAACATTTCCTCGCGTCTTGCTACGTCTTATAAAATCGACTGTACCTCTTTCAACGTAAACAACAACGTCTGCATCACGGAATATCCATTTTAGCGCGTTTTGGCCATGAAGAAGCCGTGAAGATCGAAGTGACGGGGCTATTAGTATGGGGAATATCTTCTAACAAATACGTCGTCTTCATCAAAGGCACATAAATCAGACTATCAAAATTGTAACAGGCTTCTTATGTCTATGACCCCCCAAAGGGGAGGAGACATATTGGTTTTGCCTTCGTCGTCCCTCTGTCCGTCTATCACACATCATGTCCGGGCTATATCTCCTGAACCTTTTTCCCGATCACTTTCATATTTTAGGAAGTTGTTGCTTATGACACGAAGGTTTCACATCGACTTAACCAAAGGTCATGTGACCAAGGTCAAGGTCACTTTGTGCATTTTTAATGTAATTATGCATATATATCTGTCCGGGCTATATCTCTTGAACCGTTTGCTGGATCACTTTCATATATTAGTATGTTGTTGCTTATGATCCTGCGGTTTTACATCAACTTGACCCAGGTCATGTGATCATGGTCAAGGTCATGTAGTACAATTTTAATGAAATTGTACATGCATTCCTGTCCAGGCTATATCTTGTGAACCGTTTGCACGATCACTTTCATATTTCATATTTTTGTATGCTGTTGCTTATGACCCGAAGGTTTCACATCACTTTGACCCAAGGTCATGTGACTAAGGTCAAGGTCATGTAGTGCAATTTTAATGAAACTGTACATGCATTCCTGTCCGGGTTATATCTCTTGAACCGTTTGTACTATCGCTTTCATATTTTAGTATATTGTTCCTTATGACCTGAAGGTTTCTCAAGGTCAAGGTCAATTAGTATATTCTAAATGAAATTGTATTTGTTATGTGTATTATGTTTAGGCTTTATCTTTTGAACCATGGTAGGATCACTTCATATTTTAGTATGATGGTGCTGATGACCTAAAGGTTTCACACCATCTTGATCCAAGGTCATATGACTAAGGTCAATGTTTTACTTTTTGTTTATGAAATTGTAAATGCTATTGAGTCTGGGCTATATCTGAGGAATCGTATACTGGATCACTCTGATACTTAAATATGCTGTTACTCAGGATTGGGGGGTTTCTTATCATCTTGACCCAAGGCCATGTGCCCAAGGTCAAAATCATTTAGGTCTTTTTATTGAAATTGTACGTACTAATCTGGTCTGGGCTGAATCTCCTGAACCCTTCTTACAATTGTTTTCATATTTTAGTATGTTGTTTCTCAGGACTAAATGTTTCTTATCACATTGTCCCAATGTCACATGATTAAGGTCACTTCCTGCTTTGGTAATGAAATTGTATATGCTAATCATGTCCAGGCTGAAATTGTCTATGCTTATTATGTTTAGGCTTTATATTTTGAACCATGTATCCGATCACTAATTCAGTTTGTTGTTGCTCATGATCCATACAACGTAGGTTTCAGATCACCTATATCCAAGGTCATGTTACCAAAGTCAATTTCACTAAAATTGCTTATAATAATATGGTATATGCTAATCATGTTTGGGCTTTACCTCAAACAATATAATGAATCACTTTCATGTTTTAGTATGGTATTGTCCATGATTCAAAGATTTCACATCATCTTGTCCTTAGAGGCCAAAGTAACTTAGCGGGAGGGGAGAGACATCTGGTTTTTTTTTTATCAGAAAAACCTTTTTTTTTAATTTTTGAAGTCTTTTTATCTTTTTGTCTATCTTCCACAACGAAGTAAAACATGTATGTCATCTTTGTCTTCTTTCATTGTATATTATTTAGAAATCCTTTGATCTACAGAAGTTTCATCATTCTCTTGTCTTTTTCTGAAAAAAAATTTTTTTTCTTCATTTTTAAGACTATTCATATTTTTGTCTATCCTCCACATCGAAGTAGAACATGTTTGTCATCTTTGTCTTACTTCATTGTATACTATATAGAAATCCTTTGATCTACAGAAGTTTCATCAGTCTCTAGTCTTTTAGTCTAAGTTGCAAGATTATAAGCACTGATTAATGTGGAAGCATAAGAAATTAGCTCTCAATGAAAATGATGTACCTATTTAACAATTTTTTATACTAAACTTGTTTTGAATTTAAATGAGCATATTTTTGTTCATGTATATACTATCTTTTCCATCTTCTCAACCCGGTATAATGAGTTACAAATGTTTCTAAATGCGAGTTCTTTTTTTTTTTTATTTTTTTTTTTTGCTTCGGTATATTTTGTCAACTGTTGAATTTGATGTTGAATAGTAATTTACTAACAAAAAATCAATATTTTTAATTCTACGTATCAAAGATGAGGACCTGCTAAAATGTTATTTTACAGAAAATGTTATTTATACAGTGTTTAGCAACGGTTTCTTAAATAGACGTTTTCTTAAATTATCCAAAGACGATACACCCTGTTTGAACGATTGTGACAGGCGTGCGAAGAACATTAGATAGAGCCAAGATTCCAACCCACTTACTACGTTTTAACGAATGGTCGCTTTATTCCCAGATATGTGAGAGAGTGGGTTGACTAAAAAGCAAAATTGTTTATCTTACTAATACAACTCAGATGTATCTAGTAACTTCATGGGAATTACTTTGGAAAGAGTGTGCTACTAAAATGGATTTTTTCGGCCTCTGAAAATCACTTTGGACGCATCAGTGATGATCATTTAGCATCCAATCATTTAGCATCCAAAACACGTGTCTAGTGCATTCTAAATTGATTTGAAATTTTATTTAAAAAGGTATAGAGTTGGAACACCTCTATTTTATTACAAATGTTACTTTTCAATGCAAATGTCAGTATCGTCCAAGTAAAGGCAAATATATAGGAAAAAAACCCATTTATGTGTGGATATTTTCCTTATCCCTTTTTGAAACGTGTTTTCCTGTTATCTGTATCTAAATTGTTTTAGTCCGAGTACTTCCTCCTTTATTAGATATATTCTTTCCTAATCTGCATGATAACATGCATGTGTATCATTTCTAGAAAAATGTTCGCTTTTGTATGGTTATATGTTTTCGGATATTTTCTTATAACGTTTCGTCCATACGAGTGTATGCGATTAAATCTAACACCGGTTCCGACTTGTCCACTAAGTAAATGTGAATGGGAGAAAAGAGAACTATCTTTCAAATGTGCGAATTTGGATTATCATTGCATCCCTATAAGTAAAACATTGAATCGAAAAGCAGAATTTTGTGCTGAGAAGAATCATTACAACCTGGAGGTATGTATTTTATTTATCGATACAATACTTTCTGTTAAATCAGCCTATTAAAAGCGACAACGTGTGGATTTTGAAAAAGGGAACCCTCGATTGGATCAAAATTATACGTAAAAATACGGAAAAATGAGCAATAAATATTTCAGTACTACATGGTAGTAGGATAATAACAGAAGCAGATCATTTATACATAAAAAAGGAAATAATCTACGAACATTTCTAATGAAATGGCTTATGGTTAAATACATTTATTGCCATAGGACGTTACCAACTCGGCCATATCACACACTCATGGAAGTAAGATATCACTAGTTCTTGTAGATGAGTTCGAACATATTATTTCTAATAGCATTTCTTAATTGATTTGTTTAAATATGAATTGATATTAGATAAAACTGATATTTATCTTTCAACTTTGGGATTGAATACAAGAACAAAAATGATGATATATAAAACATAGATTAGGATGCAAGTAAAATAGTTTCATGTATAAGTATATTTATTAATATTAGAGATTTGAATCTTCTTTTAATAGTCTTGAATGCGTTCTTAAATACAAGACGTTCATAATATTAACAATTATGAAAGAGTATAAAATGAAACTGTTTAATTTCAGATGGATGTCCATGGCTTGATATCAAGAATAACACATCTACCTATAGTTATTTCAAATGTGAACAACATTTTGGATGCCCAAGGTTGAATGACATGCTATATTTATCATCAACAATATACAAATGCAAGTATATATACGGTATCAATAAGATTATATTTGAGCAATGAATATATCCAGTTTGACACTTTGCATTCTGTGAAAACTTTGAAATATACTTCTTTAGATTTAGTTATTCTAACACAAATATGTATTTACCCAACAATGTAAAGATAACATCATTTTCGTTCAGAAAGTTGCCATATGAAAGACAATGTTATGATTTTGTTTTAGTTGATTAAAGGTTTTATTTCCATTTGAGGAGGAATGTCTACAAAAAGCTAAACTGTGTGCATTTGTTGTTATTCAGTGTAATATCAGAGTAAAATTAGGGTTAAATGTGAAATCAAAAATGTCCACTAAAATTAACATTTCAGTGGTTATATAAAGGAGGACATTAAAAGTTGATTAAATGTAGATTGATAGTTTTTTGTTTTATATATTACAATGAGTCGAAGAAAATATCAGAATTTAAAAAAATCACATGGTCAATCAAAAAGCAAGCACATTCTTAAAAAAGAATGTTAGAAACAAATAATTATGTGGCGGCAAAGTTAGGATTGATATCCCAAACAGTGAAAATAGCGGAATAATTCGTCACGAGAAAGAACTTCTAGGCGAACAGATCGAAAAAAAGAAGATAAAAACTGTCTGATAAACAATCTCAAGAGGTCAGTTTAAGAACGAATTTTACTGTAGGCGGTGCCGTTGAATAACGTACTGAAAAAGCTTTTTAATTTTCAAATATACATGTTTCATATATACTATGCTTTTAAAAGTATAAAATGTATGTAATTAAGTAGAACCAAAAATGAAGCTCTTTGTTTCTTTATATCTCGTTTATTTAAATTTCTCTCGTAGTGTTATTCAAAAACAAGAAGTGTCCCATTGTGGCCCTGAAATCTACGAAAGCCCATGAGTGACAGTTATGAATTATAATTTATCTAGCGGCCTGCCACTTAATTTAACTGGCGGCCGACGCATAATTTATCTGGCGGCCGACACTTAATTTATCTGTGTGTAACATTTCATCTGGTTATTTTGCATCTGTCATGATATCAAAAAGATTAAACGAGAGGATGAATCTAGCACCCTAGAACAGAAAGAACCTGTTATGCATTGATTTTATTTTTATCTATTGTAAATTATGTGGCGGCCGCCAGATAATTATCTGGCGGTTGCCACATAAATTCAGTGGCGTCCGCACGATAATTATATGGCGGCCGCCAGATAAATTATAATTCATACCTGTCACCTACGGTCTAACGAAGAATGGCAAATGTGCATAATGACCATATCCCTGTATACAGCACAAAATCGATAATTCAGAAAATCAGGATAAAACAAGAACCAAAGCAAACAAACAAAAACATCCACCACTTTAAGAGAAGCATTGAAAATAAGAAAATGTCGGCGCTACCTTGAATATATTAAATGGAGAAATACAGTAATGACACACTATAATTTAATAATAAGTCTTCAATTATGCCAAAAAGCGTGCCGAACATAATAAGTTAATTTCATGTTGAATTTTATTTTAGAAAATAGAAACACAGTAAATACTGACGACTATAACACCGAGAGGTACATGAAATTAGAAAATGATCTATTCCCAAAAGAATGAAGACCATAAACGTTCTTCAGAAGTGAATACCCAATGGAGATAAGATAAGGTGTCCGGGGAGGATAAGCATTCCTATTTGCTAGTATCACCCGTCACGTCAACAGTGCAGAAAAGGGCATATCCGGTGATTTTATTTTTGGATGGTTATAAGCTTAAATCCACCGTCACAAAGAATAACGAGATGTTCTCAATGTTTTCTTTTTTTCAATTGTATCGTCAAGAGAATTTCTGATGAAAGTATGTCGCTTCCAAATATACCTTTTGTTAAGCAAATTATAGGTAAGTGTACTTGCCCTAAGAATGAAATCCTTAATTATCGTAATATAACGTATCGATTACGACTTGAATACAACATAGACAGAGGACAACGGAATGTCGCTACTTAGGAAAGTGAAATTTGTCATTTTGAAATTTAAGTTTGTCACATTTTTCATACATGTATATTGAAGTATTTAGATGAACATGTCACAAAAATAATATTAGAACTCAGAATAAAGTAACTATATGAATGTATTTTCACTCATGTAATAGAGAGAATGAACTTTCCTACGTGTAACTTGTACGTGTACTTGTATTCTGGTCGGCTATTGTGATGTCATCATTTATTGCATTTGACGTCATTTGCTTTACAATTTCCACATCGCCAGTGAACGTGTAAAGTGCGAAATACACGTAGGTCTTTACTTCAAGATATTTCATCCCCTTTATTGTATCAAATAGTATAAAAAGCTGGTATTCGATTTATAATGATTTTAAGTTTCTATTTCGATATAGATTGAACCGAACTTAATGTTTTGAATTTATACTGTCCAAAAGTCAACTCAAGTTCACTTAGATTTTACAAGTACATGTAGTGGTCTTTGAAAAGAAATCTCAACAACAGTTACGTGTAATTCAACTTGTACAATAGACCTACCCTTTACACGTAGGAAATCTCAACCTCTCTATTATGATTAATGCGTGTGTTTTGACTGTTTGTCAGAATGTCGTGTATGTATGTGTGCTGACGAGTGCCTTGTTGTCTCTTGTTACTTGCTGACTTTGCTTTGTTTGATGTCCGTTGCATGTGTGTTTTGCCTCTTATGCCGGAGCTCTCTTCCATATTCCTCTAAGTTTTATATTTCCGATTCATAAACTGAGAATCGTATTTTTTGACGTTTTGTCAGGATCATCTTTAACTCAATTATTTTATGGAAATGAGCATTATTATGCCTGAGATAGAGAATGAGTACCTTGTTCGCAAGGAATAGGAATACACATAATACAACCGAGTAGTCAGTTGAAATGTCCCCTGATATTCCTCTAAAACATATAATCCTGTCAATTCTACTGCTAACTATGGTGGAATACTTCTGCCTCCTACATGCGAGATATTTTCTAAAGATTATGTCATAATGCGACTTATTTGGTCAACATGCACATTCAAGATGTTGACTGCAAGATAAATATGTTGACATGCAAGATAGATATCTTGACATACAAGATAATTATGTCGCAAGTTGACAAAATAAGTTGCATTTTGACATAAATAAGTTGCATGTTGACATAAATAAGTTGCATGTAGACATAAATTAGCTATGTATAGACATAAATCAGTTGCATGTAGACATAAATAAGTTGCATGTAGACATAAATTAGTTATATGTAGACATAAATGAGTTGCATGTTAACTAAATATTCTAAAGAAAGTATGCCGCCATAGCTAACAATGTAACTCATGTCTTATTGTCTGGGCTGCTGCGGCGCTGTGGACACGTCGTTATTCTCAAAGACAACACAACGAAGTGTCCATCATTTTGCATATATAATTATCTTTAAAGAGGATTGTTCTTCGTAGTCTGAGACAGTTGTAGATGAAATGATGAACGAGAAAATGTCCAAATGATACAATTTTCTTATAATTTTTGTATATATCGCAAAGATAATTCTAAATATGGAATATTTTTTGAGTCAAGAAACATTTATATGAAGTTTGTATGTCATTCTGATTTTAGAGTAAAATATATTTTGCTACGTACAAATATACCCTTTCTTTTAAAAGACGTATTTTGAAAATTGACGCATTTTATGTATGAATAGACGGCAATGTCGGAATTCTTTTTCTCGCGCTAATATCTATGTAAATACCGAGGTGTCATATTTACATGTAACGTCGTTAGTTTAATAGCGCCATCAATTTGATGAATCAACAATGAACTTATTAAGTATAGCACATGACATTTTTCTGATGGACATACATCGTGAAGTCATGAACAAATATTTTTTATCCATTGGTGACCTTCTGAAATTGGCGTATTTTGGATGCGTTTAAAATAGTTTTAAAATATATATTTTTGACATACTATTCACAAAAAGATTTTGTTGAGAATATAAAAGCGAAATGACCAAAATGATAATGAAATAGGGCTTTCTTTTGACACCGGGTACAATCGGTCTTTTCCTTTTCTTAAGTAAAAATGTATGACTTGTACTGCTGATGGAAATTAACGCATTACATAATGGGTACAAAAACTTCCAATTTGCAATCAATTCGTCAGAATAAGTCATTGGTATTTTGGAATCTCGACATTTTGTTTCAACTTACCGCATCTTATAAAATTAGCACTCTATTTCAGATCCATCATGTCTTTCTAGCAAGTATTCAAAGGGGGTATCGGTGAACAGGTGAGGTGATTTCTTAGTTATATTTCTTTTGAGGCGTTGTTACCATTATTTCATGAAGGAAAGTATGCTTACATTATGAAAGGAAACGATCTTCAACAAGATTCGGTTGTAGCATCCTGGAAAACACAAGGTAGACAAGCAATAGGGACAAAGAACACCAAGTACGACACCAATGACAAATATGGATAATAAACATAATATTTCAAAATTGATAATTCAGAAAATCATAAACCGATGACATACAAAATTAGGGAGAGGGCATTAATAATGTTGTTGTCAACTTAAGCCCTATCCCTTTTCAATTCATTGAAATAGAATAAGTTTAAACTTAACTAACAAAATCAAGATAAAACAGGAACGAAAGCAAACAAATAAAAACCTCCACCACATGAAAGGAAGCGAACTTCCAATATTGGAGTGAGACCAGGTTTTCAGGAAGAGTCAGCTTCTCCTGCTTGCATACATCACCCGTCACTTCATTTTGGTAGAACTGTCACATTCGGTTACTTCCATTTCGGTAGATACACATGTACAAGAATATGCTGTGTCTGGGTGATTCAAATGGTCTAAGACAGAATATCATTCACCATTCTGGACAGCACAAAAGACTACACATAATACAACAAGCTAAATAAGCAATCTGCTAGGTTGGTAGCAAATGGAGTGGTTATCCAGATTACGTGCGCACAACCCTCTCACTTTTCTGTTTAACAGAGGTCTCGACAACCGTTGTTGCGAAGAGATATTCAGTCTTTAACATGGTCCAGTAATTGTAAAAAATACGTGGGGGTAATTCATTTCTATTCCATTAATACCTGCGTGAAAATTATATGTGACCGAGAACATACGTAAAGTATTATTGCGAACATGGTCTAGTAAACGTAACAATTACGTGGGGGTAATTCATTTCTATTTTTTTATTACTGAAAAAATAATTCCTGCGTGAAAATTATAACCAGTATAAACAACGAGAGTGAATAATTCCAATGTCGCCAAAATACCCCTCACGCGTACTATTGCAATTTTCATTTCGCGAGATTTTAAAGAAATAACCACGTTTTCGGTAATAATTTACACAGTCTGAGAAGTAGTCCAAAGTGAATCGGTAACAGATTTACAGTGGACAAATTTAAATATGATATATATGTATAAAAGTTGAAAAATACAATGGCATTATGCTCAAAACGTCCAAAAAGATTAAACTAAAGCAAAGGCAGACAATGAGGTGAATGAAAACTCTTTTTTTTTTAAATGGACCAACCAAAAGTAAAAGAGAACATTGTCATGAAACATTAATGACAGCATATAAATAGAAGAAAACCAATGAGCACCAGACACCGACTTTAGACGATTTTTATCATCCTTGTCAATAATTCCCTTTTTGGACCTAAATATCGAAATTGTAAACGGAAAGATTCATACAAGTGTATATGACAAAAGGGATGATTTTGGATTCAACATAGTAAATTTCCCTTGGCTTGACGGTGATGTTCCAAGATTACCGTCATACGGCATTTACATATTACAGCTCATCCGGTACGCTAGAGCATGTACTGATATTTTGGATTTTCAAAGTAAGGTCAAGGTTTCCGCTTTCATAAACTAGTTAAGACTTTCTGGAAATTTTACAAAAATTACAGTCAACTTCTTTTAAATTTCGGATCTATACATGCAACAGAGTACATTACTATGGGTATTACACAACCTGTCTTTTATGGTGATATGATAAACAAAATAAAAAGGATCAAAGGCAGCATAACCATCGAAAATGCGTCAGAATCATCAAATGCCTTTTATACCGTAGATATGATCCTAATGTCAACAGACGGACACTAGGCTTGGTACTTGAACAATCTACAGTCTTGTACAAGCGAATCCTAGAGACATGCACTCTGACTGACTGTGACGACGGGACTCCATGACGGGCCCTGTCCAAACCTCTTTAGCGAAGACAGGGCCCCGACCACCTGTCCTCTGTGAATGTCAGTCGGCCTCCTCGGGTGATTACATACATGAGCTCGCTACAGCCGGCAGAGCACGGACTGTATTACGCATGCCCTCTTTTTTATATCCATTTACATATTCATCTGTGTCTCTGGGGCCTCTGCGTTTCGCGGTCTTGTTTGTGTGATGTCATCTTACAGTGAGGAGGTTGTTTTTCACCACAATTGTACGTTCTTCGAGACCTCTGGGTAATTGGAGAAGTGAGAGGGTTGTGCGCACGTAATCCAGGATAACCACACCATTTGCTACTTGCGTGACAGATGGCCGTCCGAAGTCGGCACCGGTTACCCATTGGTCTCGTCGGTTTATGTGTAGTCTTTTGTGTTTGATGTTTGCATGTCGTGTGTCTCTTTTCCGTCTCGTGCTGTACTCGTCTTTTGTGTTTTTGCATCGGGTGTTTTGGTGTTTTACTGTTGGTGATGCAACGGGGTCTTGTTGGAGATCTCCTCCCTTCTTTTTGTACTGAGGTGATCAAAGAATCACAGCTATTGTAAATTCAAAAAGATATCACGAAATACTGGATAAACGAATGTTGAGTGTACTGCAGACTGGGCTTGTTTATGTTTAGTTATGTGTGTTGAATGTTTCTATTTCGTAGTCTATTTTGCGTCTCTTTCTGTGAAGTCGATTTTAAAATTTCAGAAACTAGAAATGTCCTTTCCTATTAACTTTTTTTGATGATTCTTAACTATGGGATAAGATTGAACGATTCTAGCTTGGTTGCCACTCTGGCAGCCTTGGGCAACTCTTTTATCGGCGTGTGTCTGGGTGTCTGCTCTGTGTTTTCGCTGGATGCTGCAACCGAATGTTGTTGGCAAATCCCTCCTTTCTTTTGCATTTGGTGTCAAATTAAGTTTACCTTCTTATTATCTTTTTACTTAAAACTTAAATTTGCAGATTGCTCAAGCAGGCCGACCAGTCTTCAATCGCCTTACGTAGTTGATATCCATTAACATTCATTTGATTTTTAGTCCCCCTACCGGCAACTCCGAAGGGGACTCTTAGTTTCCGCTCGGTCTGTCCGTCCGTCTGTCAGTCCGCCTTTCCATTTTCAGTTTTCCGGACTTTTTTTCGCTGTTGTTGCATATATTGAACTCATTTTTGGTATGTGGATATATCTTAATGTGATACAGATCAAGTTTATATTTGGGTTTGATTGACCTTTTTCTACAAGAGTTATGGCCCTTGGACTTAGCAAATTTCATGAAATTTTTTTTTCCGGATTTTTCTTCGATTCTACTGCAGGTAATGAATTGATGTTTCGTATATGAATGCATCATAATGTGATACAGACCAGGTTTGACTTTGAGTTTCATTGACTTATTTTTACAAGAGTTATGGTCAGTAGACATAGCAAATTTTAGAAATTTTCAGTTTTCCGGACTTCTCTTGACTGTTATTGCAAATAATGAACTGATTTTAAGTATGTGAATACATAATTGTGTGATACAGATCAATTTCTAGTTTAATTTTGATTGACCTATTTTTACAAGAGTTATGGCCCTTGGACATAAACTTGTGCCGGTATGTGACTTATATCGCTCAGCGATAATTACATTTTATTACTCATGTCCATACTTTTAGCTGTATTGTCTGTGTCACCATCTTGTTGTGATTAGGATATTGTACACATTTATTGTGTTCGAAACCGCTGTGTAACCAGAAAGAGGGAAAGGGTGTGTGCATGTAACAGGATAATCACACCAGTTGCTTTTAAGGAGAGTAATAGGCTTCAGTTGACAATTGGTCTCGTTCCTTCATGTACTGTCCTTTGTGTAAAACGTTTTGATGTTATCGTTTGTGTGTGATATTCCAGACCTTTTGGAACTCTTGTTTGTCCACTCAATGTTATCGCATGTAAGTGTAAAAGGTGTTTGTTCCTCTTGCTGAACAATATCATCCATTCTTCTCTATAATTTGAAACCAACTACAGACAGAAAACAAAATTTTGTTTCTAATCTAGAATCTAACTGCTAAAAATGCTTGCAGGAAGTATTTACAACTCTTCACGCAATGCGTTTATCGAATGCAATTTATATATTTTAATGTACTACAATATGATATTTCCTTTGTCCTTTTCCCTTGAAGTGTTAAACACAGGCAGAACTGGTTCAACTTGACTTGTGTAAGGAAATGTATGGAAAATTAAAATTGACAAATGCATATATTTTCCGTAAACTTGCACCATCGAGGAAGAATATTGTTCTTCCTCTTTCAGATTACATTGTGTCATTATTAAATCATTCTTTCAATTTTTGAAACTGATGGAAATTAAACACTTACAAGACTTACAAGTTACATAACGTCAAATCTGCATAAAGAAATCAATGCTATCTATATACATTTTGTACATTGTGTTCAAAATTACATGATACCCAAAGTGATCTCTCTCACAAATTTTGAAACAAACAAACGATCTAACTATCCAATAAAAGATAAGCTCGAACTTTTATTTCAAAAATCAAATTCTGAAAAGAAATTAAAAGGTACAATGTGTCATTCCAAGAGGATTTCTAAACAATTGTCCATGCATTTTGTAAAAATTGGAAGTCTCGTAGTCGGTGGTATAGAAGTTTCAGCTTTATTTATATCATAGGATTAATAGAATGCAGTATTCTCATTAAGGTTTTAAAATAGTTCGTGTGAAAACCACCATTAGACATTTTATAAACAATAAATGCAAATGTATGTCTCTTATCTTTAGAGATGACAATGTCAAACAGTGATGGTGATAGTGACACCATGATAAAAATCCTCAATTCTATGTTGACTCAAGATAAGTCCATTATGAAAAGAAAACATAAAAAAATACTTTAAATTTATAATGACATCTAGAGATAATTCAATAAACAAATGAAAATAGACATCCTTTGAGAGTGATAAGAACAATACCTCTAGATGATTGAAGCATTAAGCGTCTCTGTTATAACGTCGTTTTGTTACTTAATATCGGCAACCCGTACATTAACATACAGGATTTTGATCATAATTCTCTTAATTGTATATAAAAAGTTATAAACATATGCAGAACTAATCTTACCATCTGATGTTCTTCTCTAGTAGAATATTGAGTCTTTGTTAAAAACAGGGTTAGTTTTCATTGGGATATCTGACGTAAAACCATAATGACTTCATGAAAACGTCGTTCCCAGAGTCTGATTCCATAGAATTTGATGACGTCACAATTAGTCTACGTCAGCAACCATCCCAAATGGGAAGTACTCTGGTCTGATAAATTACCAAATATTGCTTTCAGAATTTTTAGACAACAAAAAATGCATGTCTATCATGGTGATTCATTATTAACAAAATAAAGTGGATCAACGGTAGGCTATATTTCCATCAAGCATGTATCAGAACCATAAATCGTCTTGCATCAGTCAGTGAATGAAAGTCAAAATCAAGACTTGAAACCCATGCTGTCAGTTTATTTGCTTTTAAATGATGCTAGTGAATTTGAAGACATTTAGCACCTTCTTGAAAACATCTCTCTCGAGAAAAGACAAAATAGCACAGCTGCAAAAAAGAAACAAGAAGAATATGTATTGGATATACATGAGGCGTATATCGTACTTAAAACATTGATCACTATTCAAAGTGGCATAACCTTTGACTTTGTTCTTATTATGTTAATTGCCTTTACTGTAGCGAAATTTAATCAGGTTCTAACACTCTCGCTACTAGCAGAAGGAAATCGTTTATATAAGAAGATAACGGAGATGAAATTTTCAATTGAAAAAAGTTCTGACAAATCATGACACAGATTTCGTAAACTAAGACGAAATTGGATGCAATTTTTGGGAAAAAATATCAAAGAGAATATTTTGCGTGATGACGATTTAGTTGAAGCTTCTTAATTTGGCGTGTCTCTAAAAGTGTCGTTTTCAGGACAAGCAAGAAATAATATACCGAAAAGAAATACCGAAAAGAATACCGAAAATGCATCAGTTTAAATCCCGAAAAAGAAATCAGTGGGGACGATCAACTTACTATGTACAAGGTTAAATGAGAGAAACAATTCAGGAAGATATAGTTCGAAAAAATCTTACCTAAACCCATCCTTTGATGGTTATTTGCATCGGGGGAAGGGGGACTGGGTTAAAATCACCGCCAAAGGCTGGATTAAGGTCATCTTTCGGACTAGAAAAAGTCGAGCAAAAATCTCAATTATAAGTCAAATGAAAAAACGGGCTTAACTATTGTGTTTCTTACATTGTCATTTCCTACACAACGTCCGATTCTTTAGATACACAAGATAGTGATGTTATTTGTCAACTCCGGAAAAAAAAAACATTAAAAATTGGAAAACATGGAATTCTTGTCGCGTGATTTGTAAATAAGGATTGTAGCGGTCATTCTGTAGATGTCAAATGCATTGCAGGTGGCGCTTTAAAAAGCAGTGCCTTGCCAGTAAATACACTATGATCGTATTTAAATATTACATGAATTATGTTTCATATCTAATAAAACTTTTAGTATATCAGTCAGAAGGACATTAAAAAAACGATTTAAGCTGATTTAAGTTATTCAGTTTCAAAGTCGAGAAGGTAAAGCAAATCATTAGAATTTCCTAAATGCTGTGGTTATTCGGTCTTTTCGAAATACAGAGTTACTTCCCATTTGTGCAGGTATCTGACGTCAATGCATTGTGACGTCATCAAATTCTATGGAAACCAGCATGAAATTCAGGGAAACAGGGTTACAAATATGACGTTTTCAAAGGAATTTAATGACGTCACAATACTATTACGTCAGATACCTGCACAAATCGAACATAGGCCTGTAAAATCGAAAAGACGGAATTGAAGACCATCATACCAACAAAGAGTAAGAAAATATATACAGAGCAAATAATACAAACAACTTAAAATTTCTGCAAAATCCCAATGAAGAGTAGGTCTGGTGCGCTGGGACGTAGGTCGTGCACGTAGGTCGTGCACAAAATGGAAAGAAACTGTACATGTTCAGAATCGAATTGGAGCCGATATGTTTAACGTCTTCAAATAATAAGCATCATTTTAGAGCAGATAAAATTTATAGCAAGGACCAGACATGCAAGTTTTGGGTATTTAACCCCCGTCAGTGATCCTCAATCTAAACAATGTTATATGGCCAAAATCTGTGAAAATTTTGTCTTTAATATACCGAAAGACGTAGCAAGATGACTGGATATGATGCTACAGGACCAAGGTTTAGAAATTTGAGAAAAGTTTGTAAACAGAATTTTTCCAATGCGTTTGAAGAAACGACCAACCGAAATTGATCGAACTTGGTTACATGTGCCCTCGGGAACTCCTGGTCCACTAGCAGTGACACTCGCTAAGTGGTTCAAATGTTATAACATCTTCAAATTCAATAGCATCATTTCAGAGCAGAGCATATAAATTTACAGCATGGACCAGACATGCACGTTTCGGGTTTTTAACCCTCTTCAGTGTTCCTCAATCTAAACAATGTAATAGGGCCAAAATCTGTGAAAATTATGTCCTTAATATACTTTTTGGGCACTTGCATCATACTGTCTGTTTGTATGGTCATCTTTGAGTGAGGAGGTTATTTTACACTACTATTGTGCGTTCTTGGAGACCTCTTGGTAACTGGAAAAGTGAAAGGGTTGTGTGCATGTAATATTAGTGGAGCAACTAAGTCGCTAAATTTGAAATTTTAATCAACCCACCTAACACAGGGCTAATTTTTATATCAAACGAAAGAATATAACATGGGACATTAGATTTGACCTGTCGTAAGAAATTCGTATGGTCAGAATTACTGTAAATTCAGAGAAAAGCGGAAAATTAGTAAAATTCAAAATCATAGATATTTCAACAAAAATTATCATCCTTTAATAAATGAAAAGTCAAACTGACCGAAATCAATGTCAATATGCTAATTGAAGTCAAAAGAAAATTTTTGGATCAAATTGATTTTTCTAATTTCAACTTCATGGATGAATGAGCACAAATTCTAAGATAAATTGGTAAAATTGAAATTTTCAATACTTTCAATTCAATATTGAGAATGTTAATTCGAAGATAAGAATTAACATACAGAAACGTTATTTTGATATGTGAATGTGTTTTAAGGAAAGTTTGATAGAGATCGATTGAAAAACTTAGGAGTACCAGGTAAATAAAGTGCCCCACCCCCAACTTTGTTATAAGCGATTCACTGCAATATAAACTAGGAGATGTTTTCTCGATAATACGGAGTAAAACTAAATCATTAAGGCTAAATTAAGTTTTAACATATAATGATGAATGAAAAGAATCGCTTTATTTTAAAGAAGACGACAAATTTACATCAATAATTTTGAAAAATAATTTTTTTCTGTACTAATCATGTTCTGGTAATTTCAAACATTGTGATATGGACGCATTTTGTCAGCCGAATTTTAGAAATAATTAAGTATAAAAAAGATTTTATGATCAACAAAACATGGAATTATGCAATGCATTTAAGTTCCACAAGTAAGTAGCGCAGCTGCCTATACGACCCCATCACATTCAAGGCAATCATGGCATTTTCTATCTCTGTTTGACCTTGTGACAACAGTTGTCGCTAAAACGTAGCTTAAAGGCATCGTTCTACAGGTATTGTCGTAGCAAACTGACATGACCGGGCGGAGCTTATTTTCACCAGAACATCAGAAGAGTTTACTTCTGACCAGGTGATAAAAGCCATATAAAATTACAGGTAATGAGTATTTACTCTAATTACGATGTGCAATTCATAATCTATCTACCCTAAAATTGTATCAATTCGTCTCAATTGCTTGATTGAATTAGCTCCGCCCGGTCAGGTTAGTTTGCTACGACAATTAATGGTAATTGGGGATAGCCTCTGATTTCAAGTTTTGGTTCTCTAGTTTCTGATTGGTTGATCGTTGATGGCCATTATACGATATTGTATATTTTTGTTGAGTTTGTTTTTTCATTCTGTCTGTTTATTTTTTTTCATGCTTCATCATTGTCTATAATGGACAATTTTTTTTTAAATTTCTCTTGTTATGGGTCAGAATACCCCAAAACGCCAGCAAAAATCAGACAAAGACAGAATATAAATTTACAAGTTTAATTATGTACAAAATATATATATTTAAAATGATTACAACTTACAATACAATGTCCGGATCAAAGTGTCCGTTACGGTCCACAAAGTCTATCGAATGTATGGTTTCCTGTAATCACAAACGTTCTCGAAAGATCAGTGTCCAAACGTTGTTAAATGGATTAAAGTCTCAACAAATAAAGTGTTCCAGTATATCAGAATAGATGAATGAATCGTGTCTATGAATGTGTACGAATGCCTCCTTAACACAGTTCCTCGGAGGTATTTATATCTAATACCAATGAATTAACCAGAAGCTTCTAGAACAATGACTCATTACAAATGATTAACAATAGAGTAAATTCTAGAAATCACAGTCATGTGATGATAATGATGTAACAAAGAACATACTGGAATATTCTCTAATGAAATAAACATGACATAGTAAAATCTAGAAAGAATTATTATGAAATCATGATACAACATGACTAAGTACATGTGTACCTAGACATAAAGCAAAACTAAAATAATACATGACCCACAACACCTCCCCCCTTAAAAAAAGTTTGAATGTCGATGAAAACTTAGGTGGTAAATTCTTCAAAAATCACTCATGAAACTCTCGATAGTGCATCTGCAATCACATTGTCTTTGCCCTTGATATGGTTAATAATGATATCATACTCTTGCAACAATAAACTCCACCTTGTAAGTCTTTGATTCTTGTTTGACATTTTGTGCAAAAATGTGAGAGGGTTGTGGTCAGTATACACAAGAATGGGATGTAAAGTAACATTCAAATAAACATCAAAATGTTGTAAAGCTAACAATAATGCAAGACACTCTTTTTCAATAGTAGAGTAATTCTTTTGACATTTTGCCAATTTCTTTGAAAAATAACAAACAACTCTATCTACACCATCATCATTTTCTTGAAACAAAGCAGCCCCGATTCCTACGTCACTGGCATCAACAGTAAGCTTAAATTGCTTATCAAAATTTGGAGCTGACAGGACAGGACTTTTCATAAGAACACATTTGATTTTCTTAAAAGATTCGTCACAGTCATTGGTCCATGCAAAATTCACTTTCTTTTGTAACAGATTGGTAAGTGGACCAACAACTGACGAGAAATTTGGACAAAATTTTCTGTAAAATCCTGCCATTCCTAAAAATCTCATTATCTCTTTCTTATTGGTAGGAATCGGGAACTTTGAAATAGCTTCCACCTTGGCCATGATAGGAGTAACAAAACCTTGACCTACTTTGTGACCCAAATATTCTACAGTCGCATGACAAAATTCACTTTTCGCAAGGTTCACTGTGAGGTTTGCTTTCGCCAGTATGTCGAAGAAGGTACGCATGATTCGGAGATGGTCATTCCAGGTGTCGCTGTAGATGATGACGTCATCGATGTACGCCTCGCATCCTTCGAGATGATTTAAGAGCGAATGAATCATCCTCTGGAATGTGGCTGGTGCGTTTTTCATACCAAAGGGCATTACTTTATATTGGTATAGCCCATCTGGAGTCGCAAATGCCGATATTTCTCTGGCTCTCTCGGTAAGCGGGACCTGCCAATAGCCTTTAAGCAAGTCAAATTTACTGACAAATTTTGCACTGCCAATTTTATCGATACAGTCATCGATTCTTGGGATCAGATAAGAGTCAGTTTTGGTGACTGAATTGACTTTTCTAAAATCCGTACACAATCGGTAAGTTCCGTCTGGTTTCGGAACAAGAATACATGGGGAACTCCAATCACTATTGCTGGGTTCAATAATGTCATTTTCAAGCATGTATTGAATTTCTTTCCGCATGTATTGAAGTTTTATCGGGTTTAACCGATAGAGATGCTGTTTGATAGGTGACGCATCACCTACAATGACGTCATGATGAGATGCATTCGTCTTTTTTGGAACGTCCGGAAAGATGGTCGTATATTCCCAAATTAATTGGTGCACTTCCTCTTTTTGATGCACGGTCAAATGTCCGAGTTTCACTTCCGGATTTGTCAGAATTTCGGAATTCTTCAAACGGACACTTTGAGCGAAGTCTTTTTCGACAGTCTCTTCATTACATTCAGGTTCAACACAATTTTCTAATGTATTTACATTGGCCAAAGTGGAAACTGGTTTTACAAAATTTCGGTCACTTCTATCAAAATACTCTTTCAACATGTTAACATGACACACTCTTTTTTCTTTTCGCCGACCTGGTGTCTTAACCACATAGTTAACATCACTAATTTTACTCTCAATCTCATAAGGACCGAAATATCTAGCTTGCAAAGGATGACCAGGGATTGGCAAAAAGGCAAGAACTTTATCGCCTGGTTTAAAAACTCTGTTTCTAGCATCTTTGTCATACCATGTTTTCATTTTCATTTGTGATGTTTTGAGATTTTCTTGAGCCAATTTGCAAGCATTATATAATTTCTCTTTAAAATTAGACACGTAGTCTAAGAGATTCAAATCGCTAGTCTCAGTCAACCATTTTTCCTTCAACAACTTCAATGGCCCCCTGACCGTATGCCCAAAAACTAGCTCAAAGGGACTGAACCCAAGGGACTCCTGAACCGCTTCTCGTGCCGCAAACAACACGAGATGAACCCCTTCATCCCAGTCTTTTTCATACTGGTGACAATATGTTTTCATCATAGTTTTAAGGGTTTGATGAAAGCGTTCAAGTGCCCCCTGGGACTCAGGATGGTACGCAGAAGATTTATACTGCCTGATACCTAGCTCATGCATAACCTGCTGAAACAACCCTGACATAAAATTCGAACCCTGATCTGACTGAATAGCCTTGGGAGCACCTACGAAACTGAAAAACTTTGTAAGGGCCTTAACTATGGTCTTTGCCTTAATATTCCTAAGAGGTATGGCTTCAGGAAACCTAGTCGAAGTACACATAATTGTCAGTAAGTACTGATTCCCTGACCTAGTCCTAGGCAAAGGACCTTCACAATCAACTAACACCCTACTAAAAGGTTCCTCAAAGGCTGGAATGGGTTGGAGGGGAGCAGGTGGTATAACTTGATTGGGTTTACCTACCATCTGACAACTATGACAAGACTTACAAAACTCAGACACATCTTTTCTCAACTTAGGCCAGTAAAAGTGACTTAAAATCCTATTATAAGTCTTATTGACACCTAAATGACCTGCTATGGGTGTGTCGTGAGCTAAACTCATGATGTCCCCGCGATACGCTACTGGAACCACTATCTGGTGAACGACCCGCCACACGTCATTAGGGGGTGCATCGGGTGGTCTCCATTTCCGCATAAGGATGCCATCTTGTATGTAGAAGCACTCTCCGACTTTGTCCGCTTCTTCTGGGGGAAGGGCCCTCTTACTTAGTCGGATGATCTCCGGATCTTTAGTTTGTTCGGAGAGGAGCTGCTCACGGCTTAAGGCATCTGTATCTCTGTCTAATGGCGGATGGGAATCATCACCACGTACTGTCGGAGACTTGTCAACATGAAGTGGTACTGACGTCCTAGGTACGCTGTCATCAATGGTAGACATGAATGTGTCAGAAAGGTTTATATTTTCGGAGGGATGGTCCTCGTTAAGTGCAGAAGTACTCTCAGCCTCTTTTAGTCTGTTCCTGGCCATCGCCCTGGTAACTGCGCAGGCTGGGTACAAGTCGTCGTCTTCATCATCGGACACGACATCGGACGTGATTTTCTCACAAACAATCGGATCGGCTACAACTTTGCCGCCAGCTAAATCGTTGCCAAGCAACAAGGAAACGCCTTGAACGGGAAGAGTAGGTCGAACACCTACGATAACAGGTCCAGTAATTAAGTCTGACTTCAAATAAATTTTATGAAGGGGAACATCAATGACGCCTAGCTCCACACCCTGTAATAAAACTGACCTACCAGTAAAAGTGTGCTCAGACAAAGGCAATGAACCCTCTAACAATAAAGTCTGGGCAGCACCAGTATCTCTCAAAATCTGAACAGGCAACGCTTCGCTAGAATCACTGAGTGAAACAAATCCCTGTGACAAAAAGGCTTATAATGATCCTCCACAAAATCATCAGAGCTGGACTTAGAACCCTGAATCTCAGAACAAATCGAATCTAAGGCTTTCCTATCATTTCTAACAGACGCACAGGCCTGTGACTTAAGTTCTTTTTTCTTCTTAAGCTTCAAACACTCACCAATAACATGACCTTTTTTCTTACAATAATTGCATGTAGGAGGCGACCCCACCCCTGGGGATGCTTCAGAACGCTCGGACCTAGGACCGGACGTAGAACCACCTTGAGATGGTGACTGGGAACTAATGGACGACTGAGACTCTTGTAAATTTTTCTTTGGAAAATCTGACGTTTTTGCGCTATCGCTAGATTGAGTTTTCGACACGAAATTTTTCTTATGAGTGAGAGCATACGTATCAGACAAAACAGCGGCTTCTTCAACAGTTTTAACATTTTTGTCTTCCAAATGAGTTCTTAAATCTTGATGTACACACTCTTTGAACTCTTCTATCAGAATGATCTGACGTAAATTGTCAAATGAATTGGGAATTTTCTTAGATCGAAACCACTGATCAAATAAATCTTCTTTTTCTCGAGCGAATTCAACATATGTTTGATTTTCAAACTTTTTGTACTTTCTAAACTTTTGTCTGTACGCCTCAGGTACTAACTGATATGCTCTCAAAATCGTGTCCTTGACCTTGTCATAGTCTGAACTCTCAGCAATACTGAGCGCCGAGTACACTTCAGCCGCTTTGCCAATAAGTACGCTTTGTAACAAAGTTGGCCAAAAATCACGTGGCCACTTAAGATTGGCCGCGATTTTCTCAAAATGTGGAAAATATTTGTCCACGGACTTTTCTTGAAATTTTGGTACCAATCGGATGTTTTTGGCGGCGTCGAATTCAGACTTGACAAGCGAAGGGACAGGATTTTCCTTAGCGCTTTTCTCTAACTTTAACTTTTCTAACTCAAACTGGAGTTCTTTCTCGTGCATACGTTCCTGTTTCTCTCTTTCTTCCTTTTCTCTTTCAAATTGTCTTATTTTTTCTTCTTTTTCAAATTGTCTTTCTTTTTCTTCTCTTTCAATTTGAAATTGTCTTTCTTTTTCTTCTTTTTCAAATTGTAATTGTATTTTCATTTTCTCTAATTCAAACTCATATTTTGACATTTTGGTTTCGCTTGAAACAGGTTCAACAGGAAAATCGTATGACGAAAAGATCTCCTTAGCTAAAAGCTCTTTAGCCACAATATTTCTAATTTCTTGTTTTCTCATAGAAGATTTTACATCTAACTTCAATTGAAGACCTAAACCAATCAAATCATCTTTTTTCAATGATTCGAACTCATCTATAGTCGGCGATTTCAAAAATTCAGTGACCGAAAATACCATGATTGATTTCTGCTGGCAAACGTTTTAAAAAAAAAATTTCCTTTTTTTTAACGAACTTTACGTAAAGTGCAAATATGCAGAGATTACTATCCCGGACGAGCCCCCAATTCTGTTATGGATCAGAATACCCCAAAACGCCAGCAAAAATCAGACAAAGACAGAATATAAATTTACAAGTTTAATTATGTACAAAATATATATATTTAAAATGATTACAACTTACAATACAATGTCCGGATCAAAGTGTCCGTTACGGTCCACAAAGTCTATCGAATGTATGGTTTCCGGTAATCACAAACGTTCTCGAAAGATCAGTGTCCAAACGTTGTTAAATGGATTAAAGTCTCAACAAATAAAGTGTTCCAGTATATCAGAATAGATGAATGAATCGTGTCTATGAATGTGTACGAATGCCTCCTCAACACAGTTCCTCGGAGGTATTTATATCTAATACCAATGAATTAACCAGAAGCTTCTAGAACAATGACTCATTACAAATGATTAACAATAGAGTAAATTCTAGAAATCACAGTCATATGATGATAATGATGTAACAAAGAACGTACTGGAATATTCTCTAATGAAATAAACATGACATAGTAAAATCTAGAAAGAATTATTATGAAATCATGATACAACATGACTAAGTACATGTGTACCTAGACATAAAGCAAAACTAAAATAATACATGACCCACAACACTCTGCAATTGTTTCTATATAAATGAAATGAAACGGAGAAGATACAAACAAATAGTGAACATCAAACAACCACATTTAAAAGAATTAAAGACGCTCACATAAAACTACCAACCGAGAGGCAAATCTTTAGCAATATTAGAATAGAAATGACGTACACACAATAAAGGGTGCTCTATTCTCTGAGGTCTCACGCTGAGCTGTCAACATATCGGTCTCGTCGTTATATTAAAAGTTAGATTTTACTATGTTGTATCGCATCTTGGACTCTTTAATATCCATCGTTGAAGATCGATCCTTTGCTGTTGGAATAGTTTCTTCTTGGATACATTTCACCGACTATTCTTTGCGTCATGCATTTCACACTTTTTTCAATTTAATTTCTTTATTCGGTGCTTTTTGGGAAATACGGCCATTGACGCGCCAACATTCCAGGCTCCTGTTGCGGCAAATTTTTCGTTGTCAACAGACGGTTCCTTTTCGTGATATAGCCTTTTATTTGTTGTATTGTAGACGTATGTAGTCCTTATTAATGTAGGAACTTCCCAATTAAATTACCAATATTACATATGACAATGTGGTGTTTGTGCTTATGTACAGCATTATGAATTAAAGCCCCCCCCCCGTGACCCTTGAGGACTTTCCATTGGATCTCACGGAGACATCAAAGGGGTTCTCTGACTCAGTATATCTTGAAAAGCATCCACTTTATTTTGTAACAGTTACAAATCTGAACGAAGAGTAAGTGCGGATGCTTAATGGGATAAATTGCACAACGTTTACCCAAGGTATATCGTAATGTTTAAAACACAGATAACGAAGAGCCCAAACTCTGACCAATGCACTTTACATGTATATTCACATCTCTGTGGTACCAAAATAAACGTCAAAAGATACTTTTCTGAATTCTATATAAACTTAATGCATTTTTCTTCAATTCACGTATTTTCATTTCAACTTGTCACGAATTGGTTTCCATACACGGTCTTATCACGACATATTAAAAAGAAGTATTTTTCATTAATTTTTAAACAGTAGGATGTAATTCTACTTTCTGCATTTAACTTTTATCAAAAATATGTATGTATACCGGTTGATAGGTACGATTTGATAGAAACTGTAACACGTGGTCGACCGAATCTTCATCTACGGAAACTAATTTGTGAAATGACGCTTAAATCAAAAGTATATACGCTTTAGGTTTTTACATTTATTTATTGCCCCTTAGAAAAATGATCAATAAAAAGGCATTAGAAATAATAAACATATATTTGTCGATATGCTTCGAGACAAAAATTTAGTTTCTGTGCTTGAGAGAAAATATTAACACGGATTCTTCATATTTCACAGAAATTTGCATAAAACTGCAATTTTAGAGAGAGGAGAAAATATTCTTCCTCCAAAACAATTACATAACATGTGTATATATCTATAATGCATTGATTGCAACGACTTTCTATACAAAAAAGAACAAAATATAGGAATACCGAGGATATAAACGATAAATATTTCGTTTTAATTTTTCACGATTTTATCGCTTTTTACCCAATTTAAACAAAATCTGACCGTGGCATATTCTTTACGACAGCTCTATTTGAAAGCAGGGGTATTCAGCAAAACGTTCAGACCAAATTCAGGCCTGTGTTAGCCTGTTAGGTGTGTTGATTAAACTCGAAAACTAAGCTTCGTTTTTAAATTGGTCGCTCTACTATACTGGGAACCACACGCTCTGCTACTGGTGTGGCAAATGACCAGCATAACTCGGCAACGATTGCCCATTTCTATCATTTGTTAGTGTGTAGTCATTTGTGTTTGATGTTTCTATGCTCTTTGCTTATTTTGCGTCTTTTTTTTTTTTTTTTTTTCGTACGTTCTTTTTTTTTTTTTTTGCATGTTTTGGGTATTTGCTGTAGGTGCAACCAGATGTTGTTGGATATTCCCTCCTTTCCTTTCATCATTTTAAAGGAACTATTTTAATGAAAAAGACATTTGTTTCACTAGAATATCTATAACAGTCAGGACTTGTCAGAATTTCAAAATTTATGAATAATTAAATAAGATAATTAGGTCCTCTTGTAAAAAAAATGAGGATTTGTTATATCGTTAAGTTTTATTAAATTTCCAGGTTTTGAATGTCCTTTTATTATGCTATCATTTGATTTATATAATTATGTATATACGTAAGCCGATGCGGGCTTACAAGCCATAATTCGTACTTCGCGTCTTGTAATTGATAAATGTTTTGTACTTTGTCGTGGAAAATAAACATCTTTGGAATTTTAACAAGTTTATTTCACGAAACATTGTTAGACAAAAGCCATAGAGAGCGAGAAAGTAATTCTGACAATTGAAAAGTAACGTAATGTATTTAAACAGGGGAGGGGAATTGTACAATATGATAGGGTCCCCGTTAAGTGCGAAACGAAACAAAAACGAAACGAAACGAAACAAATCGAAACGAAACGAAACAAATCGAAACGAAACGTAACAAATCGAAACGAAACGAAACAAAACGAAACGAAACAGAACGAAACGAAACAGATCGAAACAAAACATAAATCTTAAAGAACTTGAGAAAAATTGATATAAATGCAGGTACTAGCACGGATGTCAAAATATATGCATATATTATTGCCTTCAACCGTAACTTCTTGTGGCTGGAGGTTTTTAAAGGGTCAACGTAAAAACAACGTTAAAACATAATATATACGGTATATAGCACGATTGCATTTTAAAGGATTAAAGGAGAGTGAACGGGATTGATAACCTCGTCATAGGCGGAACAAATATTATTATGCCCCCTTCGAAGAAGAGGGGACATATAGGTTTGCCGCTGTCGGTCGGTCGGTCGGTCTGTCGGTCGGTCCGCGACATCAGTTTCCGTTCAATATCTCTAAAATGGATTCACATATTGAAATGAAATTTTGAATACGGACACATCAAATGAGGGTTTGTACGTGGATTAACTAGTATGCTAGTAATTCACGTGTAGAATTGACCATCATTTCTCCAACTTTTTCATAAGGTTCTTATCAATCTCTGGATTTTCCAAGTATTGAATAATCAATATTACAATTTAACATAAGTTTCTCAGTCAGGGATACGCTTCTCAGTCAGGGATATGTTTGTGACCGACTAACATCGTCACTGAGGAGGTTCTACGGTCGATATGGGGAACTAGTCATATACTATGATGTCCTACTCTCCAGAAAGGTGGAGGATATTCTGTCATATATCATTTGAGCCATTCAACCAAAGATTGTAGTCCGAAATGGAAGTAACCGGATGTGTCAGTTCTACCGAATTGAAGCGACGGGTGTTGCATGCAAGCAGGAGATGCTTACTCTTCCTGGGCACCTGGTCTCACTCCCATATCGATTTTGTGCTGTATACAGGGATATGGTCATTATCCATATTCGTCATGTTAAAGTTGAGAAAAAATTCCCATAAAATCTAAAAATCAACTGAGAAATTATTGAATCGGATTCTAGTATTGTTTCAAATATCTTTATGTGAATTAATGTTAACATTATCCCTCTTTCGAGTAAGGGAATCGATTCACGGTCGTGTTTTGACAATGTATCGATTTAGTTTAAAGTTATCCCACTTTTTACAGTGTGTAATGTCCCAAACACAAAATTGTGGGGGAGAGGCTATATGGTTACATACATTTTGTTTAGACGCAAACAAATGTATATGAATGCTCTCATGAAGCTTAGAAGAAATTAAATTCAACTCTGTATTGAATAATGTGTACAAAATGACGTTGTTCTGGATGTTTTTCTTGTATAGAGAATTATTACGCTAATCATAGGAACGATAACCATGATTTATTTTTGTTATCTGCTAATAATTGTGAAAACATATTAACAATATTCTTTCGTAAATTAGATCTTTGGAGCATTCCAACTTTGCGTGCTTACATGAGGAAGAAATACAGAAAATGCCAAATTATACAGAAAAATACCAAGAGCCTAATGAGCGAAAAGTAACATTGGTGTCTAAATATTTGACAAATATTTATTCCGTCTCTGTTGAATCAAGCTCTTTCATGCATGAATCAGGTAAGTGAAATATAGTTCAAAATTTTCAATGAGAGGTAAATAAAGAATCATCAACGAGTTAAAGAAGATCCTGACGATAATCTCCACAGCACTCACAATAGGGCACCAAATTGAGCATCGACGGACTCCTAGCTACAGGTAAGATCAGGTGCCCAGGTGGAGTAAGCATCCCCTGTTGGCTAGCCGCATCCCCGTCGATGTTCATGCACAAAAGTGAAAACAATATATAAAATACATGCACTGTCTGAGGTTTTGTCTACATAGAAAGTGCTATGGCGACCTTGTCAGGGAAAAATATTCAAAACACTTACTGTTAAACCCCTCGCGGGGAACTTTTTACAAGCTCCACACGGCAAAGGGCTTAAGTGTGACAAAAATGCGTTAAAGAAGATCCTGACGATAATCTCCACAACACTCACAATAGAGCACTATATTGAGCATCGACGAACCCCTAGCAAGCTAGAGGTGGGACCATGTGCCCGGGAGGAGAAAGCATCCCCTGTTGGCTAGCCGCACCCGCCGTCGTTGTTCATGCACAAAAATGAAAACAATATATAAAATACGTGTACTCTCTGAGGTAAAACTAATTCAATTTGTTAAACTGATAATTAAAGTTAGGTTTTAATTTGCTCAATTATATTACCGTTATTTCTCATATTTAGATTAACTTTTTTTCCTCACTGTTGTGTTTGTAGTTACATTTTGTTAACTCGTTCTCCGTGAGATTGACTTTTCTAAGTGTTATTACTTCTTTCCAGCTCTGTTGCATAAAGAAGCTTTGTTTTGCCACTTTATTTGTTTTGTTTTATCAATTTGACATCATAAATATAATTTGGCTATTCGGAATCTTGTCATTTTTTTCATAATTATAATCGAAATTGAAGGAGGTTTACATCTTAGTACTATCCCAGGCCTCCAATGCCATTTGGAAGATAGATTTTATTTTATATGCTACTGAATCGACCCTACAGGAAATTTGACGCCGTGCTCTCTCTGCAAACTGCACAAATTTAATTTCAAATATATAACCAGAGAGCGCTTCTAAAATTGAAATTTGGTTGTGCCTAAGAATCACTTTGGATGGAAGCATCACTGATGATTTACTATCCAAAAGACGAGTCTGATGCATAATGAATTGGCTTGATGTTTTCTTAAAGAAGGTACAGAGTTTGAACACTTTCGTATTATTAATATTACTTGGTGATAAACGACGAAGTGTTTTTTTTAATTGTTGAAAATTGAATCGTTAATGTCTATTCAAAGAGAGCTCCTTTTAAGACCGACATGAATGTCTCGGATAATGGTGTATATTAATAGTACTTTCAACTAAAGTTTTATTGAAGCGTCCTCCAATTAGGATTAAAACTTCCACATCTATTTTGCAAAGAATATTTTTGAAGGATCTATTCTGAGATGTATATAGATAAAAACAGGATAAAAACATTGTGCTAAAATGTTCTTCACTTCCTCTCCTACATTTTGATGATAATGTGGAACGACTGGGTAAAGAAAGGAGGACACCTCCAACAACATCCCGTTACATTACAGCAAAGCGTCAAAGCACTGTAAGCAAAAACACAACAATTGACAAATACAGCAAGACATTTAAAGAGAAGTACCATCGAAACATTTCAAATCATCGTGTTTGCTTTGCTTTCGAAGATTATAGATTAATTCATTTTCATAACTTTATAAAAATAATTTTGCAACAAGAGGAGCACAGTTAGTACCCATAAGGATCCCGGATCCCAACAACCTTCTTTTAGAGATTCTCACCAAATCTAATATATATGTTGTCCAAGATGAAAAACAAGACTTTACACATAGGTCACTGTAAATTCATTATTTGTATTATTTCTGTTACGGAAATGAAACTCTTTGATTTAGATATACCAAAAAGCCCCCCCCCTCCCCGCTCGATCAACACACCATTTAACGAGTTGAGAGATTTAATATGGATTCTCTGTAAAAACCTAAAACAGCTGTCCACGGCATGTCATGGCTTTTGATGAAACTTTCTGTAATTATCATACTTAATGTAAAAACAATGAAAACAAACCATATTGTTATATTTGATCAGCGGTTGCCATGGTAACGGGGTCAATCTATTTGACACCCCATAAATATGGGAGATAAGACATATTGTGGCATTCTGTTGCCATGGAAACCATGGCCAAAATTTACTTTATGAACGCAAAAACTTTTCTTTGTAAGTTCAACTCTAACAAGAATAACTTTTTCGGGGGAGGAAGTTATCAGGTAGCTGTTGATATTCAGTCAAATTATGTGGAAATTTAGCAAAAATAAGGTCTAATTTTAGGGTCATTTGTTGCCTGTTTTTGATTATTTTGAAGGTTGAAAACCATTGTTTGGTGAATGTTATGGGTATTCAATATCACCTTGCCAAAATAAATGTCTATAGCTGGAAAAATCAAGAAATAAAATTTATGGTGAAACTCACCATTTTGTAATGAATGCCAATCAAAATCCGTTGCTATAGCAACTTGGAATCCTTATAACCATATAACGCATATTTAAAAACATTGTTTTTCCTCATGTTTGAGTCCTATGATTATGAAATAGCATACCTGTATACAAATTTTATTTTCATTATCAATTGACCTTCAAATCATTTCAAGGTCATCTGTTCAAATTTCATGGTCATTTCTAACTTCAGACTAAAATTAAGACAAAAATCAGGATTTCCAATTAATTTAAATTGATTTCTGTAACTTATTTCATTAGATATTTTGATTCTAAGTATTTACAGTTGAACAACCGATCAAAAGAAGTAGAATTCATCACAATGTTGTTAAATTGTATTTTACTTCTATGTATGACATACTTTCAAAAGAGCATAAAATTAGATTTTCTAACATTTTCTCGTAAAATATGTGACATTTTTTGGGGTCTTCAATGGACTTTGATAATTTTGATACTCATCCCAACAAATAATACATTTATCATACTTTCACCGATAATTGATTGTTTTGCCAAGGTTCCATACTGTTTACTGTTAATTATGTCTCTTTTCAGTAAAAAACCACAAAATCTGGCCTGAAAATAGCAAATATTTTTCAATGACCTTGAAAATTGAGCAAATGACCTTGACATTTTCTCAAGGTCATTATAGCATCAAATGGTCTTTAATACATCTACATACCAAGTTTTGTAACGATAGCAGGCATACATCTTTAGAAATTAGGTTTTTACTTACGACAGATATTTACACCTTCGTACCAAATGTTGCCATGGTAACCTATTTCAAATGCATGTAAAGAGAAAAATCTCACTTCTAGATAAATTTCCTTCGATTCCCATGAAGACCTAGGATAATACTCTTCAGGAAATAATCAACTGTAATTCAAATCTTGTGCAATTGCATTATTACTCTTGTCAAAAGTAAGTAAAATATAGGTAAAATAAGGCCTAAATTGGCCGAAAATGGCTCATTTTGATTAAGCAATTTTTCTTGAAATTGAAGCAAATTTACATGACACACAGAAAGAAGGAGCATCTAAAAATCAAATTGTATCAACTTAAGAGGATTTAAATAATCTTTTCGGAAAATTAAATATACATTCAACATTTGTTTCTATGGTAACGGGATGCATAAAAATGCCTTGTTTAAAGGTGTTTTTATACAAAACCTTGGTTACCATGGCAACGGAACGTCGGAGAAAAAAAATGAAGGTCAATTCGTTCTGAGGACATCATATTTACCTTATACACAAAAAATATCCAAAATCTGAGGCATGTCGTGGCCAGACATGTATGATTTTTTTAGGTTTTTACATAGCATCCATATTAAGAAATCATTAGAATTCCAATAGAAATGGTTGAATTTTCGAAAATTATCACAAAATCATGTTTAAGTCTCAATATAGTATCTGTGTATCTGGCTAATTGAGAATTATATGCACGAATTAGTACAATATCTGATGTGAATACGGTAGATTTCCAACTTCTGAACTCCTTGAAGAAATATTGAAATACCAATCAGACACGTGTTTTAAATAGTTCATCCTCTTCGATGGTACTTATTCTAAAATACCGAGGTAATTTTCTGTCACAGCCAAATGTATTTTAGTTGCGCCCTCTGGTTTTATATTTTGAATTTGAATATGTGCATATACTTTGCAGAGAGTACGCGGTTCCTAATTTTGTGTATTGTTATTCAGTAGCATAGTTGAATGTAATCTATGACCAGAATAGCATTGGCGGGATGTTACAACCAGGTGTTTTGATTAACTGATATTTTTGTCCGTTTGTTATATGCTATTCTAAAATCCTTTGTACTAGCCTAATGTATATCGATATAAGAAATATTTTGAAAAAGTTATACTCAGGTGTTATCGCCTGTAGATGAAAAAAGATAATTGCACAGGAATTCATTCTTTACCTTTTGCTGTTTTAGCAAAATGTGAAGAAATATCTATTCTTTTGTATACATGTATGTGACCAAAAGGTATGTGATGCGCCAAGATTCTGTTGATAAATTTTAGGGAATATAATTTTATCAAATACAGTTTAATGTACATGTAAAGTGTAAGAGCTAAAATGTAATAATTCTTAAAGTAACCTACATTTTGAAAAATTTATTGGTAAAAAAAATCTATATATCTTTATATAACAACAATTCTAAGATTGTAGCTACAATGTACAGAGATTCCATAAATGGGTGTCCCAAATAATTTTCATTACATAATTTGATTGATCACACGTGACAAATATGCAGTAAATGAGTTTATAAAATTGAACATGAATAGTTATTCAAGGGAACACCTCAAATTTTAGCATTTCTGTCTCAGTCCAAAATGACAAAAAAAAAAAAAAGAAAAAAAAACAAATACTACTTGTTAGGCTCGCATGTACCCTACACAAAATTAAAATATAGAATTTCCTCTGTTTTACCTTACTCTTCCCTATGACCTTCTATTGCCTGTCATGACGCCGACTGTAGACAGCTCTAAACATACATTTGTCCATGGTAAATTGTTGAAAAATCTGAGTAAAAATTAACATTACTACATGTAACAGGAGAACAAGCCAGCCAAAGAAAGAAGGGGATCTCCAACAAAACCTACATGTCAAGTTAAATCAAAACACTTATAGAGAATTCTGGAAAATATCGAAGACGAAATATCAAAAAAAAAAAAAATTGAGAAAATGGCTTGTCTTTTATCAAACATAAGTTTTCTATTTTTGATTATAATTTGTGACACTTCCAAACAGGGGATGCTTCTCCTCCTGGGCATCTGGTCCCATCTCTGCTTGTTAGGTGTCCTTCGATGCTCAGTTTTGTGCTCTATTGTGAGTGCTGTTGAGATTATCGTCAGGATCTTCTTTAACTCATTCCATTCAACAAATGTACCCCTTCACAATACATTTTAGCGATTGCAAGTAGTGTTTTCATGAAGTGAATGGACTGAGTAATAAACTATTTAGAATTTATATGTAGAAAAGGATCCAACATAATACTTGTGGTAATTGATTTACGTAAGTATTAAACCACGTAATAATACGATTATATTATATAAGAAATAATTATATTTTGAAGGAACAACGAAAACGTACATCTTAAATGGACGTTACAGACATCTTATTCAATACGGAAAATACGTTGGAGGTATAACTTTATTGAACCTTTTACTCTTTGTGCTTGCTATGCTTCCATATTGACAATGTTGTATTCTGGGAGTTTTGATTTTTCTGCTTTCTTGATTTTGACTATATTGTACTGTTTTTAGTTGGGGTATAACAAAAATATTTCAAACTAGACAACTTAGCATTTACGTCCTACAACACAATACGAGTGATAAAAGAAAGGAGGGGATCTCTAACAACACTAGGTTTCAGCACCCACAGGAAAATCCCAAAACACCCATGCAAAAAAAAAAAAAAAAAACAGAACAGACACCCACAGAAAGAGACGCAAAAGGGACAAGGAACACCAACTCACACCATAGAAACATGAAACATAAAAGACTACACGTAAACCAACGAGACCAATGGGCAACCGGCGCTGACTTAGGACGGCCATCTGCCACGTAAATAGCAGCCGGTTTGGTTATTCTGGATTACGTGCACAACCCTCCCACTATTCGCACAATGATGGTGTAAAACAACCTCCTCACTGTTAGATGACCACACACAAACAATACCGTAAAACACAGGGGTCCAAGCAACACAGATGAATATGTAAATTGATATAAAAAGAGGACGTGCGTAATACAGTCCGTGCTCTGCCGACTGTAGTGAGCTCATATATGTTGACACCCGAGGAGTCAGCAATTACATGAAAGGATGGGAAAAGACTGCAATTACATGAAAGGAGGGGATCTCCAACAAGCCGGCTGCAGCGAGCTCATATATGTTATCACCCAAGGAGTCAACAATTACATGAAAGGAGGGGAAAAGACAGCAATTACATGAAAGGAGGGGATCTCCAACAAGCCGGCTGTAGCAAGCTCATATATGTTATTACCCGAGTACATGTACATTTTGTAATTCCATGGTTAGGTGTTTTAAATGTAAAGGAATTCTTGCGTCGGGATAAAACATACACAATAAAAAACATTAAATACTATAAATGTGGTGAGGATGCAAAATCTAGTTGCTGAGATATGAAACCGAGACCTTTGCGTATATAAATTAATCCGACAAAGTCTTAATATAAAAAAAGGTGAGTCACAATACATCTCATTAGGCCCTATAATTTCCTAAAAGATTTAAACTGTTGAGAAAAACTCGATATATTCATGAATATGTCCCGCTTTTCATGCATAAAATATATCTATTGATGAAGGATTGTTTGAATAGTAATGATGACATCAATTAATGTCATTACTGACGTCATCAAATGAAGTTCTTGACAATGACAAAAATATCGTGAAATTGATCAGGCCACAAGATCGTAAATACTCTGGAAAAAGGTTATACGCATATTCTTTGCGTACCTCTTGATTGCTCGTCATTGTAGTGACGTTATCAATGTACTTCGGCAGAAAAGTTGCCCAAGGTTTTAAAAATGTTTTAGGCAAGTGACTAAAGGCAAATCAGACCGGACAAACTGTAATTGCGATTTTGCGTATTATTTTTAACAAGTTAATGAGAAATTATTGATATACATGTACATGTATCCGATAAAGATACAATAATATAATTGTGTCCCACTTTTCGCGAAAAAGAAAAGCTTGGTCTCACTCCCATTTTGGGAGTCCACTTCTTTTCATGTGTTGGAGGTTTTTCTTTTTTTGCTTTGGTTCTTGTTTTATCCTGATTGTTTATGCCTTTGGTTTATGATTTTCTGAATTATCGATTTTGTACCATGTATTGGGATATGGTCATTATCCATATTTATCATTTTCAAGGAAACTTCATGGGAAGTCTTATATTACACCATTAAGTGACTTCATTTTGATGTCTTCGGCAAAAACGTAGGTAAAACTGTTATGATGAAAGAAATATAGATTTATCTTTCATAACTACTTTTTTGTTTTAGTTAATGCATGCAGCCACTGCTAATTTACAGCAATATATACGTTTTCGCAAGAAATTCTCAGTATTTGAGATTTCAGTGGTATTAAATCAACTGATAAAAGGCTTACGTCTACGACACATCTCTCGTGTTTCGTAACTGATTAGAAAAAAAATTTATATAATAACACTTTAACAATAAATTTTTATTAAATGTTCAAACCTGGGGCAAATACAATATTTCTCAGCACTACCCCTTTGTTATTTAAAATTTATTATTCTTTATGACCTTCATATATTCAATAATAGTATGCTTTTGTATGATATATTATTTGACGAAACTACTTAGGCTGCACTTAACTTTTGCAATAATATATATCTCTCAATATTGACAATTTATATCTCTTGCAGGCCTTATTGGTTGTCTTCTTCTGTCGTCAATAATTTTGTTGACTATGGCAGTTTGTAAAAGGTAGGACTTGTGCATCCATTCTTGTTTATAACATAATAATATTTATGATCAGAACAAAATTTTGGCCTGTCCGCCTGTTCCATGGTCCTAGCAAGGATCGAACCAGCAATTATAAGATTACTAGTCCGATGCCCTATCCGCTAGACCACAACGACAACAAAGCACAAATTTGGTACAGAGCTGTGGGTACTTGCTTCCTGTAACATTTTGTAAAATTCTGTGGCGCGGTTGCAGCGGAGAAGTTGAAAATGCGTCAAACAATAAGAGCCCTCGGCAGTCAAATTTGTTGACCGATTGGCACAAAAACACAAACTTCGTAGAGGACCTTGAGTACTTGCATATTTCACAACCTGCATTTTATGGTGACATTATTAACAAGATAAGAAGGATCAAAGATAGACAACATCACTATCGAAAATGCGTCAGAATCATCAAACGCCTCTTATACCGTTGATATGATCCTAATGTCACCAGACGGACACTAGGCTTGGTACTTGACCAATCTACAAGTACAAGCGCATTCTTAAAATCTTACACTCTGACTGACTGTGACAACGGGACTCCGTGACAGGCCCTGTCCAAACCTCTTAAGAGAAGACAGGGCCCCGACCACCTGTCCTCTCTGAATGTCAGTCGGAATCGTCGGGTGATAACATACATGAGCTCGCGGCGGCAGAGCATGGATTGTATTACGTACGCCCTCTTTTTATATCCATTGACATATTCATCTGTGTTGCTTGGGCCCCTGCGTTTTGCGGGCTTGCTTGTGTGTGGTCATCTGACAGTGAGGAGGTTGTTTTACACCACTATTGTACGTTCTTTGAGACCTCTGGGTAATCGGAAAAGTGGGAGGGTTGTGCGCACGTAATCCAGGATAACCATACCTTCTGCAATTTCCGTGGCAGATGGTCGTCCTAAGTCTGCACCGGTTGCCCATTGGTCTCGTTGGTTTATGTGTAGTCCTTTGTGTTTGATGTTTCTGTGTTAAGCGTTGACGTTCCTTGTCCCTTATGCGTCTCTTTGCATTGGGTGTTTTAGGGTTTTGCTGTGGTTGCTACAACCTGGTGTTGTTGGAGATCCCCTCCTTTGTTTGCTTCCTGTAAGGTTTCGTGAAAGTTTGTACAGCGGCTGCTGAAAAGAAGTCGAAAATGCGTCAGCAAATAAGAGCCCTCGGCAGCCATATTTGTTGTATATAAACACAGAATATTGAAGTGTACATATCAGCCGAGCCAGGATCGAAACAGCAATTATTACATTACTAGCCCGATGCCCTATCCACTAAACCACAACGGCAACAAAAAATAAACTTGGTACAGGACCCTGAGTACTTGCTTCCTGTAAGATTGTGTGAAATTCTTTGCCGCGGTTGCAAAGAAAAAACCGAAACTTCGTTGACTACTCGGCATGAAAAACACAAAACAAACTTGGTAGGGGACCTTTAGTACTTACTTCCTGTAAGGATTCTTCAAATTCTGAGCAGCGGTTGCAGAGGAGAAGTCGAAAATGCATCTTCTAATCAGATCCCTCAGCGACCATATTTGTTGACCGATCGGCACAAAAAAATCTTAGTAGAGGACCTTGAGTACTTGCTTCCTGTAAGGTTTTGTGAAATTATGTGCAGCAGTTGCTGAGGGGATGTCAAAAATGTTAAAAGTCTACAACGGACGACAGACGGGACGGACGACGGGCGGCGCGCTATGACAATAATTCACTTGAGCTTCGCTCAGGAGAGCTAAAAATCGTTTCTTGATACCTCAGAGCTAATTTTTAATTAAATAGCGAAATCAGAATAATACGGAACAAATTAAACTCTTATACCGAGAACTTATATGGAAATATCAGCTAACTTCAGATAAAACATTAAGATCAATGTATGTTTCAGGTTAGAAGCTTACACCTTACTTCCAAATCCTGCAGGATCCAATAATTTTTTTTTAGTTGTACATCACCTTTTGAAACGCTTATTCTGTTATTTTATTTCAAAATAGAACATTAATGTGTTTCGACTTTGATTTTGATTTACTAGGCAGATACTACTGCAGATGGAATATTTGTTCTCCAGGGTATCGTTACCCTAGTAGTGCAGTATTTCGACATTAGATTTGAAATATAAATTCTTGTAACCAAATTTGATTTTTTTTTCTTTTAAAGATAAGGAACATCTCAAACGTGACATAGGTTTAAGTTATATCTAGAGTTTTGCTCTTCATAAATCTATAAGGATTTCCTAATTTTCCTCTATTCTTCCTAACCAGATCCAAAGTTTATGTCTAGTATTGTACTTTTTTGGACAAAACAGACCTTTTCGCATCTAGACATAACGAAAATTAGTCTTTGCAGGATACAATCTTAAAAAGTGAGATGTGTATAGCTTTTGCAAACACTTCTTTATGTCTTCGAAAAACAGTAAAATTTATCATTATCACTACGTAAAACAGAATGGAAATTGATAGAAGTGATCTAGGTATGTTTACAATCATATTGACAATATTTCTTCCGAAATTATCTAACTGATGACATATATTCTTCCCTATACAGTCGCTGTAAGCGAAAACAACTCGAAATGGATGACCTGACGGAACAACAAAATGAAGAACAAGATTATTCTGTGTACGATGAGATTAATGAAATGAACAATCCATGTTAGCTGCATTCCGTTCCAACATGACATGGCTTCAATTTTTCGACGAAACAATTTTTGCATAAGTATTGTCTGTTTCAAAGATTATTCAACTCTTTTTCATAGTTGCAAGGAGTGTGTGTTGATTTCTTTGAAAATGGGTAAACGTAATATTGAAGTTGTCCATGAAGTTTTAAGCTATCTAAAAGCTATAAGACAGATACACTCAGCAAAACTATTTTACAGTGATAACAAAGGCACCGTGGCGTATCACGCCATGTGCATATAATCTCTTACAAGGGAATCCCATTCGATTAAATAAGGTAACTACTGTCTAAATATACTTTATATGAAACTAGTTACGCCTATCATATGAGCATCATTATTATAAATATGATAGTAACCTTTTCTGGTCAAGAATAGAGGAATATTTAGAGAACACTTAAACATAAAATTTTCTATTTTGTTTGCATGTTATGATATGGTGCACGTAAATAAACATAATTTTCTGTTCAAGTGTTCTCTTGGCATACCTCTATTCTTGACCAGAATATATTATCATCATATAATTTATAACGATGGTCAAGAATAGGCCGAGAATAAATTCATATAATGTAGATTTAGACAGCATTTGAAATTTTCTGTTCAAAAAAAAAAAATCTTGAAATTTCTAAAACGTGGGTCCTGTAGCATCATGTCCCACCCTTCCTACTACGTCTTTTCGTACATTTTTTGACATAATAATTTTCATACTTTTTGGTCATATTACATTATTTAGACTGAGGATCACTGACGAGGGTTTAGTACCCTAAACGTGCATGTCTGGTCCATGCTGTAAATTTATCAGGTTTTAAATGATGCCATTGAATTTAAAGACGTTTAACATTTACCTTGTTAATCGAACTGGATTCCCATGCAAGGGATTATTTTCATATCACGTGATACGCTACGGTGAAAGAAAAACTCACCAAAAGGAAAGATCACATCAAAAGAACCAATTTACAGATTTGGACATTCAAACATTTGAACATCTATTTCAGATGGAGAAGGCGAAAAAATATTTTACTGGCTGAAAAATAGAATGCATTGTGAATAGTGAAACCGAATCACATCTAAATACATATGTCAATAAACATTTTTATCTAATAAAAGCGTAGAAGTATGGTTAACGGTTTGAAGTGGATCATCCAAAAAAATGTTTATTTCTTGTATTTTGCATGTGTGGTTACTTTGTCATGTTTTGTTAATTATATTTTATAATATTCCTCTTGTTGTACGTAAAATTGTCAGAGTGTACTTAATAAAAGTGTTCAAGCCGTGGAGATCCGAAGGATGTATTCTATCGTTGAGATGAAACTTTGCATCAAACTGTAAAACTTAATTTTACATAGCTTCCTGGTATTGAATAAGAAGCAAGGGATTGAGAACATTTAGGCCTTTTGACAATCTAATCATAAGATTGAGACAAAAGATGAAAATACCAAACCCATACCAATTGATAATGACAGCAAACATATCCATACAAAATACCAAGGTAGACTGAATTTCCATCAAAAATGCGTCAAGATAACACCGTGGATACCATCATCATGTCGCAAGAAGGGCACTGCATGATACAAAATGTACTTAACGAAACCACAGCTTTGATGTACTTGTATCAGAGCATTCTTAAGAATTGCACCTGGAATGACTGCCACCATGAAAATCCATTGCAGGCGTTGTATCGAATCACAAGAAGAGACCAGGCTGCTCTAGTTGGCAGGATAAGGACTGTTTTTATATGCGTTATGTTTTTTATGATATCAATGTATATATTCGCCTCTGTACCTTTGACCCTTCAATTTAGCTGTCTTGTACATGTATGATCATCTTCCAAAGAGGAACAATCATGCGTTCGTCGAGACCTTTGGTAATCAGTGGTAGGGTAAAGCGCACGTAATGTAGATAACCATGCCTTTTGCTACTTATTTGGTAGATTGCCATCTTAAGTCGACCCCATTGTTTATTTTGGTTGATCGTTTCTTCAACGCATTCAACATTTCTGTTATCAAATATTTTTTGAAATTTCTAAAGCGTGGGTTCTGTAGCGTCACATCCTACTACGTCTTTCCGTGCATTATTTGACATGATAACCTTCACTCTCTTTTGCCATATCACATTGTTTAGATTGAGAATCACTGACGGGGGCTGAATACTCGAAATTTGCATGTCTGGTCAATGCTGCAAATATATCTGTTCTTCAATTATGCTATTGATTTTGAATACGTTTAACATTATTTGGGGTTTCGTTCTGTATATTGGGATATGGTCATTATCCAATTTTGTCATTTAATTTCTTGTATACAACCTGATCAGTTTGGAGATATACATTCCGTACAATGACAGCATCGGACTAGGTCATCCGATGTAGGAAAAATGTACTATATAGAGAACAAAAAAATATTAATTCAAATAGCAAACATAGGAATTAAGTATTCTGAAAGTGAGAAAAAGTACATCGAACGAGAAGCTTAGGGTTCATAGCACTTTCTATGTAGACATAACCTCAGACAGTGCATACATCAGTGCAACTGTATGAAACAATGCGAAGCAATGGAATAATGGTATTTGAGGAGTTATGAATATGTCAACAATACGCACGTCTTCTTTGTTGACTAAAAAAATCACGTAATGTTTACTACCTAGTTTGAAAACGGATATTTCCGAAGTGCAACGAATTATGTTTTTAGCACTTCGCTTCGCAGTTCATATATGGTTTCCAAAGTAAGATTTTAATATAATTTTGATGAACTGAAATATATATCCTTTTTTTTCTTTTGGTTAATAAACGAAAGAACAATTCAAGTCGGTAATTCTCAGAAAAATCGGTGTATATGCATGGGATGCTTAATTTATTTTGGAAGGGGGAGATTAAACAATATGAAATCTCTCTTAATATTTTTGCCTTTGATTGTGTATTTTTTTACCTGTTTGTTTAAAGATAATTGTATGAAAATAGAAATGGAATAAACATTCTCAGGAACTCAGGAATGAATTGTTCGTTCCCTTTTTCTCGGTGTTGGTGGTACACAGTGGAGTACAAAATACATTATAAATACATTTTAAACATAATTGATTTTTGCCCAGAATGTGAATTTAAGTTGGTGATATATATTTCTGATAAATTTTATGTGAACATCGATAGGATTTCCTCCTTTTAAGGTATCCGTTGTACAGGATTTTTTCCTATGCCTAGTAAGATACTATAAACTATAACTTTTGTTGTGGGTCATGTATTATTTTAGTTTTACTTTATGTGTAGGTACACATGTACTTAAACATGTTATTTAATGATTTCATAATAATTCTTTCTAGATTTTACTATGTCATGTTTATTTCATTGGAGAATATTCCAGTATGTTCTTTGTTACATCATTATCATCACATTACTGTGATTTCTAGAATTTACTCTATTGTTAATCATTTGTAATGAGTCATTGTTCTAGCTTCTGGTAAATTCATTGGTATTAAGTATAAATACCTCCGAGGAACTGTGGTGAGGGGACATTCGTAGACACGATTCATTCATCTATTCTGATATACTGGGACACTTTATTTGTTGAGACTTTAATCCATTTAACAACGTTTGGACACCGATCTTTCGAGAACGTTTGTGATTGCCGGAAACCATACATTCGATAGACTTTGTGGACCGTAACGGACACTTTGATCCGGACATTGTATTGTAAGTTGTAATCATTTCAAATATATAAATATATGTATATAATTAAACTTGTAAATTTATATTCTGTCTTTGTCTGATTTTTGCTGGCGTTTTTGGGTATTCTGACCGATAACAGAATTGGGGGCTCGTCCGGGATCGTAATCTCTGCATATTTGCACTTAACGTAAAGTTCGTTTTTGAAAAAAAAAAGAAAATATTTTTCTCAATAAATTTTTTTGCCAGCAGAAATCAATCATGGTATTTTCGGTCACTGAATTTTTGAAATCGCCGAATTTAGATGAGTTCGAATCACTGAAAAAAGATGATTTGATTGGTTTAGGTCTTCACTTGAAGTTAAATGTAAAATCTTCTATGAGAAAACAAGAAATTAGTAATATTGTGGTTAAAGAGCTTTTAGCTGAGGAAATCTTTTCGTCATACGATTTTCCTGTTGAACTTGTTTCAAGCGAAACCAAAATGTCAAAATTTGAGTTTGAATTAGAGAAAATGAAAATACAACTACAATTTGAAAAAGAAGAAAAAGAAAGACAATTTGAACGAGAGAAACAGGAACGTATGCACGAGAGAGAACTTCAGTTTGAACTAGAAAAGTTAAAGTTAGAGAAAGGCGCTAAGGAAAATCCTGTTCCTTCGCCTGTCAAATCTGAATTCGATGTCGCCAAAAACATCAGATCAGTACCAAAACTTCAAGAAAAGTCCGTGGACAAATATTTTCTACATTTTGAGAAGATCGCGGCCAATCTGAAGTGGCCACGTGAATTTTGGCCAACTTTGTTACAAAGCGTACTTATTGGCAAAGCGGCTGGAGTGTACTCGGCGCTCAGTATTGCTGAGAGTTCAGACTATGACAAGGTCAAGGACACGATTTTGAGAGCATATCAGTTAGTACCTGAGGCGTACAGACAAAAGTTTAGAAAGTACAAAAAGTTTGAAAATCAAACATATGTTGAATTTGCTCGAGAAAAAGAAGATTTATTTGATCAGTGGTTTCGATCCAAGAAAATTCCCAATTCATTTGACAATTTGCGTCAAATAATTCTGATAGAAGAGTTCAAAGAGTGTGTACATCAAGATTTAAGAACTCATTTGGAAGACAAAAATGTTAAAACTCTTGAAGAAGCCGCTGTTTTGTCTGATACGTATGCTCTCACTCATAAGAAAAATTTTGTGTCAAAAACTCAATCTAGCGAAAGCACAAAAACTTCAAATTTTCCAAAGCAAAATTTACAAGAGTCTCAGTCGTCCCTTAGTTCCCAGTCACCATCTCAAGGTGGTTCTACGTCCGGTCCTAGGTCCGAGCGTTCTGAGGCATCCCCAGGGGTGGGGTCGCTTCCTACATGCAATTATTGTAAGAAAAAAGGTCACGTTATTGGTGAGTGTTTGAAGTTTAAGTTCTGATGATTTTGTGGAGGATCATTATAAGCCCTTTTTGTCACAGGGATTTGTTTCACTCAGTGATTCTAGCGAAGCGTTGAATGTTCAGATTTTGAGAGATACTGGTGCTCCCCAGACTTTATTGTTAGAGGGTTCATTGCCTTTGTCTGAGCACACTTTTACTGTAAGGTTAGTTTTATTACAGGGTGTGGAGCTAGGCGTCATTGATGTTCCCCTTCATAAAATTTATTTGAAGTCAGACTTAACTACTGTTCAAGGCGTTTCCTTGTTGCTTGGCAACGATTTAGCTGGCGGCAAAGTGGTAGCCGATCCGTTTGTTTGTTGTTGTGTTTGTGAGAAAATCACGTCCGATGTCCTATCCGATTATGAAGACGACGACTTGTATCCAGCCTGCGCAGTTACCAGGGCGATGGCTAGGAACAGACTAAAAGAGTTTGAGAGTACTTCTGCACTTAATGAGGACCATCCCTCCGAAGATATAGACCTTTCTGACACATTCATGTCTACCATTGATGACAACGTACCTGAGACGTCAGTACCACTTCATGTAGACAAGTCTCCGGCAGTACCTGGTGATGATTCCCATCCGCCATTAGACAGGGGTACAGATGCCTTAAGCCGTGAGCAGCTCCTCTCCGAGCAAACTAAAGATCCGGAGATTATCCGACTTAGCAAGAGGGCCCTTTCCCGAGAAGAAGCGGACAAAGTCGGTGAGTGCTTCTACATACAAGATGGCATCATTATGCGGAAATGGAGACCACCCGATGCACCCCTTAATGACGTGTGGCGGGTCGTTCACCAGATAGTGGTTCCAGTAGGGTATCGCGGGGACATCATGAGTTTAGCTCACGACACACCCATGGCAGGTCATTTAGGTTTCAATAAGACTTATAATAGGATTTTAAGGCACTTTTACTAGCCTAAGTTGAGAAAAGATGTGTCTGAGTTTTGTAAGTCTTGTCATAGTTGTCAGATGGTAGGTAAACCCAATCAAGTTATACCACCTGCTCCCCTCCAACCCATTCCAGCCTTTGAGGAACCTTTTAGTAAGGTGCTAGTTGATTTTGTAGGTCCTTTGCCTAGGACTAGGTCAGGGAATCAGTACTTACTGACAATTATGTGTTCTTCGACTAGGTTTCCTGAAGCCATACCTCTTAGGAATATTAAGGCAGGACCATAGTCAAGGCCCTTACAAAGTTTTTCAGTTTCGTAGGTGCTCCCAAGGCTATTCAGTCAGATCAGGGTTCGAATTTTATGTCAGGATTGTTTCAGCAGGTTATGCATGAGCTAGGTATCAGGCAGTATAAGTCTTCTGCGTACCATCCTGAGTCCCAGGGGGCACTTGAACGCTTTCATCAAACCCTTAAAACTATGATGAAAACATATTGTCACCATTATGAAAAAGACTGGGATGAAGGGGTTCACCTCGTGTTGTTTGCAGCACGAGAAGCGGTTCAGGAGTCCCTGGGTTTCAGTCCCTTTGAGCTATTTTTTTGGGCATACGGTCAGGGGGCCATTGAAGTTGTTGAAGGAAAAATGGTTGACTGAGACTAGCGATTTGAATCTCTTAGACTACGTGTCTAATTTCAAAGAGAAATTATATAACATTGTATAATGCTTGCAAATTAGCTCAAGAAAATCTCAAAACATCACAAATGAAAATGAAAACATGGTATGACAAAGATGCTAGAAACAGATTTTTTAAACCAGGCGATAAAGTTCTTGTATTTTTGCCTATCCCTGGTCATCGATCCTTTGCAAGCTAGATATGTCGTTCCTTATGAGATTGAGAGTAAAATTAGTGATGTTAACTATCTGGTTAAGACACCAGGTCGGCGAAAAGAAAAAAAAGCGTGTCATGTTAACATGTTGAAAGAGTATTTTGATAGAAGTGACCGAAATTTTGTAAAACCAGTTTCCACTTTGGCCAATGTGAATACATAAGAAAATTGTGTTTAACCTGAATTTTATGAAGAGACTGTCGAAAAAGACTTTGTTCAAAGTGTCCGTTTGAAGAATTCTGAAATTCTAACAAATCCGGAAGTGAAACTCGGATATCTGACCGTGCATCAAAAAGAGGAAGTGCACCAATTAATGCGGGAATATACGACCATCTTTCCGGACGTGCCAAAAAAGACGAATGCATCTCATCATGACGTCATTGTGGGTGATGCGTCACCTATCAAACAGCATCCCTATTGATTAAACCCGATAAAAGTTCAATACATGCGGAAAGAAATTCAATACATCCTTGAAAATGACATTATTGAACCAAGCAATAGTGACTGGGGTTCCCCATGTATTCTTGTTCCGAAGCCAGACGGAACTTACCGATTGTGTACGGACTTTAGAAAAGTCAATTCAGTCACCAAAACTGACTCTTATCCGATCCCACGAATCGATGAATGTATCGATAAAATTGGCAGTGCAAAATTTGTCAGTAAATTTGACTTGCTCAAAGGCTATTGGCACGTCCCGCTTACCGAGAGAGCCAATATAAAGTAATGCCCTTTGGTATGAAAACGCACCAACCACATTCCAGAGGATGATTCATTCGCTCTTAAATCATCTCGAAGGATGCGAGGCGTACATCGATGACGTCATCATCTACAGCGACACCTTCTTCGACATACTGGCGAAAGCAAACCTCACAGTGAACCTTGCGAAAAGTGAATTTTGTCATGCGACTGTAGAATATTTGGGTCACAAAGTAGGTCAAGGTTTTGTTACTCCTATCATGGCCAAGGTGGAAGCTATTTCAAAGTTCCCGATTCCTACCAATAAGAAATAATGAGATTTTTGGGAATGGCAGGATTTTACAGAAAATTTTGTCCAAATTTCTCGTCAGTTGTTGGTCCACTTACCAATCTGTTACAAAAGAGAGTGAATTTTGCATGGACCAATGACTGTGACGAATCTTTTAAGAAAATCAAGTGTTCTTATGAATATAGTCCTGTCCTGTCAGCTCCAAATTTTGATAAGCAATTTAAGCTTACTGTTGATGCCAGTGACGTGGGAATCGGGGCTGCTTTGTTTCAAGAAAATGATGATGGTGTAGATAGAGTTGTTTGTTATTTTTCAAAGAAATTGACAAAATGTCAAAAGAATTACTCTACGATTGAAAAAGAGTGTCTTGCATTATTGTTAGCTTTACAACATTTTGATGTTTATTTGAATGTTACTTTACATCCCATTCTTGTATATACTGACCACAACCCTCTCACATTTTTGCACAAAATGTCAAACAAAAATCAAAGACTTACAAGGTGGAGTTTATTGTTGCAAGAGTACAATATCATTATTAACCATATCAAGGGCAAAGACAATGTTATTGCAGATGCACTATCGAGGGTTTCATGAGTGATTTTTGCAGAATTTACCATCTAAGTTTTCGTTGACATTCAAACTTTTTGTAAGGGGGGGGTGTTTTGGGTCATGTATTTTTTTAGTTTTACTTTATGTGTAGGTACACATGTACTTAATCATGTTATTTAATGATTTCATAATAATTCTTTCTAGATTTTACTATGTCATGTTTATTTCATTGGAGAATATTCCAGTATGTTCTTTGTTACATCATTATCATCACATGACTGTAATTTCTAAAATTTACTCTATTGTTAATCATTTGTAATGAGTCATTGTTCTAGAAGCTTCTGGTAGATTCATTGGTATTAAGTATAAATACCTCCGAGGAACTGTGGTGAGGGGACATTCGTACATATTCGTAGACACGATTCATTTATCTATTCTGATGTACTGGGACACTTTATTTGTTGAGACTTTAATCCATTTAACAACGTTTGGACACCGATCTTTCGAGAACGTTTGTGATTGCCGGAAACCATACATCCGATAGACTTTGTGGACCGTAACGGACACTTTGATCCGGACATTGTATTGTAAGTTGTAATCATTTCAAATATATATATATATTTGTATATAATTAAACTTGTAAATTTATATTCTGTCTTTGTCTGATTTTTGCAGGCGTTTTGGGGTATTCTGACCCATAACACTTTATATATATATATTTCTGAAAAGTAATAAGGGAATGATCTCCAGCATGACCCTCCTGCTTCCTGCAAACCCACAAGAAAGTGACACATAAATGACATCATAAAAATCCAAATCGCAAAATATACACAAAAATATTCACTAGAAAAGCATACAAAACAATCGTAACAGACGTATAGAAACATTAAACATTGATGACAACACATAAAAGGAAGGAGACCAACGTGCACAATTGTTGTATAAATATAAAACTTCTCACCGTAAGGTGACATCGCAAACAAGAAAGTTAAACGCAGCAGCCTCTTGTAGCAGAGATTCTATCTTAATTTATCTTTAAAAAATTATGACATATGTATAACAGTCCGTGCTCTGCAGCTGACTCGCCGAGAAATCTGACCATCTTTCGGATAGGACAGAATACCCACAGCTCAGAGATATTGATGTTGGAGCTAAATAAACACCAGGGAATATTTTAAAACGCCTATTTTCTCTACATATTTATATATGTTCCCGAATATATTATATGTACAAAATATCGAAATTATACAGGAGTTTTCCCCTTTAATTTTCAGGTTGTTATCAGGGCATCATTTCCATTTATAAAACATATATAGTTAATAGTACCTTAGTGGGCATTGGTAGAGCTTGCTAGAAATACACACTTTATTAGAACATAAACAAAAGGCCCATGGGGGCCACATTGCTCACCTGAGGAGACTGTGTGTATGTTTTTAATCAAAGTCAGTATAAGACCTGAAGGAAATAGGTTTTAGTGAAGCTTTGAGAAGGACAATGTGTGCTTACTTCCTGTAAATTTATCTGTTCTTAAATGATGCTATTGGATTTGAAGACGTTTAACATCATATTATTCAGGAACTTCGAAGCGAAACTCAATTCCAATTAAACCGGAAGTTACACGCCCCGCAACTTTCAGTTTCCAACGTAATTAAATGTTAAACCGGAGACGAAATGGAATAACTCGAAAATTGACTATTCCTGGCATCTGTGTTGTCATTTCGATCTGTTTGATATTTCTGAAACAAACAGTTGAAGGTATGAAAAAGAGAAACAAGATCAAAGACTGCTCTTTTTTTTATCGGTTTCATTCCTCAACTGTTTTGGAATCTCCATTTGAACTTCAATTATATTTTATACACTTATGAAAAAGAATTTATCCAAAATCTTCAAAAGCAAAGAAAATTTGATGATCTGAAATGTTTCAATAATACTTCTTGGTATTTGGATGATATTCTAACTATTGACAATCCTGCTTTTGAATTATATAAGAATGGAATTTATCCACACGAATTAACACTTAACAAGGGAAACGTTACAAATACAGAAACACCATTTTTGGACCTAAATATCAAAATTGTAAAATGAAAGATTCATACAAGCGTATATGACAAAAGGGATGATTTTGGAATCAACATAGTAAATTTCCCCTGGCTTGACGGTGATGTTCCAAGATTACCGTCATACGGCATTTACATATCACAGCTCATTCGGTACGCTAGAGCATGTACTGATATTTTGGATTTTCACAGTAGAAATTTACAAATTACAAAAAAAACTTTTAGGTCAAGGTTTCCGCTTTCATAAACTTGTTAAGACTTTCTGGAAATTGTACAAAAATTACAGTCAACTTCTTTTCAAATTCGGATCTATACACGCAACAGAGTACATTACTTCGGGTATTACACAACCTGTCTTTTATGGTGGTATGATAAACAAAATTAGAAGGATCAAAGGTAGGCAGCATAACCATCGAAAATGCGTCAGAGTAATCAAACGCCTTTTATACTGTGGATATGATCTTAAGGTGGTTCGGGTATCGCGTGACGTCATCACTAATTTCTAAAATATATAAGAATAACCTTGTATTGCCTTAATTAATTGCAGATGTTTAAAATAGTTTGTTTAACAAATATTTAATCATGTTTGAATAATAAATCCTTCAATTTTTAGAACTTTTTAATTTGCCATACAGGTTTTTACGCATTTTTGGCTTAAAATATAGCATTTTTGTATTTAAATATACGATATCTTTAAAAGTTATGGTCGAAACTCCCTAGAATTTGGTATACTTATAAATTGTTTCACCCTTAAAACATGTAAATGACGAAAAAGGTACCTTGCAGGGGGTTTCTTTTAATTAAAGGGCATATGAATATAGTCTCTGGCATATTTTGACATCAAATATTAGCCCGCAAATTGTGACATTTTTTACCATTTCATTGCTATTTCTCAAAATATTAGAATTGTCTTGCCATTTACTGCTTATAATAAGTACCTGCAGATCTTAAACAAGTCTTTTACATTAGAAAATTTGACTTAAGATACCTTATATTCATTTTTATTCAGTTTTCCTTGGATATACTCAAAATATGGGCAAAATATGATTTACACTACAAGTGCCCGACTTCGTTCGAGTATTAGACCCTAAAGATGCCTTGCACGATTGTATTCATTTTAGTATATCGGAAGATAGATGATTAGTTTAGAAAAAAATAAAATGAGTTTGACCATCCCAACCCCCTTAATGTCACCAGACAGACACTAAGCGTGGTACTTGACCAATCTACAGTCTTGTACGAGCGCATTCTTAAGACTTGCACTCTGACTGACTGTGACGACGGGACTCCATGACGGGCCCTGTCCAAACCTCCTTAGAGAAGACAGGGCCCCGACAACCTATCCTCTCTGAATGTCAGTCGGACTCCTCGGGTGATTACATACATGAGCTCGCTACAGCCGGCAGAGCACGGACTGATTAACGCACGCTCTCTTTTTATATCCATTTACATATTCATCTGTGTTGCTTGGGGCCTCCACGTTTTGCAGTCTTGTTTGTGTGATGTAATCTTACAGTGAGGAGGTTGTTTTACACCACAATTGTACGTTCTTCAAGACCTCTGGGTAATTGGAGAAGTGAGATGGTTGTGCGCATGTAATCCAGGATAACCACACCAGTTGCTACTTGCGTGGCAAATGGCCGTCCAAAGTCGGAACCGGTTTCCCATTGGTCTCGTCGGTTTATGTGAAGTCTTTTGTGTTTGGTGTTTCCATGTCGTATGTCTCTTTTTCGTCTCATACTATTCTCGTCTTTTGTGTTTTTGCATCGGGTGTTTTTGTGTTTTGCGGTTGGTGCTGCAACGGAGTCTTGTTGGAGATCCCCTCCCTTCTTCAAGATATCGATCACTGTTCTTACCCTTCTCAGTTCCAATAAATCATTTTGAAAGTAATCGAATAAATTAATCAATAAGTTCTTGGTTTAAAACCAGGTCTATATTTCTTTGAAAAATACTAATAGGTGCGTTCCTAGGTAGAATAAACATCAATTCCAAGAGCAGGCCTATTGGAATTGATGTTTATAATCCCACTTTTATTTCTAAAAATGAGCATCTCTGATGCAAAAACCTAGAATCTGGCTCTGTCACTGTTTGGTGAGTGATGTATTTTGCGATATGATAGACTAGTGGATATTCTTTCTTAAGTTCAGAAACATCTACGAAAGTATATTCTTCTTCACCTCTTTGTAATTCAGCCAAATCCTCATAAACAATATCTATATATTTCCATCGTTTAAGCAACATTTGGTTAGTATTAAGGAAAACATCCTTGTCGTTAGAAAACGCAATGCAAGTTGCCACACAAAGGCGTTTTTGTAGAAATCTTGTAAAGTTTCTAACAATGTTTACTGTCGATTCATTAACGTCGAGGAAAACTACAATCATGGTTTGAAAACGGTATCTAGCAGAATGTATGCTCTCGAAGAATGGGTCAATATTATTTTTGACCTTAAATTCTTCGATCTCCTGTTGAAGATAAAATTCGTCCATACATTTGAATATTACTATCCTTGTTTCTGAATCCGCTGTTCTAGGCTCTACATGACATTGACAATCTGAAATTACATAAATATTGCAAAATGTGAAGTATATATAGATTATGTACATCATACTGTACATGACAAGTACTAAACTCGCTTTTATACATGTTACAATTTAATTTACTTATAATATTAACCGCTTAAAACAAACTTATCATGAAATAATTAAAGGAGTCATTATTGCAGTAAAACAGCGAATCAAAGACGGAGATGATTTGTACAGTCGAGATCGTACAAAAAATCAAACCAATTGACATACGAGGGCACATGTAGCCAAGTTCGATCAACTTCGATTGATCGTTTCTTCAACGCATTCGAAAATTTCTGTTGTCAAACTTTCTTGAAATATCTAAAACGTGGGTCCTGTAGTATAATATACCACCCATCCAGCAACGTCTTTAGGTACATTTTTGGACATAACTTTCACACTCTTTGGCCATATTACATTGTTTACAATAAGGATCATTGACGAGGGTTAAGTTCCCGAGACGTGCATGTCTGCTTCATGCTGCAAATGTATCTTTTCTAAAATGATACTATTGAATTTGAAAATGTTTAAGTTTTGTACCACTTGGTGAGTGTCACTGTTTGAAGTACCAGGAGACACCGAGGGCACATGTAGTCAATGTTCAACGTCTTCAAATTGAGTGACATCATTTAAGAACAGATTAATTTACAGCATGGACCAGTCATGCATTTTCGGGTACTTAACCCTCGTCAGTGATCCTCAATCTAAGCAATGTAATATGGCCAAAGAGTCAGAGAATTATTATGTCCAAAAATGTACCGAAAAACTTAGCAGGATGGGTGGGATATGATGCTACAGGACCCACGTTTCAGAAATTTCAAGGTTTTCTATAACAGAAATTTCCGAATGCGTTGAGACACAGACGATCAACCGAAGTTGATCGAACTTGGCTACATGTGCCCTCGGGGACTCCTTGTCCACCAGCAGTGACGCTCAACAAGAGGTTCAAATGTTAAACGTCTTCAAGTTCGATCAACTTCGGTTGATCTTTTTTACTACATATTCGAAATTTTCTGTTGTCAAAAAATTCTTCATGATAATTCAATATTCGGAACACGTTTCTGGTGCATGAAAATAAATTGGTTTGAAATTTTCTTCGAGAAGGTATAGAGTAAGAACACTTCCGTATTATCAAAATATCTGTGTAGAGCTGTCGCAGACTTCAATAATGGGAATCCGTGGATGAGAATTTTACTTGATCATTTTCGGAACTTTTAATACAACGTCCTGGTTATAAGTTTTACGGTTAATTAACATACGAAAGTAACATGTTGATTATGGCAGTATGAGAATGAAATGTATATACAAAAATCATGCACACAGTATATATTGGGAGCATGGGATATTTCACAATCATGATAAAATCGCCATCGAAATTCATGACTAAATTGGATTATAGACGACGTATAAACAAAGTTGCCTAAAGTCGCCAAACATCCTCACTATTTCGTCTATTGCACCAGAAATTTGACAGGCGAGCTACTATAGCTTCTGTTGCTGTCAAATGATTTAACTATTCCCGTAATGTCTGTATAACGCCTATTGTGTTTTTGCATCGGGTGTTTTGGTGTTTTACTGTTGATGCTGCAACGACGTCTTGTTGGAGATCTCCTCCCTTCTTTCTATACAAACGTACGGCGCGAAATGTTATATATAGCTGTATAGACAATGTCACCTATTATGACGTCACTAGCAGCGAGCGCCGCTATGTTAGGCCTGTTCAAATATCACGTCGCCAGTTTTGAACTTGAAAATCAACCACGCTAAAATGACTTCAATTGCAAAATAAACTAGATGATTAAATAGTGATTTAATTAAATTATAAGAAATGACTGTAATAATTTTTCTGTCTATCGATGTATAGACAAAAACCAATGCACGAACAAAATATAATCCGCTTCGCGGATTATATAGTTTGTGCATCGATTTGTGTCTATACATCGATAGACAGAAAAATTATTACAGTCATTTCTTAATTGACCTATGAGCACCTCGTATTGACAAACGTCGGGTTACACACTGGCGGGAATGACAATCAATTCTATTACATCAGTTTGGTACGTGATCGTAAAGTAAACGTTTGAAATTAGAGTTATCTTCTCCTAGACATTAATCACGGAAATATTCCATATACAAAATAGATAGAAATTAATTCAAGATCACAATACTTAATTTGCATAATTATTGTAGGAGAGACCCCATATGGTTTCACCTGTAGCATCACATCCTATTCATCCTTCAATGTCTTTTGGTACATTTTTAGACATAACTTTCACACTCTTTGGTCATATTACATTGTTTAGATATCGGATTACTGACGAGGGTTGAGTACCCGAAACGTGCATGTCAGGTCCATACTGCAAATTTGTCTGTTCTTAAATTATGCTATTGAACATGAGGGCGTTTAACATTTGTACCATTTGGTGATTTCACTGCTGGTGGACCAGGAGTCCCCGAGGGCACACGAAGCCAAGTTCGATCAACTTCGGTTGATCGTTTCTTCAACGCATTCGAAAATTTCTGTTGTCAAAATTTCTTGAAATATATGAAACGTGGGTCCTGTAGCATCATATCCCACCCACCCGGAAACGTCTTTCAGTACATTTTTTGACATAACTTTCTCACTCTTTGGCTATGTTACATTGTTTAGAATGAGGATCGCTGACGAGAGTTAAGTACCTGAAACATGCATGTCTGGTTCATGCTGCAAATTTATTTGTTCTTGAACGATTCTATTGAATTTGAAGACGTTTAACGTATCTATTTTACAAATCGAGATCTAGTTGACGTCTCGTCCATTTAATCAGTGTTAAAATTATCTCGGTAATCTTTGGCAATGTCTCTATTAGGGCTGAGCGGTTTTATCGCAGTACCGGTATTTGTTAACAAAAACCGGTTTTTGACGATTATTTTTTATCTGAAAGTTTGTATATTTATGTTGTTTCTTTGAAACTATAAGCGAACGCGAATTACTACTTAAAATATAACCGAAGGATCATTTAAATTGCAAAAGGTGGATTCTTATCTCCAGGTCGTTATGATATCTCTCATCATGCTCATTCCAACAATTTTTTTACGTTGTGTCCGATAACAGCTGTGATAAAATTATGACCATACAGTTCTTATATTTCTGACTTACCACGGTTTAAACACGACGAAGTTTCCGTACTATGCTACACAGGGTAATAGATTTCAAGAAATAAATAACGCTTGTTAAGCCTTTATTGTATGTCAAAACACTGTATATGTCAAGGACAAAAGTAAATAATCATTATTATACTGAAATTGACGGACGTTCATCTGAATTTCCTGTCATTTACTTGATAAGGCATTTTAAAAAAAGAAGTTTAAGTTTCCCAGTGACTTTTTGCACTTCTATCCACATGTTTTTGACGATGTCCCAGCAGGATTATCGCATTAACCATTGGACAGATTTTGATTTCTTGACTTGAACATTATAACTGTTATAAATTTGTTTGCACTTGTGCATTATTACATAATGATGACACATTCAGATTTTTGATAAAATTTGAAAGCAAAATTGAGGTTGGAAAACGAAAATGAGGAATTTCGATGCAATAAAATATTGCAATATATTGCATTATTTTTCCAAATATCGCAATATATTGCGATACATATTTGACTCAGCCCTAGTCTCGATTGTTTCCGTGGCTTGAGCAACGGTCGGCATGTTGACCTTTGATGACAGAAACTATTTTTCATGTTGTATTAGGTATAATTAGGTATAAATATGCCATGATTTTTAATATGCAATACACTTGATATTCATTTGTACAATGGATACCTTAACATACAAACTTATCTCTTGGTTTAAAGCTTCATACAATAGATATATCTGCAGCGTTGTGAATGACAGTATCAATATTTATTGACAACATACGTATCTACTAATTTTTTAAATGAAAGTAAATGTCTTATTTTCTCTCATGATCCCATACACTTACTTAATAAGAAATAAATGATATGGTATATTTGAAAATTGTGGACATTCTTGAGTGCTACCTTTCCAATATACCGTTTTTCTTTTACCTATTTGGACATTACCGGATTCGTAACGTTTCTTCTTGACATTCGCGGCGGGTGTTGCATGCAGTTATAGGACGCTCACCCTTCACAGGCACCTGGTCCTACATTCATTCGGGGGTTCATAATGGCTTATCAATGAGTCATGCTATATTGCCCTATATCTTTAACTCATGAACTACGAATGGTACACTATGGTATACTTCAATGCATCTTATATCTGTTCATTAATTAAACGGGAATATAAGGAACACGCATATAATCAAGACATACCTCAATATTGAATTTTCCAGAAAATACTCATGACTGTTTTAAGCCTTGATTTTATATGCACAGAAATCAGACATAACATCAAATAATATTTACAAAACATGCACTATGGAGGTAGTGTCTATATAGAAAGTGATATGGCGACCGGGTCAGTGAAATAATTAAAACACTAGCTGTCAGACCCCGCACAGGGAACTTTTTACGAGCTCCACGTGGCAAAAGGCGTAAATATGACACAAATGAAATAAAGAAGCTCGACAGCACTCACAATAGAGTACCGAAGAGAGCTAGAGCTAAAGGTGAGACCAGGTGCCCAAAAGCACTAAGTATCCCCTGTTTGACCTTCTTAAAAATATAATCTTTTTATGATATTTTTGTTGGTGTATCACCCTCTTCAAATGTATTCTTTGATCCATGAAACATCGAATGGCATTTAAAGTTGATGTATCACTTTACCTAGCTATACATGTCGTGCAAAAGTACATATTTCTTACCACTGTGCCGAAAACATTTGTATTTGCAAACGCTTACAAACTGGTCTCGGAGTTGTTTCATTGGAACTGGTCGCATCTCCGAATCACCTTAATATAAAGAAAACAGCTGAAGGGAGAAGGGTTTACGTTAGTATTCAAGAAATACAAATTTATACTTACAAAATCTTTAATAGCGTATATCAATTCTTACTCTTTGTACAACGATGTTTAGAAAAAACATTTTCCGTAAGTCATTCTGAATGCCTTCATCGGCAAAATTGAATTATCTTGAAAATAAATTCATTAATGCTGATAACCAGAATATTAAAGTTGCCTGTTTAGGGTTTTTCTTGACATAAATACACAGAGAAAAAACGTAATCAACATGTTGAGCAAAATCCAGTAGTCGCTCTTGAAAGAATGGTTTTGTTTTAGGAAATTACAGTACAGTACAACAACTAGCTACACTACTATTGATATATAGCCGAGCGCTGTTCAGGTCGTTTTTTTTTTTTTCGATGGAAACAAAAAGAACTGGTAGAATTCCATCCGTAAAAAGCTCATCTAAAATTCTATTCTAACCAAAGGAACATGTGTTTGGCTTATTTGAATGATAAAAGTGTCAAATGCGGTATATTTAGATGTTCCAAGTGTCTCTGTTTTTTTTTTTTTTTTTTTTTTTTTTTTTAATGTTTTCGTGTTGTGTATGGTCTTCCTCGTCTCTCTGATGTTTCTGTCTGTTATTGTCAACTCAACGGTTTCTATTTTAGTTTTTCTTCTTTCTGTTGTGTTGCAAACGAGTGTTAATTGAAATTCCCTTCAATCATTTTAAAAATGAAACTGTTATGTCTTAATAGCAATTCTCTGTAAGGACCAAAATAATTTCAATAGCACGTGGAAATAGCATGTCTCCAATTTTGGAAATATTGGTATGGAAGGTGTATATGATGTACTGAGACAAAAATAAACTTCATTTTTACAAATTTAGTTTTCGTTGCCATGGAAACCATGTTTGAAATTTTACGCATCTGTAGAATACTTGTTACATGTCATATTCACAAGGCTCGTTTCCATGGTAACAGCTATTATAGCCAACTGAAATTTCCTTAATTTTTCTCTTCATATCTTTCATTATATAAATACTACACAAGAAGTATGCTTCCGCCCGCTATTCTTTTTGTCAGTATGCCCAAAATGTAGGCAAAAACCTATTTTGGAGAGGCCCTTTTAAAGACCGAAAAAGCTCCTAATTTAACATGATTTTTCTCAATTTTAAGGGCAAATAATCTGAAATGTCAGGCTAACTTGATTTCTACTGCCAATTATCTTTTAAGTTTAATCCTTGATCTTTAAGAAAATGGTAAAATTTGAGTTGGACCTCTTCACAATTTTATTCAAAAGGGTATAAAAAACGGTTACCATGGTGATATTCTGTTCAGTGCTATTACACATAGAGTAATTTACTGGTAAATTTTTAGCTGTCCGTTATGTATTTTTTAGCAATTTTTTATCAGTGCATTTAAAAGAGCATTATTGATTAAAAAATGACCTTAAAAGTTTTCAAGGTCACATGACCCAATGTCAAGGTCATCTTGAATGCAATTTACAAAATTTGGCAAAATTCTGTGATTTTTAAAAAGTATGAGAGGCAGTTACTCATATACCATGTGGTATTGGGTAAAACAAATACACACATAGTGATTTTGGATATATCCCCTACTTATCGACCAAAGTTGCAAAAATCTCAAAATCAATGACATTCTTGATTTGTAGCTAATATTTCATGCATGCATATAAAAAAATGTGAGATTATCATGATTTTTGTCTGGGGCTTATTTATTTACGAGAAATGTTTTGAACTAAAAATTGTAATGTTTTTCCACCTATCGGTCCTAATTTTAGAAAGAAGTATTTTGGATACAAATATATGACAGTCAAGCCTAAAATAAGTAACAATAAATAACAACAAAAATGCAAATTTAATTGAAATTGGAACCTATATTTTGAATTGACCTTGAACTTAGAGTCAATGACCTTGACAAATTTTGGAAGTGCTCAAATAAAGAATAATTTCTTCTGTTGTCCCTACATGAAGCTTAAGCAATATAAGTTATCTAAACCATGATAACAATCAATTTGAAAAGATATAGTCATCATGTGTCAAATGAAAAATGCCATGGCAACCATTTTTGACCTCAAAATGTAGGAAAACAAAACAAGGTCCCACTTGTTTTTTTCAGTGATTATATTTGTCACATGAAATCTATTTTGTTCTGACAACAGTGATTGTATTATCAGCCTGACATTCTGTGTTATTTTTGCTTAAAAATGGTAAGAATTGGACAAAAATAGGCCTTAATTTTAACCTTATTTTATGGCAATTTTTGACTGATTTTGATTTGATAGGATTCGGCTAATTGAAAGAAATTTCAAAAAATGGTTAATTTTTCTAAAAATAAGGGTTTTAAAGATTATAAGTTGTTAATAACAATTAACTCTTACAATGGTTTCCATGGCAACATAATAACCAAAGATGTCTTATTTGACCATTTTTGAAGTGCTATAAATAGACAGACCCCGTTTCCATGGCAACCGGAATATTTATTTTCAAAAAATTGCTATTTTGTATTCAGGGCATTATACATACCATTTATAGAGAAAATCATAAAAATCCATGACATGCTGTTTCCAAAATATTCTGGTCCTTACAAAGAATTGATATTAAATGTTTAGGGTTAATTTAGATAAGAGTTTTATTTAAACGCCGGATTTAAGATTTCTTTGTATTATTAAAATAAGCACTTGCAGTGTGAAGCAGTTAAACTCGTTCCCGCAAGATGTATGTTTTAAGTGTATTAAGTACTTCTTTCCAGCTCTGTCGTTGGAAAGAAGCTTTGTTTTGGCACTTTATCATTTGACGTCAAAAATATTATTTGCTATTTCGGAAAAATTCATTCATTCATTCAAAATATCATCGAACTTAAAGGAGGTAAACATCTCTGCACCATCCCTAAAATGCCATTGTGAACAAAGATTTAATTTGGATATGCTACTGAATCGACCCTGCAGGAAATTTGGAGTCGTGCAATCTCTGCAAAATGCACACAGTCATTTTATTTCAAACAAGAGCCCCAGGGGGCACAACGCTCACCTGATACCCATGCACGCTCTAATTGACACACTGACATTGAATACTGATAGTGCCAGTACCAGGATTTTAGCCCACAACCTTTCTAAAAAGATTTTTGCCGGATGCAGAGAAGTTTTTTTTTTTCAGACAACCTTTAAAAGTACAAAAAAGAAAAAATAGTCACATTTCAAAACAATAACTTTTTTACTGATTTGAAAAGACGGATAAAGTGGTCCAAAGTCATATGCGCAGTTAGTATAGTTCAATTATGCAACATCAAAAATAGAATCATATTGTAAAATTCCACATTTATGTGCAGCAGAAATAGAATAAAACAATGAAATGATTCCATAAATTGAGTTTATTTAAAATTGAACACCAAACCTTTCATTGTTGATAGCTAGCATGCAAGAAATTATAAACCCTATGTTTGTGAAACGAGAATGCCCCCGGCGGTATCTTTGTTAGTATAAACGCCATTTTCGGTTAAGTATGTGAGGGGTCAGGGTCAGTGTAATATTGGTATCAATGGAACGATCTTGTCACAAGGAATACACATGTAAAATATGAAAGCCCTATCACTAACCATTCAAAAGTTATGCCCAATGTTAAAGTTTTTGAAAAGTACGTCAAAGGTCAAGGTTATGGTCACGAGGACAAAATTTTTTATATCAATGGAAAGGTATTTTCACAAGAAATACACATGTGAAATATGAAACCGCTATCACCAGCTTCCAATCAAAAGTTATGCCCAATGTTAAAGTTTTTCGGAAAACAGACAGACAAACAGACAGACGGACAGGCCAAAAACTATATGCTCCCGAATCTTTTATTCCAGGGGCATAAAAAACAAAGATTTTTCGGTTTTGCCTTTTTTCATATTAAAGTATACTGAAATCGTATGCTTTTGAATAGTATTGATTTCATCTCAAATACATGAAACGTACAGTTAAAATCGTTTTAATTCTATATTTATCAATTCAAGTGAGGTGTAAAGAAATTGGGCCAATTTGTTTTCCAAAAAGCAGTGTACGGCGTATCAAACCTCATGACCCAGTGAAGCCACTTGAACAAATATGCTGAAATGCGGCGCTTCTTGCATATATGCATATTTCAACAGGCGAGAAGGAGCGTCGCATTTCAGCATACGCTGTTCAACAACTCAAGTGGTTTCGCTAGGTTTCGCAGTTTGAAACAAATAAAAAGGCCTATGAAATTGTTAAGCTTGTCCAACTAGCAGACCTACGACGTCGTTATTTACTGTTAACTAATTGTTTTACCTCATCATAGGTGTGTAACACGGACAAGTTGTTAGCGGAGAGAGTTCATGAAATGTATCGGTTGCATCGGATTTGCCGACAAAAAGTTATTTGGTCCGGTAAAAACTCATGTTGTATCTATTATTTGAACAGATAAAAATTCCCAAATGTCTTACCACAGGAACCTGTCGTTTTATGAGAGAAAATGTTTTATTATTCACAACCTCAGGCCTCTGTGTTCCTCTTAGAAATATTATACATACAAGAACACAGTGGCTTAAGGTTGTGAATAATAATTTATTTTCTCTATTAAAACAACAGCTTCCTGTGGTTCAACATTTCATTGGAAGATTTCAGGAACTCTGAACTGAATTATTTATTTTCAAGAATTTCAGATATTAAATGTCCTATGAATTCTCAAATGCCAGAGGAAGAGATTACTCATAAGACGTTTCTTCAAGAAATCAGTCCGTAAATTACTTCATCTGAGAGAGTCTAAGACGGAGGAAATTCGAGCAAACTTTATACATGATAACAAGTATATGCAAGTGTTCCAAGTACATGAATGATAACCATTATCAAAGTGTTCCAGTATAATGCACATTAAATAAAAATCTATTCCGTTTGCACTGTACCTCCTGAAATGTATCGTAGTACTAAAGGTATCACAATACTAAATGGGGAATCCCCTTCGTGTAAACGGCAAAACATGGCCGCTTTTGAAATCTTGTTCCCGAATTAAAAAATAAAATTCTAAAGAAGTATAAATTATTGGGTACCATGCATGAGTACCTCATACCTACAAATTGTCATGACAATCTGAAGAGTGGTTATAGAAAAGAAGCAGAAAATGTATGAAAATCAACCCCCCCTTCCTTTTTACATAAGAAAAAAAAATCATAAAAAATCAAAAAAATAAAATTTAAGCATAAAATACATATCAAAGCATTTAGTAAGTTAAATATGATAAATATGCAGTAAATGAATGTGTAAAATCATACACTTATTGAGTTATTTAAAGAAATAGTGCAAAATGTGCATTTCTAACTAAGTCCGAAAAGACGTCAAAAACGCGTCAAAAATTTGACTTCGAAGTGGAACCAAAAATAACAACACTTCTTTAGAAATCTCTTTAGATCATCCTGATCCTTTCGGTTTGTCGATACGTGCTTAGGTTCTAAAGAAGAAGTTTGTCAAAGAAGGAAACCCCCCGTGACCTACTTTTGGCTGTGGTGGTGCCACCTGTTGACGGATCCGGACGAAAACAACAACACTTGTAGGGGACCATGAGTACTTCATACCTACCAAGTTTCATCAAAATCCCTTCAGCCGTTCTGGAGAAGAAGTTTAAAATGTGAAACGTTTACGACGACGGACGACGACGGAGGACGACGACGACGGACGACGGACGACGGACGACAGACGCAACACTATGACAATAGCTCACTTGATCCTTTGGCTCAGGTGAGCTAAAAAATAGAACCAGAGGGCGCTACTAAAATTAATTTTGGCTGTGTCTAAAACTCACTTTGAATTAAGCATCACTGATGAGGATTCAATATATGAAATATGTGTCTGTTGCGTAATAGTTCTTTAGGAAGATTTAGAGTTCGAAAACGTTACTATTATTTAAATGCAGATGCTACGCGCATTGTTAGCAAGAAGGAATTACCAAGGACTTATTACCCAATTCACATTATTTTATTCAATCCGCAAAATTGAAGGCCTTGTTTCTTCATTTCTATTTAATTCTTCGAGGAATTTGAATGCCTGTTGACTATGTTTTTGACTTCTAATGTAGAGGTTTTGTTGTTCTCCTATACATTCTTATTCGTAATTGTAATACAAAATGACAGATAATTCACTATAAAGGATACAGATGTACCTATGACATAAAGTATTATATTTTTTCTATTGAAATTATATAACGTGTACCATATTAAAATAAACGATTAACGACAGCAAATTTTCAATAAATGGAAATTGGAGTTAGAGACACCTACCGCCGTCAACGAATTTGAGTTCCGCTTCAGTATCTGAAAGTTTAAAGAATAATCATTGTTCAAGACTTAATCTATTTTTTTAACTAAATCGTTTGATAAGAATAATCGTCAAATTCACGAGGTGTAAGGGTAAAGAATGGTTTTGTTTTAAAGTGTCATAACAGCTCAGAATGTTTTGGCTAATCTGATAGTAAATATGATCCTACATAAAATTGCGCAATCTCTTTGCAAAAATTCTTGCTTCACGTCCCTTAAATTGATTACTTTAGTGTCCATTTGCACCTGCTGCTTGAGATTGCCGAGCGTCTTATCGCTACATCTGGCTGCTGACCACATGTGTGATGCAATCGTCAGAAGCAGTACACGGTAGTAAGTACTACAGTAAACAATATGGCTACATAGAATCAGGACGATATTTGTAGCGACGATTCTTCGCTGGATTCGTCATGCGAGTCGTCTGATTTTGAAAATAACGGTGACGACATTATGGAAAGGACAGTCACTGAATCTGTAAATGATCACGATGATAGCACGATGATCACGATGATATCAATTTAAACATGTATACAGTACATGTATTGACATTTTCATTTATGCACAAACCATATATAGAAGAAGGGGGTGTTACACCCCCCCCCCCCCGAATCTGCAAAAATATTGATCGGTCTCAGTTTGTAATGTTTTTCTTTCAATCCCATGACGTAGCCCCCTCCACTTGGCTAGATTCCCCTTGAAAAACATATATAGGAGAGGGAGAAACCTAACTTAAACATTTTAAAACGGAATAGTTTATTTACAGATTCGACATATCCATTTTCTACAACACCCTCCTTCATTGTTTTTCTTCCGACTGTTTCAAGAAGAAACGTTTTGTAATCACACATACTAATGTGTCATACAAATAATAATATGTTATACTTTGTCATGTTTACACTTGATAAAGGCCAAGAGGCCGAAAATTTGTGTAAACGAGTGTTTGTGTTTTATTGGTTTTGTAATCAGCTAAAAGTTGGGGATCCAGGGGGTGGAGGCGCACGTTACCTATACAATTCTCACATTGTTTATTGTTTTCTTTTGGCACACCTTTTTTTGTAGGTATCAGTGTGGTAACTGTACTGTCATGCCCACCTCCCGTGAGTGTATTTGCTGTCATGAAATTCACAAAGTGAATTCAGCTAGACAGGAATTTCCTGACAAGAGGTGCAATATAGAGCATCCTGGATTTGACCTATCTGTCTTGATCCTTATGTTCTGAGGGTAGCCTATTGTGGCTACAGACATCACTACGGTGAAAGACCAGAAGGAAGCAGCGAGTAAGTCATTTATGGCTCAGCTACATTCAATGAATTTGATGAAAAAAGATCAAAACTACATATTTTACAAAATATCAAAATAATCAAAGATTAACTGTTAATCGTTATTCAAATGTTAAATATCAAATTCGGTTTCTTTTGTTGGCACACTTTGATTTTTCCTTTTCTTCAGGAGAAACAGATATGTGGCATACAGACAATTTTATTATTAGATTTTGTTGGCAATGTCTGGGACGGAACATCAGAGTCATTCTACCGTCATGCGTGGTCAGCAAGATCCGGAGGACGTTCCCGGACCCAAATCAGGAGTATGTTGGCTTCCTTGATGAATAAATCGGCTAGTCATCTTTTCTACAGTCTCAGCTTTATTCGGTAGTTCATATTGGCTACACAGTGGAGGGGGAGTGTCTATGTATAGTTTAACTCCATACTTCTTGTTCATTTGAGACATTGGGGCCAATCCTAGCACAATTCTCATATGGGATTCAACATAATCTAAAAAATATAAAAAAATATACAAAAATAATCAACATAATCTTTAAAAATATAAAAATATACAAAGTTGCTAAATATGTATATTGTTATTTGTGATGAATAAAGTATGTTGTAGCTTTATCTTAACCTGAAATCTTAATTGTTGAAGTCCTATCAATGGGAATCTTCCTCGCGATGCTCTCTCCTCTTTTATATTTCGGAAATACAATGTTGTATTTCAAAGCTCCATCAACTGTCGTTACTAGTTGACGATTGTTATTTTCATTAAAATGAAGAGCTGCCAGGACAAGTCTGTGGACAAAAAAAATACATATCACTATTTCATGCCATTTCCAAATAGTAATACCATCAATATTTCTTAATACATATACATGTAACATACCTGCAAAACATTCCATAGTATGAAAAAGACAGCGTCTTTGGAGATAAATGATTAATAACGGAGTGAAATCCTTCCAGTGCAGAAGTCTGTATATTTCCACAAGACAGACGAGGGATGTCTTTAAGTAGCTGAAGTGATGTCTCAATGTCTTGGAGGCGTTCATATACCTTTGTTCCCGAAATATAAATTGTGATTGTATAATATTTCTTAATTTTAAAAGTATCATAAAATCATATCATTTGATCAAAATATTAGTGTTTTATACCAGGATTAAGCCACTATTTTCTGCCTTTCTGTAACCTCCAATTCACCATGTACACATGATAGGAACAACTCGCTATGTCCAGTGTGTTCATTGGTAATATGATTCAGTATGGATTCCCATTTTCCAATAATCATTTTGTCCGTTTTATCCTTAGATATTGCAGCCATCCAATATAAATGGTTGATGATGCTCTTTATCCAGCTTTGTAAGACAGAGCAATCCTTTTGCTTAGACAAAGCAAATTATTTCTTCTTCAACCCTTTGAATTACAGAAAAGAAATTTATATCGCATTGAAAGGAAAGTATGGACTAGCATGTACAAACTACAAAGATTTAACTACATATACTTGTAGTGATGAAAAAAAAATTTACCTTTCGCAACATGCCAAACATTAAAATAATGGGTGGTGCCCTCCATGTTCCCTTCACCCACTTATTGATTTGAGGATGTCTGTCTGACACAAATGAGTCGATTTTGATGTATTTGCTTTGTAGTTGCAGCATACTTCGTCTCAATCCTTCTTTCTCCATTTGGAAGCTTCCTCAAACTATATTGCTCTAGTAAAATAATCAAATTCAAATAAGATTGACTTAATTAGCTTTTACTAGTTTTCATAAAAACCAAGGCACAAGTAATACATGTATTTCAATATACCATATATATACATACCTGCACAAGCTGTATTCCCACAATATTCCCCACATCTAAATCCAGCATACTCTAACATCCATATTTAGCACTATTTGTCCCGGTGAATTACCCCTTCCATCTCCAGCTAAGTTTACCGTTTGGTCCGTCATTAGTACATCGTTGTGGTACCGCTCGATGTACTTTTGCCACATGTATACGATCGATGGATACAGAAAATATCTCTGATGTTTTACGTAAGTATTCACTGCAATGGCAGCCACATTCATGAAATGGAACAGTTTCAGTGTTTTGCCGGTAGAAGATCCAGAAAAAGGAATGGCAGCAGACATCAACATATTGCAGACTGGTTTTCTTCCCAAAATTGGTTGGCTGAACCAGCTCCTATCAAATGAGCATGATCCACATTCCTGGTTGATTTTTACCATTGTTCCATTTACGTATTGAATTTCGGCTGAAACGGCCTTCGAGCATTTGGGACATGTTTTGAATAATTCCATGAGATTTGATTCAAATACTATGAAATTCCTTTTGGTTTTCTGTATGTCTTTGCCTGAATATAGACCAAACAAATTGGTATTTTTTGCGCAACATATTTACTCTGCATGTACAAATCTTAAACGTCTTTAAATTCAATAGCATCATTTAAAACCTGATACATTTACAGCATTGACCAGGCATGCACGTTTTCGATACTAAACCCTCGTCAGTGATCCTCAGTCTAAACAATGTAATATGACCGAAAAGTATGAAAATTATTATGTCCAAAATGTACCAAAAGGCGTAGCAGAATGGGTGGGATATGATGCTACAGGACCCACGTTTTAGACATTTCAAGAAATTTTGTAACAGAAAATTTCAAATGCGTTGAAAAGACAGACGATCAACCAAAGTTGATCGAACTTGGCTACATGTGCCCTCGGGGACTCTTGGTCCACCAGCAATGACACTCACCAAGTAGTTCAAATGTTAAACGTCTTTAAATTCAATAGCATCATTTAAAACCCGATAAATTTACAGCATGGACCATAATTAGACGCTTCGTCCTCAAACTGAAATTCTTGATAAAATACAATTTTTAAATTTCTTTACATGTTTAAGTACACATAAATGTACCTTTGTATTTCTTCACTATTGTTGCTTTCACTGTCCTGATCTGAAAGTCGGGAGGATGGTGGCTCAAAGTCGGGATCATTGCTATCCTACTGTGCTGTTGGCGATGAGGGGGGCTCATCGGGTTACTCTATAAATGTAGTTGACACATTTCTCCGTTTTCCTCTAATATCAACTTGCACAAATGCATCCCTCGATTTTGGTTTTTCTTGAACCTCAACATTGGAGTCTGTTTGGTAACCTACGCGAAATGCAAAGAGGTGACATTACAATTTCTTTGGTTTTTTATAACTATTAAAATAGTATGTGTAAAAGTTAGAATTCAAGTAAATTAATTCTTTGTGAAGTAAAATGCCCCAGTGCCATTTACATAAATAATATAATTGAAAACAATTATTACCTTTATCGATAGTCTTGACTTTCTTTACTTTATACAGCTGAACATATTATAATTTCTTATCAAGGCTAGTCTGACACCGTTTAGAGCTCATCTTTTTCTTCAAGTTTACCTGGCATCCTACACTGAACGAGTTATCAATCGAAAGTACATCATCCTGAATAAGAAAACATAACGTTCGAAACTTTCAATTTTTTATGTTTTTTTTTTCATATTTTTATAATCAAAATCGTAATCCTTTAATTTCCCTATTAGAAAACAATTATTAAAAAAGGAATTTATTGTTTTTGTGTTCTTCCTAGTTAATAAAATTATGTGATATAATTTTATGTTATATAATAATGGAATTGGTTTTCTTTTCTTTCAACAAATCTATTTGTACCTCCTGTGAGTCGTACAAGTCAGAACTTTCAGGAATAGCTGTTTCATTCTGCATCGAAGTCTCTAATTCATCGATTATCTACAATAATATGAATAAAGATTTTATAAAATGATTAAGTTCAACAAATCCAGAAAGTATACTTACTGTTGACGAAAATTATCTATAGACTTGTAGCATTCCTCAATATACTATCCAAGAATTTATTTCAAATTTGTCATAGGGCAATACACTTTTTCATGGGGGATCTAGGAATTTTTCCAGGGGGAAAAATAAATGCAAAAACTAGAAATATCAGCATTTTTTACGAGTACCACCCACCCCCCGGCCACGTCCCCTCCCTCCTTTAAACTTTTTTTGAAAAAATATTTGCATATATTCATAGGTAAACTATTATTGAGTGACTTATTCTTTTATATATTTACACCTGAGGTATAAACAATGAAGGGGTTACATCTAGAAAATGAAAATATATTAACAGATTAACTCTTGCCTCTTCTCTCTTGGCATATGCCCTTCTTAATTTTTTGGGTGGTGAGTCCTGATTATCTGTTTTCTCCTTTTCCGACAACAGCTTAAGTTCCGAATGTGCTGAATTGATTCCTGATTGTTCTGACGAATAAATATTATGCGGTGAACTATCTGGATTCTCGTCCGGCATCATATTTGCCTTTTAGGTGGGTCGGATGGATGTGCAAGAATCGTCGGAACTGCGTCCTCGTGAAGCTTGCAACATTTTCTTTTTCTTGGTTCCAAGTGATCTTTTTTCAAAACGGTGACGAAATGAGAGCCACTTCTCTTCAAAATGTGCTGAATATAGAATCGAGCTCTTGGTCGGAGTCCAGTCCTTGCGCTTCGATCTTACAAAATTAGTCCATATTTGTACCTCCTTGAGTCTTTCCCAGAAAGAAATCGGAACATGGGCACCCCGTCTTCATGTGAATTTCCACAGTTTCCTGCCACACATCTGTCGCCCGTTTTTCTACGTGTTCCTCCACTGTCACCTTTAGGCATCTTAGTTGTTTATATACTAGTTTTTAATTTCTCATCTAACTTAATACGTAACTGCTTATAAAACATCTTTACCGAACTGCATGTATTTACATGTAGATAACCACTGCCACTGCTTATGACGTCCAGCTGCCGAGAGCGCCAGAATCTCATTTTCACGGGTTGTCAGAAGTTAATCAAGATAAAAAGTAACAAAAAACGCTTTGTATCGTGAAGATTTCGCGTTGTCGGGAAAAGATAGAAATGATATAATACAAACAGATAAGAATGGAAAATTCTAGGATGTGATGGCACTTTAAGAAATGATGGTACATCAATTAGCTACACTACTGCTGATATATAGCCGAACACTGTTCAGGTCGGCTTTGTTCTGAGGGAAACAAAAAGTACAGGTAGGATATCAAGCGTAAAATGCTCATCTAAAATCTAACAAAATTGTATTCTAACCAAAGGAAAATGTGTTTGGCTTATTTAAATGATAAAAGTGTCAAATGCAGTACATCTAGATGTTCCAAGTGTCTTTGTTTTTTTTTTTTTTTTAATGTTTTCGTGTTGTGTATGGTCTTCCTTGTCCCTTTGATGTCTGTTTGTTTTTGTCTACTCAACGATTTCTATTTTAGTTTTTCTTTCTTCTGCTGTGCTGCAAAAGAGTGTTAATTGAGATTCCCTTCATTCATTTTAAAAGTGAAACTGTTATGTCTTCATAGCAATTCTCTGTAAGCATTTAAACAATTTCTGCACACATGGTCTCCGATTTTCATGAAATTTCATACATAAGTATGGACCAATGAAAATTGAAAAATTGGACAAAAAAATTAATTCTAGGTCATCTGGTTACCATGGCAACGACCTTTAAAGTTGAAAAATTGGCAAAATTGAGCTTATTTGAAGCTCAGTATATAATTTGGTCTATATGTGACATCAATGGACGATTTTTATGCATCCTAAAGATTAGGACATACAATTTTAAATAAGCTCTGTAGTAGTAGTGTCTGATATTGTAAAAAGGCTGGTTACCATGACAACATAATTAGCTAATTTTGATATATTGATTTCAAAATGCTGTTTGTATTTTCCAATTTTTCTTCTCTCTTGATGGGTATTGATAAGGAAATAGGATTTTATTTTATAAAATGAACAAATTCCAGATAAACCCACTTGTTGCTATGTACATAAGTAACCTTGGCAACAGTAACTATGGTCTTTAATATTACTTATTTTGCAACTTCAGAGTCATTTTTAAAAAAAAAATGCATCATGATGAACAGATAAAAATTGTTTCGAAATATCCGACACAAAGAGCTCTTTCAAAAACTGTGAAAAAGCTATGGGGAACAGGAACCTATGTTACCATGTCAACCATTTTTTTATTATTTTCATAAAACAGTAATTATTTATTCCAGGAAGTTCAAATTTAATAACAATAAAGATCAAGTAAGTCTCTATCGAAATATAGTAAAAAAAGTTTCAAATAATTAATGGTTGCTATAGTAATTTGGTCATACATTACAAAAATAAGCATTTTCTGTTGTTTTTCGAAGCCTTTTCCTCAAAAAACGAAACAGGCTTACACAACCTTTTTTTACATATAAGATAAAGCAAAGTCTAAACTTCATTTTAGATTTTAAAAAAGTCAGATTACTTTTGATGCCCGTATCCAAGGACTCAAAGTGGGTCTGTGTGCAATTTTACACCATCGTTTCCATAGCAACGGGCTATTTCCTGAACATTTAAAAAAAATTCTTTTGTGTGATAAAAGATCTACTTGAATACATTAATTAATTTTCATCACTTTGAATTAAAATTCAATGATTTAGTAAAAAAAGGACTCTAAATGTTGTCCAAAATTGCTTTCATTTTTGCGATTTGAGGTCATGTTGCCATAGCAATGAACAGAGACTTTGTCCCAATGTAAATGCTTATGTTTTATTTGCATAAATAAAATGTAAGTAATTTATCGTTGAATTTTGAAAAAATGCCAAAAATACTAATTTGATAGGGTACCTATGTTGTTGCTATGGAAACATATAGATAAGACCATAAACCCAACATTATTATTACTTAACTTGAAAGAGCAATGATTGGGTACTGATAATTCATTAGTGTTTGTTTTAGATTATGCTGCATAAATTATGTATGTGACTTCAAAAACGCCCAAAAATGCATTTTTTCAATATTCAAAGTCCGTTTCCATGGCAACCGGATGTGATATTAAGAAAATTTTTAATAAATCTTTATTTTTGGGTCAGACCCAACCTTATGTACAAATTTTATCAAAATCCAAGACATGCCGTGCCATTCGTCCTTCATAAAAGTGCAAATGCTTACAGAGAATAGCTATTAAATGTTTAGGGTTATTTAGATAAGAGTTTTCTTTAAACGCCGGATTTAACATTTCTTCGTATTATTAAAATTAGCACTTATTTTCTGTTGCAGTGTGAAGCAATTTAACTCGTTCCCGTAAGATGGATGTTTTAAGTGTATTATGTACTTCTTTCCAGCTCTGTCATTTGAAAGAAGCTTTGCTCTGGCACTTTATCATTTGACGTCATAAATATTATTTGCTATTTCGGAAACTTTTCATTTCATTCAAACTATCATGAAAATTCAAGGAGGTAAACATCTTTGCACAATCCCTAAAATGCTATTGTGAACAAAGATTTTAATTGGATATTCTACTGAATCGACCCTTCAGGAAATTTGGAGACGTGCAATCTCTGCAAAATGCACACAGTCAAATGCTACTTAAATTAATTTTGGCTGTGTCTAAAAACCACTTTGAATTAAGCATCAGTGATGAGGATTTAATATACGAAATATGTGTCTGTTGCGTAATAGATTGGTTTCTTTTTTCTTTATGAAGATTTAGAGTTCGAAAACGTCCACATTATGTAAATGCAAATGCTACGCGCATTGTTAGCAAGAAGGAATTACCAAGGACTTATAATCCCACTCACATTATTCTATTCAATCCGCGAAATCGAAGACCTTCTTTATTCATTTGTATTTAATTCTTCGAGGAATTTGAATGCCTGTTGACTATGTTTTTGACTTCTGGTGTAGAGGTTTTCCTTGTTCTCCTATACATTCTTATTCGTAATTGTAAAACAAAATGACAAATAATTCATTATAAAGGATACCCATGACATAAGATATTATATTTTCTTTCATTCTTGTAATACTATTGAAATCATATAACGTGTACCATATTTTGATAATCGATTAACGACAGCAAATTCATAAATAAATGGAAATTGGAGTTAGAGACACCTACCGCAGTCAACGAATTTGGTTTGTGTATGTCTAATCCATGCTGTTAATTCATCTGCTTTTTAATGATGCTAATGAATTTGAAGACGTTTAACATTTGTACCAATTGATGAGTGTCATTGCTGATGGAACAGGAGTCCCCGAGGGCACATGTTGCCGAGTTCGATTAATTTCAGTTGGTCGTTTCTTCAAACGCATTTGAAAATTTCTGTTTACAAAATTGCCTGAAATTTCTTAAGCCTTGGTTCTGTAGCATCATATCCCAGCCATCTTGCTACGTCTTTTGGTACAATTTTGGACATAATTTTTTTTTCACGGATATTGGCTATATTTCATTGTTTCGATTGAGGATCACTGACGAGGGTTAAATGTCCGAAACATGCATGTCTGGTCCATGCTGTAAATTTATCTGCTTATAAATGATGCTCATGAATTTGAAGACGTTTAACATTTAAAATACATTAATTGTTAAAGACTTAGTTTATTTGTTTAACTAAATCGTTTGATCAGAATTAACGTCAAATTCACGAGGTGTTAGGGTAATGGGTAAAGAATTAAGCTGCATTTGAAATAAATGGTGTATATTTCTTCAGCCTTATTATGCATCATGAAAATTCATTATTGTGAATTGGTATTCAACCAAGGACATAAGATTTTATATTATTTTCATTCGTGTAATACTATTGAAATCATATAACGTGTACCATATTTTAATAAACGATTAACGACAGCAAATTCATCAATAAATGAAAATTGGAGTTAGAGACACCTACCGCAGTCAAAGAACTTGGTTTCAACTGCATTACCTGAAAGTATAAAGAAGATTACATCTGAAACCTGGGTCCCGTAGCATCATATCCCAGCCATCTTGCTCCGTCTGTTGGTACATTTTGGACAGAATTTTCACGGATATTGGCTATATTTCATTGTTTCGATTGAGGATCACTGACGAGGGTTAAATGTCCGAAACATGCATGTCTGGTCCATGCTGTAAATTTATCTGCTTTTAAATGATGCTAATGAATTTGAAGACGTTTAATATTTAAAACAAATTGATTCTTAAAGACTTAATTTATTTGTTTTACTAAATCGTTTGATCAGAATTAACGTCAAATTCACGAGTTGTTAAGGTAATGGGTAAAGAATAAAGCTGCATCTGAAATAAATGGTGTATACTTCTTCAGCCTTATAATGCATCATGAAAATTCAATATTGTGAATTGGTATTTAACCAAGGACATAAAATATTATATTATTTTCATTCGTGTAATAATAAAGGTCTTCCAACAAATTGTCGGAATTCCAATGGGGACCAATTGTACCCCACTTCTTGCCGACATTTTCCTTTACTAGTACGAAGCCGAATTCATTCAATCTTTGGTCTCTGAAGGGAAAAGATACTTAGCATCTGACTTCAACTTCACTTACAAATACATAGACGATGTGTTGTCCATCAAAATCCATATTTCGCGGATTACCTGAGCAGTATCTATCCTTCGGAGCTTGAAGTCAAAGAAACTACAGAGACAAATAATCAAGCATCCTATTTGGACATAATGTTATCCTACGACAATGATGTTCACATAAACACCTCACTGTATGACAAACGTGACGACTTCAATTTCAGCATTACAGATTTTCTTTTCTGAGTAGCAACATCCCTTCATCGCCTGCTTATGGCGTGTTCATGTCTCAGTTGATACGCTATGCCAGAGCAAGTACCAAATATAAGGATTTTGTTCAGAGAGCTAGGCGTCTTTCTGATAAGCTTTTCTGTCAGGGATATGTTTGTGACCGACCAACATCGTCACTGAGGAAGTTCTACGGTCGATATAGGGAACTCGTCATACACTATGATGTCCCACTCTCCAGAATGGTGGATGATATTCTGTCATTGACCATTTGAACCATCCAACCAAAGATTGTACTCTATGTCTTCCGAAATAGAAGTTACCGGATGTGACAGTTCTACCGAATTGAAGCCGCGGGTGTTGCATGCAAGCAGGAGATGCTTACTCTTTCTGGGCACCTGGTCTCACTCTCATATCGGGAGTCCGCTTCTTTTCATGTGGTGGAGGTTTTTGTTTGTTTGCTTTCTGTTTTATCCTGATTTTGTATACCTTCGGTTTCTGACTTTCTGAATTATCGATTTTGTGCTGTATACAGGGATATGGTCATAATCCTTATTTGTCATACTATTGAAATCATATAACGTGTACCATATTTTAATAAACGATTAACGACAGCAAATTCATCAATAAATGAAAATTGGAGTTAGCGACACCTACCGCAGTCAATGAATTGGGGTTCCACTGCAGTATCTGAAAGTATAAAGAAGGTTAAATTTCTGAAACCTGGGTCCTGTAGCATCATATCCCAGTCATCTTGCTACGTCTTTTGGTACATTTTGGACAGAATTTTCACGGATATTGGCTATATTTCATTGTTTCGATTGAGGATCACTGACGAGGGTTAAATGTCCGAAACGTGCATGTCTGGTCCATGCTGTAAATTTATCTGTTTTTAAATGATGCTAATGAATTTGAAGACGTTTAATATTTAAAACAAATTGATTCTTAAAGACTTAATTCATTTGTTTAACGAAATCGTTTGATCAGAATTAACGTCAAATTCACGAGGTGTTAAGGTAATTGGTAAAGAATAAAGCTGCATCTGAAATAAATGATGTATATTCTTCAGCCTTATAATGCATCATGAAAATTCATTATTGTGAATTGGTATGTAACCAAGGACAAGATATTATGTTTTCTTTCATTCTTGTAATACTATTGAAATAATATAACGAGTACCATATTTAAATAAACGATTAACGACAGCAAGTTCATCAATAAATGAAAATTGGATTTAATGACACCTACATGTATCGCAGTCAACGAATTGGGGTTCCTCTTCATTATCTGAAAGTATAAAGTAGGTTAAATTTCTGAAACCTCGGTCCTGTTGCATCATATCCCAGCCATCTTGTTACGTCTTTTAGTACATTTTGGACATAATTTTCACAGATATTGGCTATATTTCATTGTTTCGATTGAGGATCACTCACGAGGGTTAAATGCCGGAAACGTGCATGTTTGTTCCATGCTGTTAATTTATCTGCTTTTAAATGATGCTAATGAATTTGAAGACGTTAAACATTTGTACCACTTCATGAGTGTCACTGCTGGTGGACCAGGAGTCCCCGAGGGCACATGTAGCCAAGTTCTATCAATTTTGGTTGGTCGTTTCTTCAAACGCATTTGAAAATTTCTGTTTATAAAATTGTCTGAAATTTCTTAAACCTGGGTTCTGTAGCATCATATCCCAGCCGTCTTGCTACGTCATTTGGTACATTTTGGACATAATTTTCACGGCTATTAGCTATATTTCATTGTTTAGATTGAGGATCACTGACGAGGGTTAAATGCCCGAAACGTGCATGTCTGGTCCATGCAATGCACTTTGTAATGAAAGAGTAAGGAAAAGAAATTTGATGAAACATCATAAATTGTACATACATGTATAATTAAACTTGCATTATCTATGTAACATGATCCATGTGATATATGTAAATAATTAGTACGGCGCGTTTAACATCGCCACGGACACTGAATTCTAGAATGCCTTTTTCACTTGTTCTTGAGATAGTTTATTTAGATAAAGTTGTCCCTTGGAGCTTTTGTCATTCTTTTGATCTGCTTTACCTATTTTCTTTTCGTGTGAGAAAGTTCTGTTTTGTTTTTATTCCCGAGATTCGTAAACCTTTCGATTTTGGCTTTTGGAATCTGGTTCAGGCTTTTTTGTTTAAACTTCATTTACTAATTGATAAATTGGCTTTTCAATATAATTTTGACAAAACTATAAGAGTAATGATAAATTAACGCGTGACGAAATCATGTTAATCTTTTATTAAAACATATATAGTGTTACCTCTCTTTGCATGTTTTCTTCTCCTCCATAGGTTAAGAATGACAAGGAAACAAAGGATTAAAAGCCCAGACATCAACGCAATCACAACTATTTCCACAATTTTTGAGTCAGAGTCATCCGGCTTCGTCGTTTGAGTAACCTGTACGTGAGTGACAGTTACATTTGTCCTGTAAAATTGAATGAATTGAATTTTATTCTATAAGTTAAATCACATAAAGAGTTTTCTTTGACGAGAGTATCAATCCATACAAAAACAGGAATGTCATGAATATACAAAATTATATTGGATATTGGCATTTCATCCTGTTTCTGTTCAAGTTTGGTTTCGATTCTCTCATTCACCCATTAAAGTTTTGATCATTAGACTTGCAATTTTCAATTCCCTGGACTTATTTTTTTTTCTGTTCATACATGTACACATATTAAACTTGTTTTTGTGTAAGCTTTTATCTTGTGGTGTGAGTACATATAACATTTAAATCCATGTTTTATTCAAGCGATCGAGGCAAAGTCGAGGACATATACATGTATGTCATCCTCGGTACCCCGGGATATTTGCGCTTTGGCTTCAGCAAAATATGCAAAATACCCATTTTAGTTCAATATGGGTCCCATGTGGGCGGAATCTGGGGAAAATACCCATCTTACACCCATATTGCTCACTTTTGTGATTTTAAGCATACATTGCTATATCGGGTCCATATGGGCAGAATATGGGCAAAATGCCCATCTTAGACACATATGGGCCTCATGTGGGCAGAATCTGGGCAAATGCTCACCTTAGACGCATATGGGTACCTTATGGGATTTTTTTAAAACCCCATTTGGGAACCATATATACGACCTATATGTACCAATTTTATCTTGCAGACACTTTTTTTTAATTAAGAGAGAATATTCAAATGACACCAGTTTCTACTATCCAGTTTGTCCTAATATTCATTAAGTTGATTTTTAAAAAATAATTTTCCTGAAAAGCGCCCCATATGAGACCCATATATGGCAATTTCCTGTCCACCAGGGGCAATAATGCAATGTTATTTTAAGAAATTTCAATTTTATGAAATTCTGGATTTTCATTTATACATTCTTTTAGATCCGCTTTCAAATGATTATAAGTGTTTTGCCCATACATTCTACATAAATGACCTGCCAATTTTTATATAGAAATATCTATTTTGACTTAAAAGTATTTCAGAAGTATTTACATTCCTTTATTCACATAGAAATAAACATTAATTTAAGAATCGTTTTTCATATTTTGCGTTTGCATTGGTGTTGTCAAAACATTTGGTCATGGTAAAAATTCTGTTCGGCACGAAGTGAAACATGAATAACAATTCTTATATTATACGCTCACTATTTTTATGAAACTACTCCCTCTGGACGTCTCATCTTGATGCATCTTTCTCCTTTTTATCCGAGAGGGGAAGAGCAATGTCAGAACAGCTTACAGAATAGCTTACGACAGCCGAAAGTTGAGAAGTAGTTCTAAATTTCCACCTGTGTTTTAGTTATCTTATAGTACAGAGAACATGATATATACTTTATTTTCAAAAATAATTTGAAATAATCAAAACAGATACGTCTTTGTTTTATCTTAATATCGATTTTGGAAGTGACCGGATCTGACAATTCTACCGAATTGACGGTGTTGCATGCAAGCAGGAGATGCTTACTCTTCCTGGGCACCTGGTCTCACTCCCATATCGGGAGTTCGCTTCTTTTTATATGGTAGAGGTTTTTGTTTGTTTGCTTTGGTTCCTGTGATAACATACATGAGCTCGCGGCGGCGGAGCACGGATTGTATTACGTACGCCCTCTTTTTATATCCATTTACATATTCATCTGTGTTGCTTGGCCCCCTGCGTTTTGCGGTCTTTTTTGTGTGTGGTAATCTGACAGTGAGGAGGTTGTTTTACACCACAATTGTACGTTCTTCGAGACCTCTGGGTAATCGGAAAAGTGGAAGGGTTGTGCGCACGTAATCAATGATAACCACACCTTCTGCTATTTCCGTTGCAGATGGCCGTAAGTCGGCACCAGTTGGTCTCGTTGGTTTATGTGAAGTCCATTGTGTTTGATGTTTCTGTGTTGTGCATTGACGTTCCTTGTCCTTTATGTGTCTCTTTCTGTGCTTGTCTGTTTTGTGTTTTTGCATTGAGTGTTTTGGGGTTTTGCTGTGGGTGCTGCAACCTGGTGTTTTTGGAGATCCCCTCCTTTGTTTTATCCTGATAAAACAATTACACCATTACACTCATATTGCTCATTTTTGTGATTTTAAGCATACATTGCTATATCGGGTCCATATGGGCAGAATATGGGCAAAATGCCCATCTTAGACGCATATGGGCCTCATGTGGGCAGAACCTGGGCAAATGCTCACTTTAGACGCATATGGGTCCCTTATGGGATTTTTTTAAAACCCCATTTGGGAACCATATATACGACCTATATGTACCAATTTTATCTTGCAGACACTTTTTTTAATTAAGAGAGAATATTCAAATGACACCAGTTTCTACTATCCAGTTTGTCCTTATATTCATTGAGTTGATTTTTGAAAAATAATTTTGCTTCAAAATGCACTAGGTTACATTCAAGATATCTTTAGCGCATTCAATTCTTGTTTTTATAAAAAGGCCGTGTAATGACAAGGATAGCTATTTAAAACAAAGTGAAGATATTAATTTTACCTTTTTTGAAGTCTGTCTTTTTCCGGTACCAAACACATTGGATCTGAAATTTAATGCATCTGAAAGTTAAGCTTCTAACTATTAATTTTGTCTGGTATGATAAACCACAAAGCGACCAAATATCATCGTAACAAGGTTTTTACCACCACAAACCTGATCAAACAAAATATTAATTAAAAGATTAATGTTATAGGATTATCTTAATTTCTTAAATCAATAGTAATGCAAATCATACATAGATAAAGGTGATCGCTTTCATATCCACGATTTTCTTTTGGCGGACATCCCACAAGGTCAGTAGGACACTTTGTGTTTTTGGCACCAAATACAGGCTCGTTGTTGTGAAAATGGATCCAAGGACATCCTACTGATATAAGAAACACTGCATTGTTATGAGACAAGTTCGTTAAAGTATGTCTATTGGCATGATATCAAAACTTTACATTTTAAAAGTCAATGTATTTGCATGTTTTGCATGCTCTTGTGATCAAAACTTTAAACATGTTTTCGAAGGGTAAAACTAGTTAAGAAAATTTTGCTGGAATCTTATATTTTTTAAATCAAGCAAGATATTGGCAAAACTACATGAACCAGAGTTGAATCTATCTTGTTATAGATAGAAGACTATTTTCTTTTGTGCGTGAAATAATTATTGACCTTAATGTCTATACCCATATTCGAATTCGTTATTGTAAGTTCTGAAAATGATTAACTGCAAAGCATTGATAACCATAAACTCTTAGAAAATAAAGTAGAAAGTTACCAAGATAAAAATATTTACCATATGAGGATAAATGACCTAACATATATAGGGGAAGACCGGGAATCCTGCCATAATGTAGGATAAAATCAAAATACCGCACATAGTTGAGTACTCGAAACGTGCATGTCTGGTCCATGCTGCAAATTCATCAGTTACTAATGATGCTATTGAATTTATGACGTTTAACAGTTGTACCACTTGGTGAGTGTCACTTGCTGGTGGACCAGGAGTCCCCGACGGCACATTGTAGCCAAGTTCAATCAACTTCGGTTGATCGATTCTTCAGCACATTCGAAAATTTCTGTTATCAAAATTTCTAGAAATTTCTGAAAAGTGGTCCTGTAGCATCATATCCCACCCATCCTGCTACGTCTTTCGGTACATTTTGGACGTACTAACTATCACAGTCTTTGGGTATATTACATTGTTTCGATTGAGGATCACTGACGAGGGTTGAGTACCCGAAACGTGCATGTCTGGTCCATGCTGCAAATTTATCGGTTCTTAAATGATGCTATTGAATTTGATGACGTTGAACATCTGCATGTAGTTACCAAAGTTAAACATACACAGGAGGAACATCGCCATAAACAATGGAGATACCAAAAATACAATGAGGTCTTAGAAAAAGCTGTAGTACAAATTTCTACTTAATGTCTCATAAGCAAAAGTACAGTAAAAGAAAAGAGGGGATCTCCAACAAGACATGTTTGTTCATGATAACATTAAAGATTTTAAACGGATACCTAACGAACATACTAGTCGATGTAATACTGCTCTTTTGGATGAAGTAAGCACTTGTCAATATCATTCAACAAAAGACGCCAAAACTACTTTCTGATATTCTCTAAGGATGCTTTCTTCCTGAAATCTCGAATTCAAAAGAATCATGACTTTTGTTCTAACCATTATATTTCAATAGACTAAGTACTTGACACGATAAGTAATAAAACAAATAGAAAGGGATACCAAGAGGTTGACTTTATGTCAGATATGCGTGTCATAAATTGTCTTATTTGTAAAGTCTTCCGCTCTTATGACTTACGGCAGCCGTTGGAAAGCCGTGCGTCTGCAATGCGAAAGTCGCAAGAAAAAAAAATGCCTGTTGTCCAAACTGTATGAACTTTTCTAGAAAAAATTTCGTGCCGCAGTCTTGCGACTGTCTCGAACAGTCATGGTGCGCCCGTACGGCATACAAGTGTTGTTGAAAGATCGTAAGAATTATGACCATGTTGAAATTTTGTCTTCGATGGCACCAGCAACTTGCGAACTTGCGAAATAAAAAAAATCGTACGAACGATAGTGCGGTAGCCATACGAAACCTAGTATGTGATCTCACAGACTGTATGGCTGTGACAAGGCTGATGTGAATTCAGGGGCCTTTTTTCAGTTCTTTTTAAAGATTAATTAATTGTCGGAAAAAAGTATGAAATACTGCTTGATGATAGTTGATAATTTTTTCGATATGTACCCTTACTATTGTAAAGTCCCCATAATTTAAATAAATGATAGAATTGATGAAATTGTATGCGCATAAACGGATCATGTAAAAAGGGATATTCAAAATTGTCTGATAGAGGTCAAAATTTCAATTTTAAACAAAAATTACGCTTCTAAAAGAAATAAAGGGAATTTATTAGAAAAAGAATAAAGATAAGGCGGAAGATAGAAAGAAACCTTATTATTATTTTAGATAAACAGAAATCTGGAGACGAATCGCCATAAATACATGTTTCTTTGGCATGATGACAGTAGATAGTGCAATTACTGGTAAAGTTCTATTTTCCTTATTTCGGTTCGTTTTATATGCTTTTGGTGTGACTCTGGATCTATTTCACACTGAAAATACTAATTTATTTCATAAAAGTATTGTATTATTAAGTTATGTTCTCAGTTAATGTAATTTAAAGACAAATATATGTTTGTATAAGTAATCAATCATCCCTGTCCTGCAGCGTTACATCTGTCTTAATTATGGAGGGAAGGACGACTGTCATTTTTGCTGCGTGACGTCAAAGGTTCTCGCAGTGACGTAATGTTATTTGAACAAGGTTGTTTTAAGGCATGTCATTTCTGAATGAAGGACTTTCAACGATTCTATGATAACCATATGGAATTATAGTACATATGTTCGTGTCTATTAATCATTTTATGACGGAAAATTAGTAGGTCCATGATGAAAATCAAGATTTTTGCTTATTTGAAAACGGGGTAAAAATGCCGGAAACTTGTTGCTACAAATAGCACATTTGTAAAGAAAATACAAAAATTGTCAAAATGCCCTCATTTGATTTTTATTATAGCTTTCTTTGTTAATATAAAATAAAACAGGTCAGAAACTTTGCATAAAACGTAAATTTGATAAAGTTTTACCAAAGGTTCGAACTTTATCGATCATTTCAAATGTTCTCGATTTTACACAAAAATAAAGAAAATCATTCAAGTTAAGGTCGAAATTTCACAGATACTGAATATCAATGATTTTTTCTAACACACATTAACATGTGCTCCTTAGGACGACCTTTCAAAATATTAAAGAAAAAGTATATGTCCCTGTTCAAATTAGAGGGAACAAGTGCTCACAAATAGTGCCATTTTGTGGTTTTCTTGAACAAATGTCAGTGGTAAAATCTGCCTTATTTTGGATGGAATTAATACAATTTATAATATTTTGGTACCCATCGAGTTTATCTTATGAAATAGTTTAAAATAGATTCAATTAATATATTCCATACGTAAAACAAAATTAATTGGATAATCACTAACGTAAGAGAAATCCGAACAGTTCAAAAAGTACCTCCATCTAAATCTTTTCTAGAAATTACCGCGAAGCAGTTTCTAAAGCATACTTCATTCAGTTTATATCAAATTTTCATACTTGTCCGTTTTTTCAGTGTGTAATGAAGTAAAGTCTTAAATAGAGTCAAAAATGATACATTGGCCATAATGAATTGAAATATCTATAAAATTCAAGCTCAATGAGTGCTAAAACGGGAGATGCGAAAGAATGATCCAAAATCGTGTCCAATGACGTACCTTAAAGCAAAAAGATAACATAAAATGTTTATTCTTATGAAAATAACAAATATATGCGCAAAGAACTCCCTTTAACCATGCTATTGAATATGATGCAATGAATAGAAGAATAAACGATTGTCGCACATCCTTCTTTTACGAAATTAGGATCAAGATTTAGCCTATCCTGCGAGTTTCATGTTTATGCGAATGAAATCAATTCAGATACACGGATCGATAAACCTCGTACACAGAGGGGTTGATGTGATGTGACTGGATCAAATACATTTTGTACAAAAGAAGTTGTACTTACTTCGATTTGCTTCATATATTTTCCTTTTAATGCAAACCTCATATAAAATTCCATCATATGTACAAAATACAGTGATACACTAAACCCTTTGCATCGCAGTTCAAGGACAGCAGATCTTGAGTACCATGATTTTATATCTAACGGACACTGTTTCACAATTTGTTGTCCATAAAGAGTTTCCAATTCAAATAAACAAATTAAAATACTGTAAATGACATATGGCTTCATCTTCAATCAGGTCAGAATATAGGGTGTTTGGATTCACATTCTAACCAAGCATGTTTCCTCGGGATACCCTGAAAAATAAAAAAAGGTTACATATTGACGATATTAACCTGACACACGGACAGTCGAACACAGCAACATAAACAGAAAAGTGGGTTTATAGACTTGATTACACCATCGATATGTCCCAAAATATTTTATTTTAAGATATTTTTTGAGAAACCTTTTAACATTTATCGATCGGCAGTAAAACGATCACGAGACGCACCCTTCTTGCTGACATTATTTTGTGTACATGTACTCGAATCAACCCCAGTTAGTGAGTCATGATTCTTTGGTGTAAATACAGTAAATTGCAATTACTAAAGTCACACACAGCCTCTACGTTTCGCGGTCTTGTTTGTGTGATGTCATCTTACAGTGAGGAGGTTGTTTTACATCACAATTGTACGTACTTCGAGACCTCTGGGTAACTGAAGAACTGAGAAGTGAGAGGGTTGTGCGCACGTAATCCAGGATAACCACACCATTTGCTTTTTGCTACATTGTCGCAATAGCACTTCCTATATAGACATAACGTCAGACAGTGCATGAAGTTTTTATATTTTCATTTCCATGCCTCATAAACATCGACGGCGGGTGCGACTAGCCAACAGGGGATGCTTACTCCTCCCGGGCACCTGGTCCCACCTCTAGCTTGCTAGGGGTCCGTCGATGTTTAATTTTGCGCTCTATTGTGAGTGCTGTTGAGAGTATCGCCAGGATCTTCTTTAACTCATTTGTGTCACACTGATGCCCTTTGCCGTGTGGAGCTCGTAAAAAAACGTCCCCGCGAGGTGTTTGACAGTAAGTGTTTTGAATATACTTCCCTGACATTGTCGCCATAGCACTTTCTATATAGACATAACGTCAGACAGTGCATGAAGTTTTTATATTTTCATTTCCATGCTTCATAAACATCGACGGCGGGTGCGGCTAGCCAACAGGGGATGCTTACTCCTCCCGGGCCCCTGGTCCCACCTCTAGCTTGCTAGGGGTCCGTCGATGTTTAATTTTGCGCTCTATTGTGAGTGCTGTTGATATTATCGTCAGGATCTTCTTTAACTTGTTTGCGTGACAAATGGCCGTCCAAAGTCCATTGGTCTCGTCGGTTTATGTGTAGTCTTTTGTGTTTGATGTTTACATGTCGTGTGTCTCTTTTCCGTCTCGTGCTGTGCTCGTCTTTGCGTTTTTGCATCGGGTGTTTTGTTGTTTTGCTGTTGATGCTGCAACGGGGTCTTGTTGGAGATCTCCCTCCTTCTTTTAGATTATTTTCTATAAGGAACTTTGCAAATTGCTTGAAGATATATATCAAACGCGACGTCTTCAACTTTAATGTTTGAAATATCCCTTTCCTCAGTTGCAACACTGTGGTATATTCATATCGCAATTGATTCATATTTTCAGAGCGAGTTCAAACTGGAAGGGCTTCGTCCTGAGGACAAGGACACTAACCAACTCAAGAGAAAATATCAACACAATTGAAAATGGAAGAATCGTTCAAAGGTTTGAATAGTTAATGCAAATATTACTCTAAATAGACATTTGTATGTAGGAAATCAAAATGAAATTGCATAAGGTAAACTTTGAAACAAAAGATACGGATCTTTAAAAGACATTTGAAGGCCTCAATATGTAAGGAAGGATTTAAAGATGGAAATCTCTCAAGGCAGAGACAATTATATTCAATTTATGACATTGAATAAACCATGCGTAATCCTTTTGAAATGTTTGTACTTGTATCTCATAAGAAACACGCATTTGTAAATACTGTAGAAATTAAAAAGTAGCCATGCATTTCATCTATGGTTTCGAAACAGACATCAAAATGCCATAGACGTCTACAACGACTGACATATATTTTTGTCTATATACGTTTTTCAATTAATTTTCAATCTACGACCAGGATGCTCAATTTTTTTTCAGTCTCAATGATTTTGGGAGCTATGATATGCTAATTGAGTGCAAATTCAAAGAGGAACAATCGCCATGTTTTTAGAGAAAGAATAAAAACAGATTGGAGCTGGAAGATCAATAGGACCACATAAGCTTACCCCTCACACGTTGCTAAACTTATTCTTATTATGAAATTACAATTTGAAAAAGGATGGGATCTCCAACACCTAGTATAAGCACCAACGATTACCCAGAGCTCTCGAAAAACGTACAATTGTGTCGTAAAACAGCCTCCTCAGTCCTCACTTATAGATGATCACCCAAAAACAAGACAGAGAAACGCAGGGGCCCAAGCAACACAGATAAAAATGTAAATAGATATGAAAAGAGGGCGTATGCAAGCGCGGCCATTCTCTGCCGGCTGTAGCGAGCTCATGTATGTTATCATCGACCGACTGTTTTCTCTAAAGAGGTTTGGACAGGGCCCGTCATGGAGTCCCGTCGTCACAGTTTGTCATTGTGCAATTCTTAAGAATGCGCTGGTACAAGACAAATACGTTATTAGTGTTAACTATGACAAAACCTACTATGTAAAAGAAGAGTCCGATTCTGAAAATAAGTACACTAAAACAGATAGTATTCAGATGTTAAACTTTCTGATCGACAATATTTTTGTGGTGTTTAGAGGAAAGGTCTTCCAGTAAATTTGTCGAAATTCCAATGGGGACCAATTGTGCCCCACTCCTTGCTGACATTTTCTTTACTCGTACGAAGCTGAATTCATTAAATTTTTGGTCTCTGGGGGAAAAAGATACTTAGGTACTGACTTCAACTTGACTTACAGATTCATAGACGATGTAATGTCCATCAATAATCCAAATTTCGCGGATTACCTCAGCAGTATTTATCCTTCGGAGCTTGAAGTCAAAGATACTACAGATACAAATAATTCAGTATCCTATTTTGACATGATGTTTTCCTACGATACTGATGTTTACATGAACACCTCACTCTATGACAAATGTGACGACTTCAATTTCAGCATTACAAACTTTCCTTTTCTGAGTAGCAACATCCCTTCATCGCCTGCTTATGACATGTCCATATTTCAGTTGATACGCCATGGATATGCTAGAGCAAGAACCAAATATACGGATTTCGTTCTGAGAGATAGGCGTCTTTCAGATAAGCTTCTCCGACAGGGATATGTTTGTGACTGACTAACATCAACATTAAGTTCTACGGTCGATGTGGGGAAATCGGAATAGTGGGAGGGTTGTGCGCACGTAATCCAGGATAACCATACCGTCTGCTATTTACGTGGCAGGTGGCCGTCCTAAGTCGGCACCGGTTGCCCATTGGTCTCGTTGGTTTATGTGTAGTCTTTTGTGTTTCATGTTTCTATGTTGTGAGCTGGTGTTCCTTGTCCCTTTTGCGTCTCTTTCTGTGGGTATCTGTTCTGTGTTTTTTGCATGGGTGTTTTGGGATTTTGCTGTGGGTGCTTCAACCTAGTGTTGTTGGAGATCCCCTCCTTTCTTCGTTATACACTATGATCTCGCATTCTCCAGAATGGTGGATGATATTCTGTCATAGACCATTTGAATCATTCAACCAAAGATTTTACTCTATGTCTCCCGAAATTGAAGTACCGGATGTGACAGTTCTACCGAAAGGAAGCGACTGGTGTTGCATGCAAGCAGGAGATGCTTACCCTTCCCGGGCACCTTGTCTCATTCCCATATTGGGCGTTCGCTTCTTTTCATATAGTTGAGGTTTTTGTTTGTTTAATTTGGTTCTTGTTTTATCCTGATTGTGTATGCCTTCTGATTTTCTGAATTATCGATTTTGTGCTGTATACAAGAAACGGTCATAATCCATATTTGTCACAGTGGATTGGTAAAGTACCAAGCCAAGTGTCCGTCTGGTGACAGAAGACTAATCTTTATTTCCTAGGTCCTCGATTTACGCTTTTGACTTATAGACCGAATTATAGTCTAATTCATATATGTATTTTGTGTCTTAGTTTTGCCTAATAATCAAATATTGAGAAAGTTGCTACAGTGGTTTTTTTGTTGTTGTTGTTGTTGTTGGTTTTTTTTTTTGTAAAAAAATATATCGTTCGCGTCCTCCTGAAAACATTAGTTGATCATTAACGCAAGGATTTTGATCTAGGGTCTCTTAGTTTCCTCAATGAGGAAACAATGTTTAACGTCCTCAAATTCATTAGCATATAATCATCGCTTTTGTTTGATATATACCTTGTTAAGTAAACGATAAAAGAAAGTAACATTATTCATCCCTCTCCATTAAATATCACAACACAAATGAAAGATATAAATCAATTAATTTATGGCGATAATCATCGCATAACACAGGGGAAAGCCCAAAAAGCATTTAAAAACATCTGAAAGTGAGGAGCCTCTACTGTGCAAAACATGTGTGCGTTCTTCAAGACGTAATCCGAACAACCGCGATATTTGACACTATCGAAGCAGATGACTGTCCTAAGTCGGTGCAGGCCAGCTGGTTTACAGATAGTAATTTGTGTTTGGTGTTTTGATGTAATACTTGGTGCTCATTATCCTTTTTTGTGTCTCATGCTATAGTCTAGGTGCCATTCATGAAACTCAAAAATTTGTTACGCACAAAATGTTTTTGCATGAAAGTGTCGTCAATACCCTCTTATTTGATAATCCGGCGGATGCCACTCTGGCATCCTTGGGCATTTCGAAATTTTGGGGTAAAATTGAAGTTTCCGAAGTAAAACCGTTGAATATAGGAAAAATTCAATTACTTCTTCCATGCTGCAGATAGATCAACAAAAGTGGTACCAAAAGAACGACAAATTAATTGTCTTTAAGTCTTAAGCTCAATTTACCAATTTACTTGTCAATAACATGGGGAAAACTATGGATCTTCGATGAAAAATCTTTGAAAATTGGGAAAATACAATTTTTTTTATTCTGTAGCTAAATAAGCAATTTTGGTACCAAACGCACAAGAAGTTTATTGCCTTTCAATTTAAATAATACAGAAGTCAGATTCGCAATTTGCTGGTACGGAAAATTGGGAAAAACAACTACTTTTGGACGAAAAATCTCTGAAAATTTGCAAATGCAATGAACTTTTTCAACCTGAGGTACAGCAATTATGGTACCAAAAGAACATTTTGTTTTGTCTTTTATTCTGAATTCGTATTAAGGAACTTGCTCATACAGTGGGAGAAAAACAATGAGGGAGAAAACTTTGATCTTTGAAGTTTTTTTTTACAAAAAGTTGGGATTTTGAAGACGTGGCAATGCCTCAGAACAAAGATATGTGTATTCAAGTCAACATTTTTAAAAAAAAACAATTTACTGGTACATGGAATTTTGTATCAAGCTTTTGAAAGACGTGGGTGAAATTAGAGACATTGTTCAAAAGGAAGCGGCTACTGTCTATGATACATAACGTGCATGTCTGGTCCACGCTCTTAATTAATCTGCTTTTAAATTATGCTAATGAATTTGAAGACGTTTAACATTTGTACTACTTGATGAGTGTCACTGTTGGTGGACCAGGAGTCCCCGAGGGCACATGTAGCCAAGTTCGATCAATTTCGGTTGGTCTTTTCTTCAAACGCATTCGAAAATTTCTGTTTACAAAATTGTCACAAATTCACAAATATCTGAAACCTGAGTCCTGTAGCATCATATCCCAGTCATCTTGCTACGTCTTTCGGTATATTTTGGACATAATTATCACACTTTTGGTCATATTACATTGATTGGATTGAGGATCACCGACGAGGGTTAAATACCCGAAACTTGCATGTCTGGTCCACGCTGTTAATTAATTTGCTTTTAAATGATGCAAATGAATTTGAAAACGTTTAACATAGATGACTTCTGCCAGGTTTGTGTAGTTGTTTTCAATTATTGAAGTGGATCTTAAATACCTGCTTAGTCGTGCCCTACGTCAATGTTGAAAAGTTGACTTCAGTTTTGCAAATTCGAAATACATGTATGTTCTTAAAATAAGCTCCAGGTTATTCATTTGACAAGAATGACTAGGAGCGGATGATCGATTGATGTATGCAGGACTTTGGTGTATCAACTGACCATTAAATGGCAGAATTAATACCTTGATTGTTTCTGGTCGTATATTTCTAAACAAATTTTGATGCACCAGACACGTGTTTCGGATAGAAAAATCCTCATCAGTGAATTATGATGTCCCACTCTCCAGAATGGTAGATGATATTCTGTCATAGACCATTTGAACCATCCAATCAAAGACTGTATACTCTATGTCTTCCGAAATGGAAGTAACCGGATGCGACAGTTCTACCGAATTGAAGCGGCGGGTGTTGCATGTAAGGAGGAGATGCTTACTCTTCCTGGGCACCTGGTCTCACTCCCATATCGGGAGTTCGCTTCTTTTCATATGGTTGAGGTTTTTCTTTGTTTGCTTTGGTTTCTGTTTTTTCCTGATTTTAAATGCCTTCGGTTCATGATTTTCTGAATCATCGATTTTAAGCTGTATACAGGGATATGGTCATTATCCATATTTGTCATTACAATTTAAGTGACTTCATGGTACAGCAAAAATCCTCTCCTGCAGCGCCCCTAGCCCTATTTTCTGAAATTAAAATTGCTATTACTTTGCAGAGAGCAAATTTAAATGATATTCAATTGACCCCTACTAACCACCACAATGACATTAAAGATTCAGTCAGGAAAGCTACATATCAGGAAATGAAGTGCAACTGATTGATATTACATGTACTTCCAATCAGTTGATCGTGAAAGCAATCCGATTGATTAAGAACTAGAATTCTGAAGATCAGATCACGATGATGGTTATCATCAACATATGATGGTATTAGAGAGACAAAGGTTGTTCTGTGGGAAACTTTTGAAAAGATGTTCCGTGTCAAATTTTAGAGAAGTTAATTCAGATATTGAAAAGATGGTGACTGAGGCCATGATATCCATAAAGAATTACTATGATTGAGAGAATCTAGACTGTATATCTGATGTCAGGTCCAGTGTACGATTGAATGAAATGGGCTATAAGTGTTCAAAACTTTTGGAGGACCATTACCACCAACAGTTGATTGAAGAATTTCGATAAAATGTTGAGATATATAAACGAAATATTCTTATCCATGCATAAGGAAACATTCTTAAGATGCAGTTCAATCGAACCTGGATCTGCTGTAAGAATTAATTTTTTTAAAAAATGTTGAGACCTATTGTAATAATATTTTGCCAATCGCGTCTGTACCTCTATCTGTTATCCTTTTGATTTGTTACAGTCGCACACGAAATCTGAGTTGTGTAACAAACAAATGTGACAAATTTTGCGCTCAAATTTCTTTAATTCTGTAAATGTTTTGGAGTAGAGAATTGTCAGAGTACGATGCAAAGGAGGCATTTTGATCAACCATACAAGAGGGGTTCGTTGTTGTAAGAAGCAGTTGCACACAAGTATTACAATTGCATGTTGATGAAACAACAAGGCATTAAGAAAAGAGGTGATCTCCAACAATACTGGGTTGCAGCACCAATATCAACACATCAAAACATCTCAAGTAAAAACACAGGGAATACATACACAGCAAGAGACACCAAACGGGCAGGGTACAGCAAACTCGACATCAAACATCAAATAAGCAATGTATGAATTATGCAAATAAAATGGAACATTCTTTTCGTGAAATGTTGCTTGATATTGTAAGATGATGCTAGGACATTTAAACTATTTGGAATGATATATCTAGAGTAGAAAAAAGGTAATAACAGAGTGCAAATCTAAAACTTTAAATATGAAATCATTTTGATACGAAAATTGTTGTTCTTGAATGTCTATAAACCGATTGTATTTTTACAATCTAAAACCTTTTTTCAGCAAAAAAAAAAAACAACAAAAATCAAAACAAAACATGAAGATTCCATTTGCTGTAGTGGAATTTTGAATTTAAACCAATGAAATCATTTTCTTGTTGTCGTTCTAACTACAGCATGAAAAAAGCATTGCAATATCCCAATTTTAAGCGATTTTTCATTCAAAATTTATTCTTTTCACCATTTTCGTACTTGCAAAGTGCTAATCTGATATTTGAAATGAAAGGCAATAAATTAATTGTGCGTTTGGTACCAAAATTGTTATTTTATCTACAGTATGAAAAAAAAATGACTATTTCCCAATTTTCAACAGTTTTTCATCGAAAATTCATAGTTTTTCCCATTTTACTGACTTAATTGTTAATTATTAATCTGAGCTTGAGACTTTAAGGACTTTAATGACATTGGTGTTCTTTGATACCAAATATGTTGTTCTGGCTAATACATGGACAAAATAATTGCGTTTTTCCAATTTTCAACGATTTTCTTTGAAAAATCACAGTTTTTCCCAAAAATTGCAAATTGCGAATCTGACTTCTGTATTATTTAAAATGAAAGGCAATTAGAATAAGTGACATTTCAAATGTCGAGAAAGTCGTGGTCTGCCTCGGAACCAATGATGTCACAAGAAACAAATCTAAACCCGACAAAATCAACGTAAACATAACAAAAACAGCGGAAATTATCAAAAAGACGTTTGAAAATGCGGAAATCGCTCTGTGTACCATTATTCCCAGAAGAGGAAAAAGCGTCCATGTTCAGGAATTGAATACAACTACTTCGACCGTCAGTGAATTCATTAAAACTGTGTGCGAAGAAGACGAAGAGTTGAAATTGATAGACCTCAACGCAGTATTTACAAAAGAAGGTATAGCGAATCAGACCTTGTACGATCAACACGACTCCAGCGGTGTTCATGTGAACGAGCTTGGGGCTAAGCTTATGCTCGAGAATTTCAATAAATTTTTCTCCAAAATGGACCAAAACGAAAGAAAACGCTCTCGGGCTATAAGCTCAACGACATCTACTCCTTCACCAAATGTTAGAAAGGAAAAGAAAAGTAGAGTGTAGATATAATTAAAGTTCATTCTAGTTATTATGTTTAATTCATCAGAAAATACATTGAACACATTAAATAATCATGTTACATATAGATAGTTTGAATGTAAATGGCTTGAGGTCAAATAGAAAACGAAGAAATATTCTTCAATGGATAAACGATCAAAAGTATGATATTATATGTATACAAGAAACGCATTGTTGTGAAAATGATAATTTTGAATGGGAATGGAAGAATATATCAGGAGGTAAAAGTTTTTGGTGTAATGAACGAAGTAATGCAGGTGGCATTGCTATTCTTTGTAAGAAAAACATAGATATTGATGTTGATGTGATTAAAATATCGAGTAGGGTTATGATATTTAAAGCTACGAGCGAAAATAAAAAGATATTTTGATGAACATCTACGCGCCAAATTTGGGCAGAGAAAGAATAACCTTTTTTAAAGACATCAATGAAATTATTTCAAAGGAAATTAGTGATAAAGATGATCTAATATTTTGCGGCGATTTTAATTGTACATTAGATAGACTTCTGGATCGTAAACCTTTACAGACAAACGAGGACGTAGGTAATAGAGAATTGAGAGAAATCATGCAAATTAATTCATTAGAAGATATTTGGAGGGAAAGAAACCCAAATGTCATAAGAAATCAAGACTTGATTACTTTTTGATTTGCAATCTGCTTAATCAGCAAATTTTGAATGCTTCCATATCTCATTGCTCTTTTAGTGATCATGAACTCGTATCTATAAAATTAGAGTTAGTAAATACAAAAAGGGGACCCGGATATTGGAAAATGAATGCAAAAATAATTGAATCGGAGAGATTTAAAGTAACTTTTCAGTCGTTTTGGAAATCTTGGATAAGAGAAAAAAATAAATACAAAGACAAGAGAGAGTGGTGGGAAGCAACAAAATGGAAAATAAAGAATTTAACTATACAGATAAGTAAATCGATGAATATTAAAGAAAAAGAAATACAAAGGATTGAAAAGAAATTGGAGCTTCTAAATGAAGACGATAATAATACAAGTCATAAAAGAGAGCAATTAGAGAAAATAGTTAAGGATTATCACGAAAAAAATGTAATGCAGCTCGGGTTCGATCTAGAATAGAATCATACGAAGAGGGAGAAAAATCAACAAAATTCTTTTTTAATCTTGAAAAGAAAAGATCGAAACAAAAAGAATGGGTTAAAATAAAATGTGAAGACGGATCTTTTTCATCAGATATAGATAAGATACTCAAAGAACAGGTACATTTCTACTCGAAACTATTCTCTACAGAGGGTTGGGATGAGACGTCGGCTAGGGAACTTATAAACTACGTAAATGTTAAAATCTCAGATGAAAGTAAGCATGAAATTGAACAAGATCTCACAGAAGAGGAAATTAAAAAAGCAATTGACAGTCTTAAAATAAACAAATCTCCCGGTGAAGATGGAATTGTCTCCGAGTTCTACAAGCAGTACTGGTATTTGATAAAAAATGAACTTACAGAAGTATTCGAGGAAATTTTTCAAAAAAATGAATTAGGTCATACACAAAATAGGGGTATAATTTCTCTTTTATTTAAGAATGGAGAGCGAGAAGATATAAGAAATTGGCGTCCAATCACGTTGTTGAATACAGATTATAAAATTATTGCTAAGGTTTTAACATCAAGATTGAAAAAAGTAATTCCGACTATCATCCACTCAGATCAAAAAGGATTCGTTCCGGGGCGAAACATTCAAGACTCGAATCGACTTATTCAAGACATAATTGAATACACAGATAACACTAATTTAAGGGGCTCTATTATATTTCTTGATCAACAGAAAGCTTTTGATAGGGTTGAATGGGATTGGGTTGATGTGTGTTTTGAAAAATTTAATTTTGGTGAAAAATTTAGGTTATGGATGAAAATGTTGACAAATAAGGCTAAAACTTGTATATTGACAAATGGATTTATGTCGAAATACTTTCCAATCAGCAGATCTACCAGACAAGGTTGTCCGATTTCACCCCTGATTTACATCATTCAAGCTGAACCATTAGCATGTGCCATAAGGGGAAATTCATTAATAAAAGGGTTGACTTTACCGGAAAATAAGGAAGCTAAAATCAACTTGTTTGCGGATGATACACAATTATTCAATAGGACAGAACATTCAATAAAAGAAAGCTTTTTGGTACTTAAAAAATATGAGAAAGCATCGGGTGCAAAAATTAATTATAAAAAAGACACTAGGATTATATATAGGTACATGGAAGGGAAAAGAACCAATTTTCACGGATATATCATGGACAAAGAATAATGTTAAAACTTTAGGAATTTCGCATGGTTATAATATCAACAAAGATGAAATCTGGAGAAAACTATTAGTTAAAATCAAATCATGTATGCAAGTTTGGAAAACACGAAATCTCACATTTAAAGGTAAAGTATTAATACTAAAAAGCCTGATATTATCAGTTATAGGATATGAAGTTGAGATAAATGGAATTCCAAAAAAATACTCCAATGATATTAATTTATTAATGTGGGATTTTTTGTGGGGAAATAAAACTAATCAAATTGAGAGAAATGTTTGTTGTTTGGAAGTGACTGAAGGTGGTTTAAGTATGATTGACGTAGAAATGTATGTCAGATTAAAACATGTTAATACAATATACAGATTGATACATGCGCCAGATGAAACTTGGAATTCTATTGGAAAACATTACCTTAAGATGTTAGATAAGGACTTTGAAACATCATTTTTCGTTTGTGAATGCTCGTGTTTACAGGGGATTAACATAAATTTTTTGCCACAATTTTACAAAGAAATGATAAGTTCATGGTCTTTTTTTATAAGTAAAATACCCAGAAAAGAAATAATGGAAGAAAATCTATTTGGAAACCACAATATTAAGTTCAATAACACACCGTTGATGATAAGTTCTTTTGCAAAAAGTAATATGAAAAAGGTAAAAGACATAGTAGATTCTAATAAAAACATAAAAAGAGAAGACGAAATTTATGGCACTTTGGTTGATAAGCGAAATTGGATTTCAGAATGGATCAAATTGAAAAAAGCAGTTCAAATTTACATCTTTTCATACCATAGTAATGTTCAAAACAACATTTTCATCGAAATTTTGAGTATAGTGAAGTCGAATAAGGTGGTAAAAAAGATTAATATGAAGCTCTTTAAAAAGATTATTTTAAAAGAAAAATCTGCAAAATGTGAAAATATATGGAGTTCGAAATTTGGAATATATATAGATTGGAATGAAATTTGGCTTAATTTGCACAAATCTCCACTATCCAATAAGATTAAGGATTTTCAATAGAAATGTCTTCACATGATAATATACACAGAAGATCGTTTAAAAAGAATGAGAAAATCTAACGGAAAATGTCACTTTTGTAAATTGTATGACGAAACTTTGTTGCATCTGTTTTTTGAATGTGAAATTATTAAAGAATATTTATCATATGTACATCAATTTTTCAAGAACATCAAACTCGAAAATTTTGACGAATTAAATTTTACTCCATGTGCATTGATTTTAGGATTTCAAAAAGGTAGAACAAACATTACTCTAATGGGTAACATTGTCATTTTTGTTTGTAAATGGATTATATGGAAAGAAAAAAATTTAATTAAATACCAGAAAAAAGAATCGAGTAACAGAGCTGTAGAAATGTTTATTTGGTTTAAAAATGCATTAAAACTAGAAATTGAAACTATCATAGAAAGTAAAAGTAGTTACAATATATTTAACATTTTGAAATCAGTTGTAGAAAATATGTAGAAAGAAAAAATGTTATCTATGTCAGTATTTTTTCATACCATATTTTTGTTACATGTACTCATGTAAAGGATAAAGTCGGAGCTGCCCATCTCCGGTTATCCTATTGTATAGATATGTTGCTTGGTTAATAAAAGGGGAAAAAATGAAAGGCAATTAAATTATTGTGCGTTTGGTACCACAATTGATTATTTAGCTTCAGAATAAAAAAAGATATTGTATGTTTCCAATTTTCAACAATTTTTCAACGAAAATCCATAGTTTTCCCCATTTTATTGACAAGTAATTTGGTAAATTGAGTTTGAAACTGAAAGACAATTGAATTGTCGTTCTTTTGGTACCTCTTTTGTTGATCTAGCTGCAGCATGGAAAAAGTAATTGAATTTATCCTATTTTCAACATTTTTTCTTAGAAAAATTCCATTTTACCCCAAAATTTCGAAATGCCCAAGGATTCCAGAGCGGCATCTGCCGGATTATCAAAGTAGATGGTATTAACATCACTTTCATGCAAAAACATTGGTGCGTAACATTTTTTTGGGTTCCCTTCAAAATAGCCATTTGGCAACTAGACTACTACGTATGTATATGTATTCATGTTTTTTTTTTGGGGGGGGGGGGTATTTCACTTTTCAGTGTTTTGCTAAGGGTGCTGCAACATATTGAATTTAAAGACGTTTAACATTATACGTGGGTCGATCCTGTAGCGTCATATCCCATCCATCCTGCTACGTTTTTCGGTACATTTTAACATGATATTTTTCGCACTCTTTATTCACTCTGTATTACATTGTTTAGATTAAGGATCACTGACGAGGGTTAAGTACCCGAAACGTTCATGTCTGGTCCATGTTATGAATTTATCTTTTATCAAATGATGCTATTGAATTTGAAGACGTTTAACTTTGTCTTGTTTGATATCCCCTTCTCTCTTAAAAGGATATTAAACATGTAACAAACATCAAACAAAACAAATCATTGAAACCGAGCTGATGTTAATGAAATAAGAAAATAAGATAGAATCAAACGGTTTTTTAATTTTGGGAATATCCTCGGTTTTTATATTTAATTTATTTTTTCTCTCCTTCAGACGAATGGTTTTTCTTTAACTACATGTATGAGCATAAAACGCGTTGCTTACAACATTACATCTTCAGTTTTGTACCTCTTAATAGCAATTCTCTGTAAGGACCAAAATATTTTCAATAGCACGTGGAAATAGAATGTCTCCAATTCTGGAGATATTTGGTATGGAAGGTGTATATGATGTACTGAGATAAAAATAAACTTCCTTTTTACAAATTAAGTTTTCGTTGCCATGGAAACCATGTTTGAAATTTTACGCATCAGTAGAATCCTTGTAACATGTCATTTTCACAAGGCTCGTTTCCATGGTAACAGCTATTATAGTCAACTAAAATATCTTTAATTTTTCTCTTTATATCTTTCATTGTATAAATACTACAAAAAAGGTATGCTTCCGTCCGCTATTCTTTTTGTCAGTATGCTCAAAATGTAGGCAAAAACCTGTTTTGAAGAGGCCCTTTTTAAGACCGAAAAAGCTCCTATGTTTACATGATTTTGCTCGATTTTAAGGGCAAATAATCTGAAATGTCAGGCTCACTTGGTTTCTGTTGCCAATTATCTTTTAAGTTTAATCCTCGATCTTTAAGAAAATGTTAAAATTTGAGTGGGACCTCTTCACACTTTTATTCAAAAGGGTATAAATATAGTTACCATGGTGACATTCTATTCAGTGCTATTACACATAGAATAATTTACTGGTAAATTTTTAGCTGTCTGTTATATATTTTTAAGAATTTTTTTTTATCAGTGCATATAAAAGAGCATTATTGATTGAAAAATCACCTTAAAAGTTTTCAAGGTCACAGGACCAAATGTCGAGGTCATCTTGAATGCAATTTACAAAATTTGGCAAAAGTCTGTAATTTTCAAAAGTATGAGGGGCAGTTACTCAAAAATCATGTGGAATTGAGTTAAACAAACGAATACATTGTGATTTTGGATTTGTCCCCTATTTATTGACCAAAGTTGCAAAAATCTCAAAATCAATGACATCCTTGATTTGTGGCCAATATTTCATGCATACATATAAAAAAATGTGAGATTATCATGATTTTTGTCTGGGGCTTATTTTCTTAGGAGAAATGTTCTGAACTAAAAATTGTAATGTTTTTCCACCTTTCGGTACTAATTTTAGAAAGAAGTATTTTGAATACAGATATATGACAGTCAAGCCTGAAATTTATAACAATAAATAACAAAATAAATGCAAATTTTATTGAAATTGGAACCTATATTCTGAATTGACCTTGAACTTAGAGTCAATAACCTTGACAAATTTTGGAATTTTTGGAAGAATAATTTCTTCTGTTGTCCCTACATAAAGCTTAAGCAATATAAGTTATTTAAACCATGATAACAATCAATTTGAAAAGATATAGTTATCATGTGTCAAAAGAAATGTTGCCGTGGCAACCATTTTTGACCTCAAAATGTAGGAAAACAAAACAAGGTCCCACTTATTTTTTTCGGTGATTATATTTATCACATGAAATCTATTCTGTTCTGACAACAGTGATGGTGTTATCAGCCTGACATTTTGTGTTATTTTTGCTTAAAATGGTAAAAATTGAACAAAAATAGGCCTTAATTTTGACCTTATTTTATGGCAATTTTTGACTGGTTTTGATTTGATAGGATTCGGCTAATTGAAAGAAATTTCAAAAAAAATGTTAATTTTTCTAAAAATAGAGGTTTTAAAGATTATAAGTTGTTAATACCAATAAACTCTAACGATGGTTTCCATGGCAACATAATAACCGAAAATGACTTATTTGACCATTTTTTTAGAGCTATAAATAGACATACCTCGTTTCCATGGCAACCGGAATATTTATTTTAAGAAAATTGTTATTTTTTGTATTCAGGGCATTATACATACCATTTAGGCACGGTCCATTTGATATTCTGGGGGGGGGGCTTGGGTTTTTTTTTCGAAAAAAAATAATTTTGCTCTGAATTTTGATGAAAAAAATAAATTTGCTTATGGTGTGACAGAAAAAAAATAATCTTGCTCTTACAAGTAATCTGCATTTGAAGAATAACCATAAAATTCGCTTAAAATTCACGAAAAGTTTTCGGCTCGCTTCGCTCGCCGCAGTTTTTAATTTCTATAAAAAATTTTTGCCTCGCTTCGCTCGCCATAGTTTTTTTTTTCTGTAATGGCAACTTCATATTTGAAAATATCAAAAGAATGCATGTGACTGAAGCAATACATTATCAATTTAATTTATTACTATTAAATTAATAGATACGTGTATATATGACACCATAGTGTCTAATTTTATATACTGGTACAAGCTTGGAAGGAGAATTTGAATAAGTTTTTCAATATAGTTTTCATTTCTACATGTTAAAAGTTGCATCAGCCCTCTTACATGTTACATGACCTTATTTACATTTTGTTTACTGAAAATTATATATCATTTATTGTAAAAATCTTTCATCTCTTTCAGTTTAGAAGTGACTCTTATTATACAAGTTTTACAGAAAAATAAAGTAATGTTTGGAGTAATTTAAGTAAAAATAAAGAATCTCTATTTAAAAAAACACAAACATTCTTAATATTCACATCAATTGTTATAAAAAAATTTCCTTGCTTCAACTTTGCAAGAAAAAAATAATTTTGCTCCGGTCCTTGGCGAAAAAAATAATCTTGCTCTGACAAAAAACCCAAGCCCCCCCCCCCCCCCCCCCCCAGAATATCAAATGGACCGTGCCTTATAGAGAAATCATAAAAATCCATGACATGCTGTTTCCAAAATATTTTGGTCCTTACAGAGAATTGATATTAATCACTTATTTCGATGCAATGTCAAAGAATGAAGTGAATATTTTTTGCTATTTCACCGTTAAATATCATCGAAATTAAAGGAGTATAACATCTTAGCACCATCCCTCCAATGCTATTTTGTACATAAGGTTTAGAGTTGGAACCCTTCGACATTATTCATTTTCTGGATTTCTTTGATATAAGATAGAAGGAAAGAACATTTCAAATACATAAAATTTAAGATAATTGATACGAAATAACTGAAGCAACGATTATATAAACTAACCATCTAGTGACATTGTCATAATAATTTAATAGTCGAAACACGTGTCTGGTGCATGGAAATTGGTTTGGAATTTTCTTCAACAAGGTATAGAGTTGGAACCCTTCGACATTATTCATTTTCTGGATTTCTTTGATATAACAAAGAAGGAAAGAACATTTTTAAGTACATAAAGATAAGTGATACGAAATAACTGAAGCAACAATTAATATACTAAACATCAAGTGACATTGTCCTAATCCTTCAACAAAAATAAATTGAAATATACAAATTCAGCCCAGACAGTTTAATGCATATATTGCACAAGACATCATATTGAACTCAATACATCAATGCTAATGCATACATGTCGTCCTGTATAAAATCAGTCTATTGATCGAACGGAAATTGCTTTGTTACACATGCCAACATAACATTACTCTAATTTGACAAAAAGAAAAGAACGAACTAAAGCATTGCATTATAACGGCCATGGAAGCATATCAAATATCGACTTCTGCGCCACAGGCTCAATTCATTTTGTTCTGTTAGCATGCGATTACGTAAGAATAATTGTCAGGTCTATAATAAACTACAAATAGATAAGAGATTTGTTAGGTCTTTTCAAATTATATATTTGGGTAATTGGAGAAGTGAGAGGGTCTTTTCGAATTATATATTTGGGTAGGTCTTTTCAAATTATATATCTGTTAGGTCTTTTCAAATTATATATTTGGGTGATTGGAGAAGTGAGAGGGTTGTGCGCACGTAATCTAGGATAACCACACCATTTGCTACTTTCGTGACAAATGGCCGTCCAAAGTCGGCACCGGTTGCCCATTGGTCTCGTCGGTTTATGTGTAGTCTTTTGTGTTTGATGTTAACATGTCTTGTGTCTCTTTTCCGTCTCGTGCTGTACTCGTCTTTTGTGTTTTTGCATCGGGTGTTTTGGTGTTCTGCTGTTGATACTGCGACGGGGTCTTGTATGAGATCTCCTCCCTTCATTTGTTAATGTAAAGGCAATGCGACATGAGATAATCCTTATTCTAAGTTGGTAAATGCATATTCAACACTACTACGCAAGCTCAGGGGAGCTTTGACCGACATATTCAATCATTTATATCCGTTTTGTAAGGGTCGTACTTTTCCATCGAAAAGCGATTTCAGGCTGAAAAAAAGTAAGGAATGCTGGTGTTTTTTTTAAGCGACTTGGTATAAATAGCACGGCGTCGCTGATTTGCCATAAGAAAACAAAACCCAATTTTAACATGACTTCGTATTCAACCTTTTATGTACTTTATAACTCGCTAGGTTTTAAAACTCTAACAAACTCTTTATGCAATGAAACCACGCCTATTTTGTTTTTTGAAATCTAACTTGCCGTCAACTTTATTTTCTGAAAACTCAACTTGCCGTATTTTACAATAGGAATATATTAAGTACCCGAAACGTGCATGTCTGGCCAATGTTGCCAATTTACCTGTTCTTAAATGATGTTATTCAACTTGAAGACGTTTACAATCAGAATAGAAATGCTAACAGTTACAATAGTTTAATCGTGGTTTATTCATTTCTTTAAAAATAAACTGCATTGAAACGCTGCTATATAGTCACTCTGTGGTACATGTATTAGTACGGTTACCAAGGGTATGGAAATCTAATTCTAATTGACATTTTAAAGACATGTCTTCCACATGCAAGGTATCGTTAGAATTGAATCATGTGCGAAAGTGTTGTTTTGGGGGGAATGTTATTATATTACATAAATACATTTATGTTTATACATTTTGTTTCTGAAGAAAACACTTTTTTATTCAAAAATAAGCAACGAAATTACGGGAATATTCTTAGAACAGTAAAAATCATTCAACTGATTATCGAAATTCATTTTCTAATAATTCCACATATTTGTGATGTAATAGGTGTCTCACGACAAAATAAATGATCGACTATCCGAACTCATTAAATGGTGTCGAATCGAAGTGTTTCTTTTCCGCTACAGATTACAATTCAAACAAATCATGGACATGTAGTGACCTATGTATTGCCTTGTCTTTCCTTTTGGACAATATTTATGTATGATTTGGTGATAAACTTTACAAGCAGGTTGTAGGGATTTCTATGCGAATCGACCAATCTAGATGGGCAAAAGGACCCACCTTAGGGACAAAACGACCCGGAACCCTGCAACATTGTCATTTTGGATATCCCATGCTTTCTATCTCAACTTAAAACTATAACAATCATCAAACAAAACAAGTGATTGAAACCGAGCTTATGTATATAGAGTTAAAAGATAAATCTAAACGGTTTTTATGTTGGGGATATCCTCTGTTTTTTATATTTACTTACTTTTCTCTCTTCTCCAGACAAATGACATCTCTTTAGCTTGAGCATAAAACGCGTTCAACTTGCTAACAACATTTATACCTCTTTTAAAATCGCTTAGTTGAACGCAATATGTCATTGAATGACCCTCTTCATTTTCTGGACTTCTTTGATGAAAAGCATGTAATAAGTACATAAAGATAATAGATACGAAACTAGATGGCTACTGTTGCAAGCAACAGACGGATTCCTCCTTTATTAGACCTTCCTCGGAACTGAAGTGTTAAAATCCGAATAAAGAAGATGGAAAAAAGAATAGTTGCTTTTGTACCTAATTCACTTCAGCAAATAAGGCAAAGGAGCTTATGTCTAATTTGGGACTCTTATTTATTTATCGACAAAATAGAAGAAAAAGATGATAAATACCTTTCAAGTTTAGGAAGGCTTTAAACACCTAGATCTATTCTATCCATTTTGATTCCTTTGAAATTACTATCCCAAAAAGAATTGCACAATGAATTAGCAATGAGAAAATTTCTATAAATAGAGAATGACAACAGCATGAAAGTACAGACAAGCAATGCTACTAAGATAAAAAAAGGAAACATAGAACAAGAATAAAAGAGTTATCTATCTTACTATGTAAAGTTCAAATAAGAAGTACTACTTGTGTGAAGAATAAATATTTAAGAACAAAATTCTCTCAATCCTACAAGAGTAAATGTTTGTTATGACCTTGAAAAAGTTTATTTGACCTTGAACCAAGGTCATGGATGAAAGATAAGCATTTTAGTTTATTCTCATCAAAATTCCTTTTCATCTATTCAAAGCTCAATATTTTATCAACAAAAGTCTGTTTTGACCTTGAAATCGAACAAATGACCTTGGGTCAAGGTCAAGGTGAAAGGACTTGATGTAAGGAACATTTGCGCAAAGTTTGAACTCTCAAGGTCAAATGGTCTTTGTTCTATGGGAAAATTTTTGTTGTGACCTTAAGAATGAGAATTTGACCTTGGGTCAAGGTCAAGGTGATGGGGCTTGGATCAATGATTGTATTTATGAAGTTTGAACTGTCAAGGTCAAATAGTCTTTGTTCTATAGGCAAAAGTTTGTTGTGACCTTGAGAATCAAAATTTGACCTTGAAACTAGTTCATCATCAATGACTACCTATAAGTAACCTACCATTCAAGTTTCAACTCAAAATCTCAAAAACTGTAGAAATTGGCACTGTGCCAATTTAAAGTTCCAATTTCAACTCAAAATAGCGCGAAAACCGTAAATATTTTATCGAGCATATAAGCGTATAAAAGTTTGCAAATTTCCCAAAGAATAATATAAAACAAATTTCATTCAAATCGCACGGTTAGTTTAGGAGTTATAAGGTTTTAAAGATTTTACCTTTGATGACCTCTAGCGGGGGCATATGTAAACTTTTCGACAAGAAAAAAAATATATATGAAGATCTTTATTTGCTCTTTCACATGATACTTTCCATTTTATCATATGATGCGGTACTTTGTTGTAAAGTCTCTGGATTGGCTTGGGGGTAAGAATAATAATAATAATAATAATAAGAACTAGATGGCTACTGTTGCAAGCAACAGACGGATTCCTCCTTTATTAGACCTTCCTCGGAACTGAAGTGATTACATCCGAATAAAGAAGATGGAAAAAGGAATAGTTGTTTAAGTACCTTATTCACTTCAGCAAATGAGTCAAAAGAGCTTATGTCTAACTTGGGACTCTTATCTATTTATCGACAAAAAAGATGATAAATACCTTTCAAGTTTAGGAAGGCTTAAACTCCTAGACCTATTCCATCCATTTTGAATCCTTTTAAATTACTATCCCAAAAAGAATTGCACAATGAATTAGCAATGAGAAAATTTCTATAAATAGAGAATGACAACAGCATGAAAGTACAGACAAGTAATGCTACTAAGATAAAAAAAAAACAAAGGAAACAGAGAACAAGAATAAAAGAGTTATCTATCTTACTATGTAAAGTTCAAATAAGAAGTACCACTTGTGTGAAGAATAAATATTTAAGAACAAAATCCTATCAATTTTTCAAAAGAAAATGTTTGTTATGACCTTGAAAAAGTTTATTTGACCTTGAACCAAGGTCATGGATGAAAGATAAGCATTTTAGTTTATTCTCATCAAGATTACTTTTCATGTATTCAAAGCTCAATATTTTATCAACAAAAATATGTTGTGACCTTGAAATCGAACAAATGACCTTGGGTCAATGTCAAGGTGAAAGGACTTGATGCAAGGAATATTTGCACCAAGTTTGAACTCTCAGGGTCAAATGGTCTTTGTTCTATGGGAAAAATTTTGTTCTGACCTTGAGAATGAGAATTTGACCTTGAAACTAGGTCATCATCAATGACTACCTATAAGTAACCTACCATCCAAGTTTCAACTCAAAATCTCAAAAACTGTAGAAATTGGCACTGTGCCAATTTAAAGTTCCATTTTCAACTCAATATAGCGCGAAAACCGTAAATATTTTATCGAGCATGTAAGCGTATAAAAGTTTGCAAATTTCCCAAAGAACAATATAAAACAAATTTCATTGAAATCGAACGGTTAGTTTAGGAGTTATAAGGTTTTAAAGATTTGACCCTTGATCACCTCTAGCGGGGGCATATGTGAACTTTTCGACAAGAAAAAAAATTTAAATGAAGATCTTTATTTGCTCTTTCACATGATACTTTCCATTTTATCATATGATGCGGTACTTTGTTGTAACGTCACTGGATTGGATTGGGGGTAAGAATAATAATAATAATAATAATAATAAGAACTAGATGGCTACTGTTGCAAGCAACAGACGGATTCCTCCTTTATTAGACCTTCCTCGGAACTGAAGTGCTAAAATCCGAATAAAGAAGATGGAAAAAAGAATAGTTGCTTTAGTACCATATTAACTTCAGCAAATGAGTCAAAAGAGCTTATGTCTAATTTGGGACTCTTATTTATTTATCAACAAAATAGAAGAAAAAAAAAATTATAAATACCTTTCATGTTTACGAAAGCTTTAAACTCCATGCACAATCAATATCTAATTCTTTACAATGACTTTCTCAAAAAAGAATTGCACAATGATTTTGCAATGAAATGATTTCTATTAATAGAAAATGACAACAACATGAAACTACTGATATGTAATGCTACTAAGAATAAAAAAGAAAGAAACAGAGAACAAGAATAAAAGAGTTATCTATCTTACTATGTAAAATTCAAATAAAAAGTACTACTTGTGTGAAGAATAAATAGTTAAGGACAAAATCCTGTGAATTCTACAAGAGTAAATGTTTGTTATGACCTTGAAAAAGTTAATTTGACCTTTAACCAAGGTCATGGATAAAAGATAAGCATTTGAATTTATCATCATCAAGAGTCCTCTTAATCTAATCAAAGCTCAATATTTTATCGACAAAAGTCTGTTGTGACCTTGAAATCGAACAAATGACCTTGGGTCAAGGTCAAGGTGAAAGGACTTGATGCAAGGAATATTTGCGCCAAGTTTGAACTCTCAAGGTCAAACGGTCTTTGTTCTATAGGAAAAAGTTTGTTGTGACCTTGAGAATCAAAATTTGACCTTGGGCCAAGGTCAAGGTGAAAGGGCTTGACTCAATGATTGTATTTATGAAGTTTGAAGTGTCAAGGTCAAATAGTCTTTGTTCTATAGGCAAAAGTTGGTTGTGACCTTGAGAATCATAATGTGACCTTGAAACTAGGTCATCATCAATGACTACCTATTAGTAGCCGACCATCCAATTTTCAACTCAAAATCTCAAAAACTGTAGAAATTGGCACTGTGCCAATTTAAAGTTCCATTTTCAACTCAAAATAACGCGAAAACCGTAAATATTTTATCGAGCATGTAAGCGTATAAAAGTTTGCAAATTTCCCAAAGAATAATGTAAAACAAATTTCATTCAAATCGCACGGTTAGTTCAGGAGTTATAAGGTTTTAAAGATTTTACCTTTGATGACCTCTAGCGGGGGCATATGTGAACTTTTTGACAAGAAAAAAAATTAAAATGAAGATCTTTATTTGCTCTTTCACATGATACTTTCCATTTTATCATATGATGCGGTACTTTGTTGTAATGTCTCTGGATTGGCTTGGGGGTAAGAATAATAATAATAATAATAATAATAAGAATAATAAGAATAAAGAAAAGACAATACAATAACAGAAAGGATTCCGACGGAAGTCGGAATCCTTAATAATAAGAATAAAGAAAAGACAATACAATAACAGAAAGGATTCCGACGGAAGTCGGAATCCTTAATAATAAGAATAAAGAAAAGACAATACAATAACAGAAAGGATTCCGACGGAAGTCGGAATCCTTAATAATTGAAGCAACAATTATACAAACTAACCTCTTGTGATATTATCATAATCCTCCAACATACACAACTCAGTGCGATTGAATGCAGCGTAGACAATTTAATGTAGTCATGGTAGTTATACAGAAAACATCAATTTTGTTCTCTACATTGTGTTGTGGTTCTTGTATAATAAAGGCTATATTCGTCATGCTTCCATGGCAAAATTGGAACGCCTCGTTCTTTCTGTCAAATAAGATCAATGTTATGTTGGCATATGTCACATAGCAGTTTCCTGTATGCCATTACCTCGCTGTATTTAGTGTAATGTGCAGTCTCGTGTAATGCATATACATTTTGTTCTACTAGTTAAATAGCAACTTCTACGTCACAGGCCCAAGGTTTATAGTGTATAAAAGAAATGATTTTGTTGAGTGTACAATCTCTTAGCATGCGATATACATTTTCAATCATTTTTACATGTATCCGTTTTGTAAGGGTCGTACTTTTCCATCGAAAAGCGATTTCAGGTTGAAAGAAAGTAAGAAATTTTAGTGCTTTTAAAAAACGAATTGGTACAAATAGCACGGCGTCGCTGATTTGTCATAAGAAAACAAAACCCGATTCTAACATGACTTCAGATTAAACCCTTTCTCCAACGAACTCTTTATGTAATGAAGCCACGCCCATTTCGTTTTCTGAAATCTAACTTGCCGTCAACTTTATTTTCTGAAAACTCGACTTGTCGTATGTTACAACAGGAATACTTTAGAATAGAAATTATAGCTGTTACAATAGGTATTACCACTGTTATGATTATTTCTTTAAAGGAAATGCTGCTATATAGTCACTCTGTGGTATTAGTACGGTTACCAAGGGTAAGAAAATCTCATTTTAATTGACATGTCTTTCACATGCAAGGTGTCGTACATGTAAGACCATAAATAAATCAATTAGTTGTTATGTGTCTGACCAGTGATCGAAATATATAAGAAAATCTTCTGACCTTCTCTCTGAATTCGCTTCATTACTGATATTTTCATTGAATATTATGAAAATTGAGAAATTATTCAAATAACATCACTTCAACATTTTTTCCATCTTTTTTTTTTTTTTTCTTTTTTTTTTGAAAAATATCTATTCCCATTAGAATTGTAGATTTTTTCCTGTTTTCAGTCTTATTTTTGTGACTGGAGGATTTTTGCACCAAAAAAAAACAACTTTCGCACCCGATGTTTTTTTTTTCTTATGACACATTGCACATTGAAGAGGAATCTATTAGCTCTGATAAAATACAGTATATACCCACGTACTTTGAATGTCAATTCGACACTATTGAAATGATAACTGGATCTCTTTTGGACACTTGGCCACCATCCTACATGTATGTGTTTGATAAAATATATTCTCTACCCTCTACGAATCAGAATATAACTAAATTGGAAAATTTCTATGATTATCTCCAATTGTGAACATGGTTAATATCACTCTGGATGAAATTCACCAGTATTGATAATATGTTTTAATATCATTTAGTGGTTACATGTAGTACTCATATGATAGATATTGTACTCGATGTCAAGCCCTGTCCAAACCTTGTTAAAGAACATAGGATCCCAACCACATGTCCTCACTAAATATCCTTGAATCTCCTCAAGTAATTACATGACAAATATGGATAATGACCATACAGCACAAAATCGATAATTCAGAAAACCAGAAACCGAAGACATACAAAATAAGAATAAAATAGGAACCAAAGCAAACAAACAAAAACCTTCATCATATGAAAAGAAGCAAACTCCCGATATGGGAGTGAGACCAGGTTCCCAAGAAGAGTCAGCATCTGCTGTTGCTTCTCTGAAAAGGAAAGTTTGTAATGCGGAAACTGAAGTCGTCACATTTGTCATAGAGTGAGGTGTTCATGTGACCATCAGTGTCGTAGGACAATATTATGTCCAAATAGGACGCTGAATTATTTGTCTCTGTAGTTTCTTTGACTTCAAGCTCCGAAGGATAGATACTGGTCAGGTAATCCGCGAATTCGTCTATGTATCTATAAGTGAAGTTGAATTCATAGGCTAAGTATCTTTTCCCTTCAGAGACCAACGATTGAATGAATTCAGCTTCGTGCGGCTAAAGGAAAATGTCGGCACAATTGATCCCCATTGGAATTCCGACAATTTGCTGGAAGACCTTTCTTCCAAACACCACAAAAATGTTGTCGATCAGAAAGTTTAACATCTGAATAATATCTGTTTCGGTGTACTTATTTTCAGAATCGGACTTTTCCTTTACAAAGAAGGTTTAGTCATAGTTAACAACAATAAATTTGTATTTGCGATTGCCGTTCTTTCTTGTAAACACATTACTTATAATTTTTGCGAATCTGTCTTTCAATTAGAATGTGGGATTGTAGTGTAAAGTGTCGAAAAATCAAATGCTTTTATCAAATGAACTCTACTAAATTGAGTGGATTTCAGATTTTCTAAAGGTTCCTTGGAATTCTTTAAAATCCAACTCTGGTTTATACCACTGCGAGAATATACTGTCGAACAATATTTTTGAATCCCATATTTAACTTCAGATAAAACATTGGTGAGTAAGATCGATATAGATTTGGTAGAACATTTTGAGGAACCAGAGATTAAACGTTGTTTGTATGGATGACAAATATGGATAATGACCATATCCCAGAGTAAGCACGCAACACCCGTAACTTCAATTCGGTAGAATTGTCACATCCGGTTACTTCCATTTCGAAAGATACAAGTATATTCGGTGGTTGGATGGTTCAAATAGTATAAAACAGAATTTCGTCCAAAATCCTGGAGAGTGGAATAGGGCTGGGACGATACTGTACCCAGCCGATCCGATACGTATCACGATACCTGATATCCGATACGATACATATCGCGATTCTAAGTTAAGTAATGAAACCTTCTCAAAAAGCTATTTGATAGTATTTATTTTCATCATATTAGTAGCTTTTTTTTATCCCACATGTTATATTTATCCAACACTAGATTTCTGTCTAGAATAAAGATGAAAACAATTAATAAATGGTTTATTATTTGACTAGAAGAAATGAAAAACAAAAAATCATTTCAAATAACAATAAGAAGTCATGGAAATTTCGTATTAAAAATCAATGGTTCTTATCATTTTGTTACTTTATATCTACATACTTGCCATAATTTTGTCATGTTGCAAAGAGGGACAAAAAGAGTGACAAATTATCAAAAAGAGGGACAAATATAACAGCAATGAGGGACACTTTTATCATCACTATAATAAGGCCTTTTAATTATAATTACAAGTTGAGGATTTTTTTTGGGGGGGGTCCTTCACTTTTGAAGGAGCAACACAGTCAAATCAATGAGAAGTGTAAAATTTTCAAAACAAAGGACCATGTGGTATTAATTTATTTCACATATTTCCTCTTCAATTTGTCTGATTTTTTTTCTGAAAATACTGAAATTTATCTCACTAAGTATCAGCATCTGAGTGTGTCGCACACAATACATCCTGAGCTAATTTTCATAATTATGTTTAAGTTAACTTTTCATTAGGAGGTTGAACTTCAGATATTGCAATCCAAAATTGCATTAGATCATAGCTCTCTGCAAACACAAGAATGTCAGAGAATAAATAAATCTTATTAACGCGTGCCGTATACGTACACTGGCGTCGGCTCCTGATCGGATGCATTTCTAAAAAGTGGCGCTTCAGCGAACTTGTCCACCCTTTTATTCACAAGTATTAAACACCTGTGCCGTTACCTGAGTTGACGTTGGCGAACAATAACAAGGGAGTTTAAATCAAATACACAATCGATACCTTACGTCTCGGGTATTGAAAAAGACAGTAAGATGACGTATGTTGATTAGTATTGAGGGGTTTTTTTACGTGATAATAATAAAGAGAGTATTATAATAACTTAAGAGCGTTCCGTAGTTGCCGTATTTTCATTTTTTTAAAATCTTGTTTACATTTTTACTTCACGTTGTTTGTTCTCATAAAAATTATGTATCTTGGCTTATACAAATGGTATCACTCGAACATCTTATAACTATTAGTTTCAATGATCGAATTATTTTTCTAGCAAAAAAAAAAAAAAAAAAAAGAAAAAACAACAACAACAACAAAAGAAGGCTTACTTGCATTTATTCAGCGACGTTAATTGACTATTGTTTGTGGTACAGCCGACAGATTACCGGCTGATTACTGTACATGGGTATATGGCGTGCGTTAATTAAATTTTATGAAACAGCTAAAGTTTATGAAAAGACGGAGTGACTTATAATCAATATTACGCTGATCTTTTTTAATGGAACGTCCAAAAATCAGGATTTCCCGGCCGGGACAGATTTTTTCGGTCGAAAATGCGGGACAATGGCAAGTATTTTTCTATATGTAAACTGAAGAAAGTTGGATTTAAACTTGAGTACTTGAAAATACGGAAAGTTTAAGCACAATTTCTTTGTAAATCTTAACTTAGGTATCGTCGGGGTGTATCGATACTTGGATCGCGAAAAAAAAATATCGCGATGCACCGATGAATCGGAGTATCGTCCCAGCCCTAGAGTGGAACATCATAATGTATGACAAGTTCCCCATATCGACCGTAGAGCTTCCTCAGTGACGAGGTTAGTCGGCCACAAACGTCTCCCTGACCGAGAAGCTTCTTTGAAAGACGCCTAGCTATCAGAACAAAATCTGTATATTTGGTACTTGTTTTGGCATATCGTATTAACTGAGATATGAACACGCCATAAGCAGGCGATGAAGGGATGTTGCTACTCAGAAAAAGATAGTGTGTGGTGTTGAAATTGAAGTCGTCACGTTTGTCGTAGGATGAGGTGTTCAAGTGACCACCAGTATCGTAGGACAACATTATGTCCAGATTCTTATGCATTTTACGTCTGCAGTATAAGTATGGTAAATCTAAATCTAAATTGTTAGTATCGAAGCCAAAGGAAGCAAGAGCTGATTTGTGGTTATCTATTATTTCAGAGGCAGAAAGATTAATTGGGGTGTAAGTGGGATTTCCAGGTGCCGAATTTAAACCCAACTCTAACTAGACTGTCGAAATAGTACTTTGTGCAAGAAAATGTGTAATTATCTGAGGCTTCGTCTGCTGGTGTGATGACATTATGTTCTTGGAAGTAGGCAAGCTCTGTGATAACATCAGGGTCTTTAAAGATAGACTCGAATCTGGTGTTCACAGTTGATTTTAATCGGTAAATTATAGATAAAAGTAACCATCTGACGGATTTTATCCATTCGGAAAGGGTGTCGAGCTGTACATCCTCTTTCTTTGCCCAAAGTCTTGTTTATTTCTCACAAGAGTCCATGATAATTTTGACATTTTGGTTCAACGTAAAGGACATACTTTCTCTGTACCTGGGACCCATTTTTAACATTTCTCTCAACTTGTTGCTCTTGACTATACTTAGGTCACCAGTAATAACATGTCCACAAGGAGAGTAGTTGAAATCCGACGAAGAACTTTCGCAAGGAAGTGGATGCAATGAGGGATTACTTAAATCAATACACTGCGAAAATAGTTTGTAATTGTGAATTTTAGATGCAATTGTTGGTGTGTAGCTATAGGAAATACAAGGAGTTTCTTTTCTTATGAAATATGGTGGGATTTTTACTGTGACAATTTTGTGATTCAAAATTTGAACAAGATTCAATTTATCAATACCTTAGTTTGCAAATCTTACTTTAATGAAAGGACGGTTTGTTTTCTGGTCTGATTTATCTGAACTAACTGGTTGAAATAAACGAAAAGATGATTCCATGTAGTCTGTATTCTGGGGAACGGATATCGGTAAATGTGAGTTCCCTGAACATACATGACGTCAAAGTCTTCTGCATTTAAAGTCGGACGTTTGCACTATATGTATCTCTTCTATTTCGGAAAGATAATGGTAAATTACCTATTTAATTTCAAACCGCATTATTTAAAAAAAAAGATAGAATCCTTGATTTTGTCAAAGGCCAGTAACTGTTCAATTGTTTATGTATTGTATCATTTAACTCAATTTAAATTTGGTTAACATTGACAAATTGTAAAATTATATAGATGCCAATTAATGTTTAAATGCTTTTGTTTTAAAACTTTAGTCCTTTATATAAATCAAAATAAGCTCAAAGATTCTTTATATCCGACAGGACCTACAATTAGCATCTATACTTTATTTCTTTAGTGTGACAAAATCGATAACTGGCTTTTAAATATTTGCTAAAGTATAGAATACTTATTATGAGAACCAGGTTAATCTTACCAGCTACACGTAGATCATGGGTTTTAAGATTTAATTATAGTTTAAGATCAGAGCACATCCTTAGATTCTGAGCAAAGGAGCTATGAAATATCCTTAATACCAATAAAAGAAGGAAAAAGTTATGCCCTGCACAATGCTTTGACCAAGTTCTGTATCTTGGTTTTACATTTTAAGTATGATCTTACATAGTATGATCTTATATGTAGTTCAAGCTCGTTATACATATACATGTATATATATATATATTTATGCAATTTACTCCTTTGAGCCATGTTATATTCATAGGAACGGGACATGGGTTTTGTAAAACTTTATGGAATAAATGAAGGCAGTGGAAAGTCATGTATATGACAGAGTTGAATAAATCAATTACAAATCAATTACCAAAGTAATAGTCTTTTAAGAAACATCCAAATCATCAAATTTAACACATTGACCGGACTTTCTTTTCTTCACGGTCTTCACAGTGATGGGTGTTGCTAGTAAACATGATTGAAGGACAAATTGATTGCAAGATTTTCCTGTAAGACGACACGTCATACTCGACTAAACTAAACGTTTCAATTGTTCTTACGGTGGATCAATAATTCAAAAATTCTTTGTCAGAGCAAATAAAATATTCTGTTCATTTGACATTCATATCTGATGATTTATATTTGTAATAAAGATTACATATCATCGTTCATTTGATTGACTAGTGGTCATCTGAATATACACGTGTAAACCAATTCCGAGATCTGTCCCAAAACAATGAATTTTGATAGATAAATACATGATATAGGGATAATAATTTCACATTGAAACCATTCTTGTGATTTTTTTGACCATGATATAATCAAATATGTCTATTTCTTTATTGCTTTCAAAGAGTGAAATAGCTTAAACGGTTCCAGAAAAGTACATTTTGTGCACTCCCACCCAAAATGAAAATCTAAATAAAACCTCTGTTCTTCAAAAACAATTATAAAAAAATACATGTTTTCGTTCATCCTGATTCAAAATACTTGGTTGTCGTAGTAACGATTTCAAGAGGGGAGGGTAGGGTGGTCAATAATGTTTAAAGAAGGGGCGATTCTGAAATAAGTATCACAGAAGATGAAATTTCTAGATATAGTTATATTTTAAAAGGCGTTAACAATGTAAAATAAAGAGTTTTTTTTCAAAGTACAACGGTCGCCGGATGTCGGAGATACGAAAATATGAATAAGAGAAATAGAAAAAAAGTAAACGGAAGCGGACGCCAATGGTCAATAAGTGTACGTCACTAACCTCCCTCGTTCTCGATAATGCGTGCACTTATCTGTAAAATGGATATATCTTTGAATAAAGCAGGGTTAAAACCAGACTTTACTCGCTCAATTTTTTAAGTAGGGTAACTTTATTCGATAATATCTCGCTGCAAAGTAGGAAAGTTGACAAAATTGAAGAAAAACTCTTTTAACCAAAAAAAAAAACGAATTAGAGAAATAACTTGAAATTTCTTATTTATGTTATCGCAAAAATCTCCAAGAAATATCCTGTTTGATCATTGACTTAAATTTACCTACTTCATTTTGTTCCCAAGCAACAAGCGGTTGAATTTCCGATGATTACGTTATAAAAATAATACGGTTACGACAGTAGCCAGGGTGTCTCATTTACGGGATATTTTTAATATATATTTAACGATCATTTGACTATATATTTATTACACTAAGATTGTAGATGGTAATTTTCTGGTTCCATCGATACCAAACTTGTCGAAATCCGTCAAGAAACAAGCGAATTAGAGGAGTTTGAAGATCGAAACCGCACTCGGTACTATTCGAACCTGTATTGACGCCGGGAATATGATGACGTCAAACGGTTATTGAGCCTCCTTAACTCAGGGGATTATCTACTCCCTTGTGAGAACATTTTTAAGTTACAAATTACCCATTTCACTGTTCTTTACACTGTTCTCTCTATCTTCCCATTTATCTCTATTTCCTTATCATTTTGCACGAGATATTATAATCGGAGTAATACTTCAAGGAAATGAAGCCGATTTTAATATGTAGCTCAACCGACATATGTTGCGATCATACACGATGATGGTCTACAGAAATAGGAACTTACAACCGAGGAAAATTTCATAGATTCGTCAACGATCGCCAAGCTGTTGCTGATACTTGAATTGGATTTTCACAATAGAAATTTACAAATTACCAAAAAACTTTTAGGCCAAGGTTTCCGCTTTCATAAACTAGTTAAGGCTTTCTGGAATTTTTACAAAAATTACAGTCACCTTCTTTTAAAATTCGGATCTATACATGCAACAGAGTACATTACTATGGGTATTACACAACCTGTCTTTTATGGTGATATGATAAACAAAATAAAAAGGATCAAAGGTAGGCAGCATAACCATCGAAAATGCGTCAGAATCATCAAACGCCTTTTATACCGTGAATATGATCCTAATGCCACCAGACGGACACTAGGCTTGGTACTTGACCAATCTACAGTCTTGTACAAGCGCATCCTTGAGACTTGCACTCTGACTGACTGTGACGACGGGACTCATTGACGGGCCCTGTCCAAACCTCTTTAGAGAAGACAGGGCCCCGACCACCTGTCCTCTCTGAATGTCAGTCGGACTCCTCGGGTGATTACATACATGAGCTCGCTACAGCCGGCAGAGCACGGACTGTATTACGCATGCCCTCTTTTTATATCCATTTACATATTCATCTGTGTCTCTGGGGCCTCTACGTTTCGCGTCTTGTTTGTGTGATGTCATCTTACAGTGAGGAGGTTGTTTTACACCACAATTGTACGTTCTTCGAGACCTCTGGGTAATTGAAGAAGTGAGAGGGTTGTGCGCACGTAATCCAGGATAACCACACCATTTGCTACTTGCGTGACAAATGGCCGTCCAAAGTCGGCACCGGTTACCCATTGGTCTCGTCGGTTTATGTGTAGTCTTTTGTGTTTGATGTTTACATGTCGTGTGTCTCTTTTCCGTCTCGTACTGTACTCGTCTTTTGTGTTTTTGCATCGGGTGTTTTGGTGTTTTACTGTTGATGCAACGGGGTCTTGTTGGAGATCTCCTCCCTCCTTGAACAAAAAAGTAATTTTATGCTTTCGTGAAATTCAATTTATTTATGTATCTGTTTTCAAACTTTTAATTATCAATGGTGTACTGATAAGGGTTGCCAGTTTTAAGTGTTGTTTCAGAAGATATTATCATGAAAAGTAGTTGGATATACACTTGATATCGGAAATATATCATTTATGCAAACTGTCAAGGTACTACCTCAAACCTATTGCGCAGGATAAGAATGTTGAAATCGATCATTTTAGCCTACTTTGTCGTTTTACCATTATGTTGAAAGGAAAATATGATACTTACTTCGTAGTTTTTTATTTTTATGACTAAAATGTAAACAACCCCCAAGCGAAGTCAATAGACACGTCGTCATTACTATTAATAACTTTCTCTCCGTTTAAAGGCATGGATGAAATAGTGTTTTTTGTCTACTCGTACAATGCTTTACTGTTTACGATTCAGAATATAATAGAGTTCGGAAGTGTAAGTAAAATGCATTGTGGACACGTATTTCCACATGTACTGAAAATAAAAAAGAGTGGAGGAATATGGCACATGTATTGAACGTTCCCAGAGATGAGAAGATATGTTTTATGTAAAACCTTTATTCGAATTTTTTTCAAGTTGACGTACTTCCAAACTTCGCTCTTTTAGAGATCGTATCAAAGAAATCAGGTGTGATTATTAAAGTGAAACGCAGAATGGACTAAACGACATTGAAAACTCTTTACACATAAAAAGAAATAAATTCTCCACACAAAGTAGTTTAGGTTAATTTGGGATAACAGTTTCCTTTGATGACGCAGTCCTTTGGAAGTGCGAAGTCCGCGACCACGAAAAATGTTTTTGAAACATGAATATTTGACATTATTTGGATTTTCTCTTTTTTGGTCTTGGACATAACGTCTAATGACACATTTTTTGAACTGCGAATACAATGCACTGAAGTGAATAATATAGAACTTGTTTCACGGTCTACGTTGTATACGGCAATTTACACCTTTCCAGACGGTGCAATAATATTTACATTACTAGTAGTTCCCCATGTTAAACGCCCATTAGGCAACTAGAATTATATTCCAATCACTTAGGTTGCTCACGTGCAAGTTTTGCATGTAGGGAGAAGTTACCAACGTTCAAATACATTTCACACTAAAACAGACAAAATAAGCGAAGTGCATGCAAATAAAAATGACCGGAATTTGCACGTGTCCAACCAGAATTATACACCCATGAACACCAAAAGTAAGACAGTCATTTCTTAAATAATCATTGTGTAGCAATGATTGAAGTAATGATTGAATACTTGACTGAGTCATTGATTGACTACCATGAGTGGTTTTCTTTAGGTAGTAGTGAAGAATTATTCAATCATTTGTGATAATTGTTTGATGGCCTAACAATTGCCATACGCCCTCGGAGACAGTAGAATAACCTTTACATATTCAAATATTAACATGAAAGTCCCCTTCAGCTGTAAGGCACCGTCTGTACATGTACTTACAAACTCTATCAGGCAGACCTTTATTGACACGTAGACAAATAAAAATGTTCTAATGTTCAACACGACGTTATTCTTGAGCAATAGAGGAGTTTCAAATAATATGAAAATAGATATAGGAAGAGAATGGATTTCTACACATTGCCATTAAATTTATGCAAAAGAATCAAATAATCACACACAATGACAGACAATATCTTTAGGGAGATACCCCATAGCTTTTAAATGATTAATCGAATTTCATGATTGAGAATTATTATGCAAATATATCTGTTCTGAAATGTAGTGATATGTAGTAACGTTTTCAAATGATAATGGTAATGTTGGCTGCTTTATCAGCTGGTGCAAAGACATATTTTTCATGTAAATTACTTAGTTTTGATTTGAAATATCTTTCTGATTTGGAAGGTGGATTTTGAAAAAGATGAGGGTTTTTATGGAAGTTATTAACTCTATTTATCATAAAGGATAAGAAGTGCTAGTTGTGGACCTCCTACGCAAGAGCTTATTTGGGATTGACAATCTATGTAATATATAAATGATAAAAGAACTTTACTCATAATATTGGTAGTAAGGAAAGAAGCAGTATATGGATCGTATCTACTGCAATATAGATTTCTCTATGCTTTTAAAGTCATTATGCATATTATAATGCTATTTGTAGATTATTTCTGTGCTGGTCAATGAATTATTAACAAAGATTGATTTATCTAAAATGAATAGACGATATGAATAAGTTCGCGTATGTTCAAATTTAAAATGATAAATCATTTTAAAGTTTGAAAAGAGCTGACGAGTATGCCTTTTAAAAACATTACCAGACTATATCACAATGATAAAGCAATCCAGACCTATACAATACTGTTCACTTCGATTTTCTTTAACTATGGTGACACCATGGCAACAAAATTCAAGATCATAAACCAACAGCTACAATGTATTCAAATCCAGTTATGTTATTCTTTGATTCAAAAATCAATGAAATAATATGATTGATAATTCCAACGTGATCACGTTCTTATGAAAACCACAGAACACAGACGCCAAGACGTGAACTAACAACATATTAAAGAAGAATATCAGCATAGAGTGGTAAAAAATGAGAACAACCAACCAAAATAAACGAACACTAATGAAGTACATAGCAAGAGTAAGAGCAATGCGCACAAGAAATTTCAGAATTATGACAGACATAACATAAATTCATTCGATGGCCTGTCCTGACGGAGAACTAAGCTAAAATTTGGCCCTTAAACCTCATGTAAAGCATTTACGTTCAAGAAACCTCTAAACATTTACTTTCATGCATCTTCTTGCATTTTCATCTAGGTGCTTTGATGTTGGTTTTGGTGTTCGGTGTTCCTCTTACGTCTCTTGTTCTGCTTGAATAGTTTGCAGCGGAACCATGGCTGCTGAACTAAAACTGGATACAAATAAGGTAAAGGGTAGGAACACTTCAAATAACTTTAATCTAGCAATTCAAACTCGCTATTGATTGTTAGAAGTGTATCAATTGTAGTAACGCAGAAGGAAATTATTTTTGACAGACGATAAACTGCAGGTGTTCAATGTCCTGTTACCCGAAATAATCTTTGTATTGGCCATTTGTCGATAAGACATCATATTATTCTTTGCTAAATTGAAATCTTGTCATTTCAACCTAGAATATCATCAAAATTGAATAAGGTTGAACGGTACATCCTAGCACCGTTCCTCCAATGTTAATAATTCATTGAATTTATCTAATGATACTGCTGAATTGACCTAAGAAGAAACCTGGAACCGTGCAATCCCATCAAAATAGATACCAAAAAATGCAAAAGATATCAACCCAGTGGGCGCTAATAAAATACACTGGAACTTAAACTTAGTATGGGGGTGTTCCGATGTTGTGCTGTGAGTCGAGTCTTATTGTAAACACCTTAATTTCTTCTGTATATAATAGATTAGGTATTGCGTAGACAGGTAATTATCAAAGAAATTCAGATTAAAATAAATCCAAATATGAATTATCGAATGAAATGTTAAACATCTTAAAATTCAATCGCATCACTTAAGAACATATTAATTTGCAGCATGGACCAGACATGCACGTGTCGGGTCTTTTCCTATAATTAGTTAAAGAAGATCCTGACTATCTCAACAGCACTCACAATAGAGCACCAAATTGAGCATCGATGGAGTTACACCTTATGTTACACTTCAATCAATTGAAACGAATACATTTTGAACTTTTTTCCCTGTTAAATGGAAGTCGTGTACTTGTGGTCAATCTTTCAAATACATATACATTTCATAAATATATTATGTATCAGACACATTTTTTAGAAAATTCAAACATATCATAACATCATATCATTGTTAACCCATCTTACAACAAAATAAAACATTACATTTTTCCCATTCATCTATTTAATAACAATTTGTTTAGAATAGAAATGTACTACAAAAGTAACCCATGATGTCAGATTTGTCATCTCTGTCATCATGAATATAATTAGACTTTGATTCAAGTTAAAAAAAATCATTACATTTTCTTTTAATTATTATGTTCCGTCATACTCAGACACGCACACAAAGGGCACAGCATACAGCTGCTTCTTTGTTCGTGTTATTCCCTTATTTAGTGAATCGATCAAAATCCTGATAAAGGCATGAATGTTCGATTTGTTTCCGGTATACAAGTACACTTTATTGCGTCAGAAAATTTCAGACACGTCTACGACTCTTTTTTTCTTTCACTAAATATTTCAGAGACGAGATCAGACAAGGTTATTTAAAGTATATTGATATTTGATCAACCATAAGGTAACGTGCAATTTAACATGTATAAGGTGTGGTTAGTTTTTGTCTACGAATTCAGA